>OY728152.1:1326085823-1326710823 GCA_963277665.1 Viscum album | reverse complement strand
TGAATGATTTAAATAAATTGGATTATAAAAATTAAAATATATCTGAAACCTATCCAATTTTTATTAGATTACATTATTTCGACGATGAGTCAAATTATCATTGTCTTTATAATGTTTTGGAACTTTTCAAACCTAAGATACGTTTATAATAAAATAATATTTTCAAACATCGCTAAAGAGACCCTCCTCCCCCTTATAAACATTCATCACCTTTAAACCATTACTCACACCTATCAAGCCCATTGTATCATCCAACCTCTGCTCAATAAATCTACCTACATAACTCTCCTCCTCCTATAACCATTACTTATGCAGAAGGCAGATTAATAATCCTTTTAGTTCAAACCAAATAGAGTTACACGATATAAAGGTAACATCTCCTCTTAAGTAATTTTCATTTGTATTATTTATCCATCCCCCAAAATCCTTTTATTACATTATTTAATAAAAAAACAAGTCTAATATATATACTATGTTTCTGGTATGAGATGGATTCAAAATACACTTACACAAACATCTATCTATTGGTTAAAAACCTATTGTTTCTATGGACGACGAACTATTGCCTCAAGAAATGATGATTATTCAGTTATCTCCTACCGCCTCTCATGGGGACCATTATGATGAAAATAAAATTATATGTGATATAAGTTGTATTTATATTTTTTATATTTTTCTGTATTTTCATATTATAGCTTGTGATTATTTTTCAGTAATGGTTAAATTCCATAATTTCATTTGAGGTAGTGAGGACTACCACCCCGTCTAAGTTATATGACACATTCATTCCATACATGGAATGTATAAATGATGTATATAATTATATTACATATGATAATATACTATGATTATAATATACTTATTTATCATTACATTTTTGTTCCATAAAATATGAAATAGAAATGAAAGTATCATTAACATGTACATACGACTTATCATCTCCATGAATAGTGAATTTCATTTCTTATTTCAAAATGTTATGTAATAATATAAAAAAATATATAATTAATATATATGATATGTATTATATCTAAATCATGGATATTATTTAGGATATAATGGAATTTTGATGACATGGACAATTCGTAATTATAACATGTTCAATTTTGACTCATGTTCGGAACATCGACAAAATGTCCAATATGAACTCATATAATAAAATAATTGGTATAGTGAGGTAATAAGTGATATTAAAGTAATTATAAATATTAAAAGGTTCTTAAGGAATTATAAATAAATTTATGTTTATTATTCTGGAAGAACAAGAAACAAACGAGTGAAGTAAGACACGAGGTAATGGGTTTCTTATCTCACATTTAATTTCAGGATATTTCTATTGTTCTCAACTTATTAATTGAATGGAATGTATTGTGTACTGCCATTTGATATATACATCCATTATTATCTTTATATTCATGATATTATATGATTAATTTGGTGGTTATTAACTTTTGGTCATACAACTCGATTGATTACAACGTGGTAAGAGGTTTTCATCTCACTTTTATTCCCATGACATTCCGGTTATATTTGACCGAATTTCTCTCTATGTGGTGTTTTTACATCCAATGAATGTATTATTTGTGTAATATAAATTAATATATTGTTATTTACATCTTCATAGTATTATCCTTCTTTCATGGGGTGTATGTTTCGTACATTACCAATTCGGTAAGGGAACCTTTCACCCTCCACTATTAGTTAAAGACTTATTTTTTATTTAGTATTATAATTTACATTATCATATTTTGGGATATGTTCTTATATATCCATATTTCTCTAAAAATAATTACCATGTTATGTGTTATCCTTTTCTTTATCATCAACTCATTATTTCTAAATTTTAAAGTGACGCATTTAGGCTACCAAATTTTCGTAAGGGACTATGTCTCAATATCCGTTCATTATATGCATCTCTTGATCTTGTGTACCTTTATTATCATATAGGGTGTATATAATAACCATATACATATTATATCATGAGTATATTTACTCTCAATATATTATATTCTTTTTTGATATTATTATGATATAAATTTTATTCAAGTGTTTTATCAAGTGGTATGGGACTCATTATATAAAACATTGTTTTAAATGTTTTAATGAATTATTATTCTAAATATTTCTCATTAATTTCCATATTTTCAAAATGTTTTTTAAGAGTTATTTATATGGACATTAATATTTTTAAAATTTAATACCCTTAAAATATTCAATGTGGTACGTGACACTTTGATTCAAAAATCTCATTTTTAAATATTTATAGATGATTCTAAAAATGATATGACAAAGAACTGATTATGGCAATATTTTTAAATGATATATTGTGATTGAAATGTTGAAATGTTATCTTTACATTATTCTTGTTTTATGTGTTATGAATATGTTATGGTTATTGGAAATTTATTATGTATATGGCTTGTTTCGTGACAAACATAGGGAGTGTGAGCCTAAGATAGCTCTCCAATGCATTGGGTAATGTGACAGAGGTAAACGTTATTTTAGATCCTAAGAGATTTAGGGAATATAATATTATGGGTATTCCAACATAACTCCCTATTTATCATTTATAGCTATAATGTAAATATTTCTTTTTTTCCATATGATACCTTTATGATTTATGACCTCTGTGAGTTATTCATTAATATTATTATTACATGAGGTATGTTATGATTTAAAAGTAGGGTTTCATTGAATGTATTTATTTAATGAAAAATGTTTTCTTTCAGTATTGTATATCCCTTAAAAAGATTTTTATTCTCATCACATTTTTTTGAAAAATTATCCATTGGTCATAATGATTTATAGGGTCAATGATGGGATTAAGGAAAAGTCATGATGTCTAAAGCATGGAACTAGACATGTTTATTTTTAAGAGTATTTATTTTTTGAAAAAAATGTATACTATGTAGAGGTGTCTACATGTAGTTTTCTAGATGATATTTAATATTTATGGTCTAATTCCATAAAACTATAATCATAAAAATATCCTTAATGTTATTTATTCATTAACTCAAGATTATGTAAGGTTTTATGGATGTGTCCTTAGAGTTGGTATCAAAATTCGGGTTTGATAACATTAGAGGATAGGGTGTTCTTTAAGCATAAGTTACATAAATATAATGTATATTGTTTTGGAATGAGTAATAATTATTTTAGATAAATTGAATGAGTTTAAGATATCATGAATATGTATATATTATTATTTACCCTCCTCATACAATATAAGATGATGATTTTACTGAGACACTAACACTGACCATTTTTGTTTCAGTAAAAGGACTGATCCAGCAAGCATCAAGGTAATAATGGATGCGAAAAAAACTATGATAGTTTTACGAATGAGAAAATGAATGAAAAGGGAGCCGTAATGAGAACCATTGTGGTTATTCTCAACTAAATCTCTGGGGTAATGATTGACCTCCTAAACCTTGGCTGTTTTATAAGGCATCATATATGCCAGTAACAAATCCTTACAGACGTTTTAGGTAATAATAAAAATGGTATGTATATTAAAAAACCTATTTGTTAGGGATGTGTAAATAAACACTTTGGAAATTTCGTCAAATGGACGGGAAGATGATTCAGATGAGGTAATGAATATCCTGAAGCAAGATCATTCCATGGAAAGAGGTAATGTCTAGTTGACTCTTGAAAAGGAAAAGAAGTTCTTTCTGAGGGGATAATAGAATGTTTTAAATCTGGTGTGAATGGTAACTAAACAAATATATGCCCTACGAAGAAGTTTTAGGATAGTGATTAGTAAGATCATACAAATATACATATACTAATTCCAAATGACATTCCAATTGAAGACGAGGAAACTGAAAATGACCTTTGAATGGTATGGGTTATTTCATAGGTCGTGTTTAGAAATTACTTAAATATTAGAAAATTATGCATGATTTTGATTATAGGAATGAAGTATAAATGAATAATATGTAAAACATGGAAAAAATATTAGGAACGATGTTTGGTGACTAAGATGTATACATTTTAGTAATTGAATAGTTATAGATGAAGATATGTTTGAATGAATTAATGATGTGATTACTTTGAAAACCTTTTCTAGTATATTTAACCCTAAATATTGATATGTGAAAATTTTAATCAAAGAATTGTTATCTTTTTTATTGTTGATATAGTTATAAAAAACCATTTGGGTTTTTATGATCCTTGAATTTGAGGTAGTTAAAGGTTATTACATTTAAGGATGTAAAATGAATGTTATTAGATAACCATTGTGGTTAAAATATTTTATTGTGATTTTTGATGAATTTTTCTCATTTTTGTAATTTTATAAAATTATAATGTTTTTGGAAAAGTACCACACACAGACCGTGTGACAACCTATTATGTAGGAAGAAGTTGCTGGAATCGAACCCATAAAAAATGTGCGATTTAGATTAGTCTCCTACCACTGGACTACGTAAAGTCCCTAGCTAGTATGACTAATTCCTTTTAGTTAAACGATTTTATGAATCAATAATAAGTTGATTTTGTGTAATCTATGAAAATGATTAACCTATAATGGAGAATATGTGATTAGGTTAATTAGATTTTAGTATGAGACTTTAAGATTAACTGATGTTATTTGGAGGTAAATGTTTTGATTTATCATGGAATACTATGTGATTAAAATCTTATGAGATTTGGGTGTCAATATTAGATTGGATTAAATTAAATAATTTTAGGGATAGTTTTTTATTTATTGGTTTTTGTTAAAAATTTAGTATTGTTTGACAAATTTAGGAAATTAAGAGTATTTTTGATTTTTTTTTAAAGTTTGTCCTTATTGGGGATTATATGATCTTGTAAAATCCATTTTGGTTTTGGTTAATTTCTAAACACATGAGAAATATATAGTTTATCATTTTTGGATTATGTGATTCTCTAGATGTTGATTTTAGCACTTTTAATGATAATGAGTCATCTTGAATACTCACCAACTAAAGAATAGATGAGTTTGTGGTAGTAATATAGTAAAGGATTAATGTCTATGTGAAAAGTAAGTATGTTTCCTTCTTTTTTTATCCATTCACTCAATTAAATTCCTCAACTATATGAAAAATAATTTAAAAAAAAGTTTTCTTTTTAATATTCATACTAAGGAATCAAATACCATTTAACCCATCACAAGTTTTTGATTTTTTGGTGGTTAACTTTTTCATTTGCATGTTTTCCACTACTCACCATCATAACATGATAGTTTGTTTTCACCTCTATATCCATGTTTTTATTGGAATCCTATCATTGTTTTCCCAGGTGAACTTTTTGGATTTACTTGTTTATTTTAATGTGTTATATTTATTGACTATTTTGTGATGTGGTAATTTTAATGATTTTCCGAGCCCAATTTTAAAATTATGAATATGTAATTACCAAAAGGGGGAAAGATGTAACATCCCAAGTAAATTAAGTATAAGATAATTTCATATTTATTAATATTTATTTATTAAATATCAATTTTATTTAATAAGGGATGATATATCTAATAGTGTACTCAACTCGCAATTTATGGGTTTTTTATGAAATCCTATGTTTCACACAACATTGTATTACACCGAGAAATAATATATTATTATTATTATTTTAATTAGTAGTTAACATCAAGACATTGTTTTGGTAGAAATGAACAAAACTAACTAAAATTTGATTATACATGTTTGCTAAATTACATAACATTTATCAAATATATTTTAAAGGCTTAAATAATAATGAATCCTATTTTAACATTAAATACTATAATATTCATTAAAAGGTAATTTTACCACCATTTAATAGAGAACACTTATTACATATAGTTTTTATCAGTTTTATATTTTCTCAATGAAAAAATAGAAATCTGATTTAGAATCAGGATATTAAAATTCAAATTGGCTGAAATTTTGGTATTTCTCTGATAAAATTAATTTTTTAATCAATAGTGAGAGATACTGTGTTATTATTCATAACAGCCTTTTAAACTAATATATTTATATGGTAATGTTATCATATTAATTGATTTTAAAGTGTAATTATATTTTTTTTACAATTTAATCCAATTTTATTCATTGAACGTAATTTCAATTTGAAATTGGACACAAACAAGTGTCAATATTTTGATAGTTATTATTTTTTAAAAACACGTGTTTTGTTTTTACAGCAGGAAGTAATTTTAAATTAATTTCTGCTACTATTCTATATTGAATTTGGAAAAATTGATTCCATATTTGGAATCAGGAGGTCCACATTGGGTAAATAATTATCTTTTATTTTTATACATTATGAAAATTTACTTCGGTTATATTTTATTAACCATGGTTAAAAGGTAAATCTGCTAAATAAGGGTAAATAGTAATATTATAATTATATTAAATTAACCTAAAATGTGTCATAATCCTATTATATGATACATTTCTGACAATGTGTATCTTTGGGTCAATTTTGGGACCCCATGGAGCCACTAATGAGTGATAATGACACTTTATATTAATTTATTTAAAGTAAAGGCAAAAATATCCTAAACAAATATATTTTATTAAAAAATATATACATGGTGTTATATAAGTTCTCACTTTTACTATAAGAAAACATTATAAAGATAATACTATTTCATTTACTATTGTATTTTATTTATAATTTTTAGAAATCAAATAAAAAGAAATATTTATGTTACAATGATGGTGCAGTGTTTACCTCATTAATGAATGATTTAAATAATTAAAATTATAAAAATTAAAATAATATCAAAAACCTATCCAATTAATATTGGTTGAATTTATTTCAAATATTAATCATCTTATATTCAACTTTACTGAGCTTTGGACATTTTGATACTAAATACATTTTTATAATAAAATAATATTTTCATACTTCTATAAAGAGCCCCTCATACCCTTTATAAAAATCCATCACCTATGACCCATTAATAATATAACATGAGCCCCTTGTATCATAAAAACACTGACCAAATAATCTCCCTACATTCGTATTCTACTCCTATAATCCTTACCATAGAAATAATTCACTTCTCATAAACAATTTTGTTCAATGCTAAGGGAGTTACCTGATTTAAAGAAAACATCTTCCATTAAGTTCAATTCATTTATTTTACTTTTCCAACCACATAAAATATTCTTATTACTTTATTTTATAACAACACCAGTATAATAAATACACTATGTTGTTTTTATGAGATGAATTATAACTAAAGTTGCACACGCCTTTATCTAATAGTAAAAGAACATACTGTTTATGTGGATGGTGAGCTACTGCCTCACGAAACGATGACTGTTCAATTATCTCATACCACCTCTCATGGAGTCCATTATGATGTAAATATATTTATATGTGATATATATTATATTTATATTGTTTATATCCTTCTTTATTTTCCATTTATAACACACCATTATGGTTTCCATAACGGTTAAACATGATAATTTCATTTTTGGAATTGTGAACTACCGCCCCCTCAATGGTATATGACTCATTCATACCATAAGTATAATTTATAAAGGATTTATATAATTAAATTACATATGATATTATTATGTAATTATAATATACCTATTTATCATTAAAATTTCATTCCATTAAATATGATATAGAAATGAAACTAGCGTTCAAGCGTACGTACAGCTTATCATCTCCATGAACGATAAATTTCATTTCTTATCTCCAAATTATATTTACTAATATAAATATATATATAATGGATATATATAACATATATGATATCTAAATCATGAATATTATTTTTTAGATAAGGTAATTTTGACGACATGGGCAATTTAAAATTATAACAGGTTAATTTATTGACTCATGTTCCGAACATCCACAATTGTCCAATATGAACTGAACTTTAGAACAATTTGATATAGAAAGGTAATAAGTGATATAAAAGGAATAATAAAAATTAAAAAGGTTATTAAAAAGAATAAATTAACATATTTTTATTATTCACGAAGAAATAGTAATAAATGCTTCAACTCGGACACGAGTTAAGGGGTTTCTTATCTCACTTTTAATCTCGTGAGATTTCCTTTATTCGCCATGTATTTATTGCATGTGGTGTATTGTGTACTGACATTTGATATATACTATCACAATTATCTTATTATTCATCTTATTCTAGGATTTATTTTGTTGTTATAAACTTTTTTTCATACAACTTGATTGATTACAATTTGGTAAGGGGTTTTCATACGACTTCTTATTCCCATGAGATTTATGATATATTTGATACTATTTCCAATTTTGTTGTGAATTAACATCCAATGATATAATTCATTGTGTAATATACTTTAATTTATGATTATTTACAACTTAATTGTGTGATTATTTTTTCATTGGGTGTATGTTTCATTAGTTACTAGACCTGTATGGGATCCTTTCACCCTACTCTATTACTCCAAGACTTATTCTATGTTATATCCTTTAATATACATTATATTACGTTGGAATATGTTCATAAATATCCTTATGGATGAAAATTTTATGTCCAAGTGATGATATATCCTTTTCGCTCTCATCTACTAATTTCTTCTAAATTTTAATACGATGTAGTTTGGCTCCAAATTTTTTGTAAGGGACTATGCCTCAATCTCTATTCTTTTGAGGCATATCATAATCTTGTACACCTTTATTATCAAATAAAGTGTATATAATTTTCTTTTACATATTATATCATGAATCTTTTTAATCTCATGATATTATATTGTTTTTTAATGTTATTAAGAAATTATTTTTTTCATGTATTTTATCAAGTGGCAAGGGACTCATTAATAAAAATATTGTTTTAAAATATTTAATAAATTATTCTTCTAAATATTTCTCATTAATTTCAATGTTTTAAAAATTGTATATAGGATTTATTTATATAGAAATTAAGGTTTGAAAATTTCAATACCTTTAAAACATTCAAATTGGTATGGGACACTTTGATTCCCAAATATCGTTATTAAATATTTTAGATGATCCTGAAAATTCATTGATAAATTATTGATTAACTCAATATTTTGAAATGAAATATTGTGATTGCAATGTGAAAATGGTAGATTTAAATTTTCTTTTTTTTTCTTTTTTGAATATGTTTTGTTTAATGGGAATTTTTTACATATATGGGTGGTTCTATGATAAACCTACGGTGGGTGAGCCCAAGATAGATTTCTAATGCATTTGGTAACATGGTGAAGGTAAACATTAATGTTTCTCCTAAAAGATTTATAGAATATAATGTGATTGGTATTAAAAAATAACTACCAATGTAGATGTGATAACTATAATTTAAGTATGTTCTACATTCCACATGTTACCTTTATGATTTATGACTTCAGTGTGTTATTCATAAATCTTATGATTTCATGAGTTTTTTTTATGATTGAAAAATACGGTTTCATTGATTTTTGTTTATTGAATGTAAAATGTTTTCTTTATTTATTTTATAACCCATAATGATTATTTCATGCTCATCCTATGTTTTTGAATTGTTTTCCATAGGACATAATGATGAATAGGGTCAATGATGGGATTAAGGAAAACTCATGTTGTCTAAAAAATTGAACTAGACATGTTTATTTTTAAGAGTGTTTATTTTAGGGAAACAATGGATACTCAGTAGTACTGTCAAATGTAATTTTCTAGTCAATATTTAATAGTTATGGAATAATTTTCTAAAAATCTAAACCTAAACAGATCCTAAATGTGAATTATTTATTTAATTCAATATTATGTAATTTTTTTAGGTCGATTCCTAATAATATTAATCTCTAGTTTTAGATATTAACATGAATTAAATTCATGAGATAATGTTTATTCATCTTATGTATATCAAAAGCCTAATATTATACACAATCTAGGCTCCATCAGATGATATCATAAGAAAATATGATTACTTTTTAATAACATTATCATATAATTTCAGGTTTCTCATCGTATAGGGGAAATAAAATGATCCATAAATGTGACAGATAATATATGAAATTATCACATTATTGCTTCATAGTTAAACTATAAATATGTGTTATGATTTATTTTTATATTTATGTGTGAATACATATAGGTAATAATAAGTGTAATGTAGATGGTTTTATGAAACAAAAATCCACACCTATGGCTTTAAAATCATCTAATTTCACATTATAAACATATTTCATCTCATATTATTTGTATATAATGTAATATAAGAGATTTTAGTGGCTGAATTTCTAACTAATAAAAGCATTGATCCTATCATAAATATACCCCTCAATCATGGGAGTCTTTCCCATAGGTATAACATTTTAGTTTTAAAAAAAACATCAATTCAGTTATAATAACAAGTAATATAATATGATGTTTGAAGATCATGTGGAAAAAAATCGCAAAATCAAACACATAAATAGTGTTATTTATATAATTAAAATTCATTTAAATAATATATATAGTTTATTTTTATAAAAAGTTATTATTATAGATAACATTTGATAGATAAATAATTTGGGTTTTAAGTCCATTGATGTACCATTTCATGGCCAATGGAATCATTTTTAAACTTTTAAAATTCATGAAATCAAAATAAAAATTATTAATTAAAAAATAATATTTATATTTTATTAATATTGTATCCACAATCACTATAGTCTTCAAAAAAATATATAATAGTTGAAACAATGATATTTTTTCAAGAATATTATCGAGAAATTTATGTATGATTAATATAAAAATTTTGTGTAAACAATGACCCAATCTATAATGTTTTTATGTAATATACCTGAACAGTAGAACATCTGGTTTAAATTTGATAATAATTCCATGAATTTTATCATTTATACATTTTCAGCAATGTCCATAAAAATCAATTTATTTATATTTAAGTCATACAACTAGTATGGCTTTAGTGATAACCATCTCAAATTTCTACAAATGAATACACAACAAAATTATAAATCCTTTACATTAAAGTTTTATCATATCTATGTTTTATATAATTTATGAAGAAAAAAATAATTGTAAATATTCCATTGCATTAATTTGTTGATATATATATATTATAAAGTGTATTTATTTATTGTTTTTTATAATTATTTTTTGAAATTAAATTATATTATAATAATTTCACAGTTCATTTAATTTAAAACTACAGATGATCACTCAATTATATAATTATCATATCAATTAAGATAAAACTATAAAAAATACAAAAATTATTTATGATTACTATGATGTTTAAATTAGGTTCCTTAACCAATAATATATAATAATATATGATCTTAAATAATTAATATGTTGAACAATTATAAATATAAATATATAAATTTCATATAAATATATAATAATAAATGTTTTATAAATTATTATATTACATGTTTTAGTTATTAAAGTAAATATAGTCATAATACTCATTATATCTAATACTAATAAGCAATAGAAATTTATGAAACATTCTTAACTATTATGGACATGACAAATATATCCATCTAGTGAGGTAAATAATTACTAAGATACATGTAGATATAGTTTTTGAAAATAGTGAAACATAATAAAGTTTTATATCATATATGTAATAATAAGATTTAAATATATTTTATAAAACAATTATTTGAATGGTAAAAAATTACAATGCATTGAACAAAAATATGAACCCTAAATATTGTTTGTATTAATAAAAAATACTCTAAAACTATAAATACATGATAATAAAATGTTTTCAAATGTTGAAAATTTCTATTATAATAATAAATAATTTATTATAACAAGTGAATAAATTTGACTAAGGAATGAAAAAAATATAGCTACTCAAATAAAATATTGATATCTTTATTAATGAGTATGCCACATAATAAAATATATAAAATAAAAAAATTGAATATATTTTTTTTATAGTTCAATAGAAATTAATAAGAAAATTACCTTTTTTAATGACACAGACATATATTTATTCCCTCTTTGATAAAATCAGCAGAACTCTATTATTTTAAGGTGTTGCATAAGTTCTATGTACTATTGTGTTTATCATAACATATATATATATATATATATATATATGTGTGTGTGTGATATAGAAGAATGGGAAGCCACATAGTTAAAATAAAATGATGTGGGGTGTTGCAGTTGAATTGGAAAATGGTATAGTATTGTAGAATCCTTTGGGATGGTGGGGACTAAGGATCCCTTATGTTTTAAAGATAAAATGGGAGTTTTGAAGGCCACAATTAAGTCCCAATCTATATATTGTTTTATATTTACAATTATTATGGAGAAATCATAAATAATATTATTATATATACATATGGGTACTTTTTAAAACTCTCACATTTTTTATTTTTTTGTGAATAATTTCTTTATATGACAATTTATTTGTTATGAATATGATTTATTTTTTAATATATTTTCAAAATGGTAATGAATTGGTGAAAAATAAAATGTATTTGATCCTAATTCAATAGATAATGAAAAGATAATGAAAATCACATCTTGGATCATTCCACAACATCGTGGATCATGGTGTAAACATATGTGTTTTAATTAATCATTCATCATAGATAATTTATCAGTAGTTATGACAGAATAATATTATATTTGAAAATATCATGTTACTACTATGTATTATTAATGAGAATTCAATTAAATGCATTCCTATCATTTTGGGTTGAATTATTTCAAAACAATACATATATAATAGAGAATCCTAATTATGTATAGGTATAAAAACATTTTTTATAAATGAGGAAATTATAAGAATATTACTTGAAAATTTTGTGAGAGATAGGAATTCAATGTCAGGGTTTTTAAAACTATAATTAACAATGAAAATAAGAAGATAGATAACATGTATAATCAATTCATTCTGATTACATACAAATAAATCTAATAAATCTCATCGGAATGTGTGTAGAATAATTTAATACATACCCAAAAATTACAAGGAACTATCTAGTGTGTAATTAATTTTTTTTAGGATAATAATAAGAGTGAACCCATTTCCCTTTATCATATCCACTTCATAAGGATTATGGAGGATTAATTAAAATACTGACAATTATTTTTATCTATATTACTGTAATGTATATAACCCTATTACTATTACTATAATGATACTCATTTTTTATAATATGAAAATTACTTATAAATGAATATCACATCAGCCTATCCTTAATGTTTAATCCACTCGATAAAAGAGTTATATGAGCTAAAAAATTATATTTTATCATCTCTAATTTCATTATCACCCAGTATCTATTTTAAATATTTTTTTTCATTTAGTTTAATATATTATGATAAATAAATAGTAGATTAGTGATATTTGAATAAAATTATTTGAATTTTACCCTCTCTATATCACCTACATTTCAATTTATCTCATTATGAGTTCATTTGGTGCAATATTTCATATCAAAAAATGTATTTTTCTCTGGAATTTTAGAAATATAAAAATCATTAAATATATAATGTTAAATTATATTACATCAATGATTGGTAATTTACAATTTCAACATGTGATTTTATCGAATGATGTGTTGAGTGAATGTTAGGGTTTAGTTTTGTTTTTGATGACAAGGATCAACAAAATAATTACAATAAACCATATTGTAATGAATTAAAAATAATTAATGTTATTGGTGAACAAAATATCAACATAGTTCTCTTTGGAAATGATACAAACTATTTATCTAATGATAACAATATTTATAAAATGGGGAATGAATAACTAATGAAGGGAAATATTTAATTAAAAAAATAACACAGAACTTAAAATTAAAATAAATATATTGAGGTGGATGTATGGTCCACGACTGTGATTGGAAATCATAATCCAATTTCATAAGATTGCGATATGACACATGAGATCACTATAGTGAATTTCATTATTATGAATTTGTTATTTTAATTAATTTATGAATCATTTATTATTCATGAAATTTATAAATGATATTTAAATATTAGATAAGATACTTAGTGATGGATATTTATTACAAAATAATATAGTTTGGAATCATGTGATAACACCCAAAGGGATTGAATAGTTTATTTGTTTTGGGGAAGTAATTACATAGTTGAGTAAATTATTACATTTGAAATCATAAAATACATTTTAGTAGTTTTTCGAATTACACTACAATTACCAATAGAATATCCATTTATATATATCATAATACACTTCCCAGTATCTATGGAAGAGGAACCATACTAATTGGTTGAGGTATATTTCTCAGTATTTTTATGTTTACAAATGAATAAGTAATTAACAAATAAGGTATAATCATTATAGAAAATTGAATATCATAAAACAAATACATATTAAATAAACTATACAAGCATAAATAATAAAGTGGACGAAATAAATTCTTATCCAACAATTTCATATAAATAATAAAATTTGGTATTAAAATATCGATGGATATAATAAATTATAAAATAATCAATTCAAAAGAAATAAATAATTACATAATGAAATAATTAATAGTATCACAAATCATAAATTTATTATCAAGGACTCACCCCAAGACATCAAATATAAATTGGTAAGGCCTCAGCAAAATATCTAAGATAGTTATTTTCATGAGGCCTACCAAAGCATTGAGGGGATATTGTAATCCCTAGAAGTCTTGTAATAAGTCCATTTCATTATTCATATGAATTCGGTAAAACATAAACAACATAAATTTTCAAAGTGAAATAATTAATTAAAAAAGTTAACAATGTCTTAATAAACAAAAATAATTATAAAAAACTGATATTAATATGGAGAAGGCTATAAATAAAAAAAATCCCATTTGATCAATTCCATAAAGAATATAGATAAATAATATAGACTTCATCATTAAAACATATCCCCACGGGATCAAATCAATCATGTTCATGGTTACTACTGATGAATTTAAATTTCAATAAATTTTCATTAAAAAAATTCATGATGAAATTAATCTTCTCACATTGAAAATCTATATGAAAATTTCTAAATTTATAGAATATTTGGAAAATAAATCATTTGAAAATAATTGTTGAAAAATATAATGTAATCATCAGTTGAATTAATTTTTATGAAGATATGAAATTTTAGTCATTTTAATATGTTAACAAATGATCTAATTCAAATTTTTATTAAATTATCAAAACATTCCTCATTTTGAAAATTATTTGATTGTTCATTTATACTTTTTTTATAAAATTTTACACTATTATTTAATAAATGATTTTATAATATTAAAAATATTATTTAGGAACATTTTAATGAAAATATGGATAAGGAAGAAAACTTTTTACTATGTGTATAAAAATAAAGTTGGTTTCCCATAAAAACATGGATTCATAATAATTAATTTTTAAAAATTTGAAATGAAGGGAAAAATATAATATTCAGGAATAATTAAATGATAATAAAATACATCGGATTTTATATAGAATGATAAAATAAATCTACTAAAGAATACTATAACATAAAATATCTCAAATATTAATGAGATTATAAAATTTAACATTACAAAATGATCAATTCTTGAGCCATAAATCCCATGAAGGAAGGAAAATAATATCAATATTTATATCCAAAAAATTTATGAAAATGAATCGTAAAATATATTTATCCTTAGTAAATAATCCACATTAGGGAAATATGTGGTGAATATGGAATGTATCCCACAAAAACAATTATGATATGAAATTACCTTTTTGTTACTTATTTATTGAAATTTCATAATCGAAATTGATTTCCATGGTAATATCCACATAATTTTTTATTTTTTGTTTTGGTCTGGTACATTCAATCCTTGAAAATTTGATCATGGATCCATCGTATTAAAATATTTCCGCATTATTTTTATAAAATATATATTCATTATATTCATATTTATATTAATCTAATGATTTTTTTTTGAAATAAAAATACACTACATCATACATGGAAATTTTTTGTTATATGTACTCTTGAACGTTGTTTACATTTTTTTATCAGATGGGAAAATGAAAATTAAATAATTTAAAAATTTAAAAAAAAATTATTTTATCAAATTTAACAGGTATATTAATTTTAAATATTATTATAATCATTATCCATGAAAAAATAAAATGAAAAACATATCCCAATTCATTGTGGAGTTTTTACTCCATAGGTACAGATGAGCGACAATATTTATTTCCAACAAATTTTTAGTTAAGAAGTTAGATGTGATATTACAATTCCAAAAACCAAAATATGACATAAATGTCATATATATACATTAATTCAATATTTATATCCATATATGAGGGGTAGTGATGAAAATTAAACTATACAGATTCATTGGATGGTAGTCAACCATACTCATAATTGACATTTTCATTTTACTTTCGATTGAAGATGAGATGGATATAGATTATTTAATTAATATAAAAAAATTTAAATATATATATAAAACTGGGTATTTTATTTTTTCAATGTGTCTGAATGATAGGAGGGTGTAGAGAAAAAAATAAATCAAATATGCATGTCTAGAAATTATCTCTCTTATTTTGATAACCTCTTTATAGTTATACCTAATTAATCCCCCGAATGGTTTTTTGATAAAACCATAGAATCTTGATCATGTTGAGTGACTTATGTATGGTATTGGGTAAATTAAATAATGAAACAATGAGAAAAATTATTTTGGATACAAAAAGGACGTTGATTTTCTTTAATAAGTGGGTTAAGGAACCCAAATGGAAATTTCCAAAAAGAATTCACATTGATAATATCATTTTAAAGACTAATTATTCAAATTTTGTAAATATTAAAAGGTTTTATAATATAATGAATAAATATACCCATTCAATGGTATGTCAAAAAATTAAAATAAAACATATATCACTATCATTTGGTTTCAATCCTTTGTAATCCCATTTAAACAATAAATGTGTTAATTTATTTTTAATGTTTTTACTATTAAATATGAAAAAATAAAAATATTTAATATTTAATATTATTAATTATGATCATTAAAAATATGGAAAAAAATTTTACAAATAAGAATTACATTTTTTTAGAAAATAATCTAAAATTAAACACCCATTAATATTAATAAGCGAGTTTTTGAATGAAAAAATTTCTCAACTACAAAAAATATATAAATCTTAATTAAAAATAAAATTTATTATAATTAACTAAATTAGATTAATATCAATATACATGAATTAAATTTAAATTTAAAAAAAATTAAATTGGAATTTTTTAAATGAATTAATCAAAATGTTACATTTTACTAAAAATAATTATTTTTCATAACTCATCGAGAAATTAATCATTTCAATAAATTATACAAATTTCACACAACATTTTTTTTCAATTTTGATATTTAGAAAGTAATTTAATATTTCAAATTAATTTTTTTAACATGATAAATATTAATTTTAAATAAGTGTGAAAACACCGATTTAACCACTTTTATAAAAACAAACGTTTTATACCTAAAACTACAATTTGATCTATAAAATAACTAAAAAATTAATTTATGAATGTTAAAAAAAATTAGATGAAGATTCAATATTTAAATTTAAATAATATTATTAAACAGTTGTAAAAAATTTAATTTAATAATATTAAAAAAAATCTGTTCTTAAAATCATTTTATCTAAAAAATATGTCTTTTACTTTCAATTAATTTTATTTTTTTCATAAAATCGATTAATTACTAATAAATCTATTTTATACAATTATAAACCATATTATTATTAAATATTAGTTATTAGTATTTATACCCACCAATTTAATGACTAATTTTTCACCATATCCCATCCTAAAATTATTTTAAGCTTGGGGTAGCATGTATCACATGATATAGAAGAGGAGAAATTTATTTTGAAAAAGAAATTAATCATAATGTATCATGGTGTTAAATTTTTTTTCTAACAATATATTATACCTGAAATTACAATTATTTCCGTATAATAAACATAATTGGTTATTTCATCCTCATTAGTTCATTATGATCCCATGCCTCCTCGTATAACTTATGATTTTTCAAAGGTAACTTTACTAGATTGTTTTTATAATATCCTCAATACTTATTCACTATTATCCAGAATATTGACAGGATATTCAATTTATGATATATTAACTTCAAATTATATTTCTATATAGCTGAGAACTCATACTGGATTTATCATTCACTTATTTAATAATTATATATGCAACATATAATGTACTTTATAGTGACACATTTTCATTTTAATATGGTAATACAAAGATCCAATTATTTCCCAGATTTGATAATAACTTATGTAACTAGCTAACAATATCCCATTATATCGTAACATTTTAACACCCATACATTGTTATTTTTTAGTCATAACATTATATCCCATAGTAAATTCTAAATCTTTCACCAGATTATTGAAATAATATTATTCAATTATTTGAGCTACATTGATATGTCTTTTATAATATTTTCATTTCCATTATCTCCTCAAGAATTTCTCGTCCTATAAACCACTTTTCAACAACATCCTACCTAATAATGGTTTATGACATTACTTTCAGTATAATTCCTCAAAAAACAATATCAGAATACATTGTACTCCAACAAAACATGTCTCAAAAAATTTCAAACATAGTAATATGATTATTTAATGAAATATTTATCTCCGAAAAATAAAATCTATCACATAATTTTACATAAAAAATATGTAAATACCTTTATTATACATTCTCCAAAAATAGTAATAACATAAATAACCATAAAACATTAATTAAGTATAACATGCTTTAACAAATTCACCCTATATTAATTAATTAATTAATTTTTATTATTATTTTATATATACCATAAATAAAAAAATAATTTAAAAAAATAATTTAAGATAACATAATCCCCTTTTCCAATAAACTAATAATTTTTTATATGGGCATAACATCTATCCCATTGACTAAATATATTTCAAACAGATATTTATCAAAAATAAAAATAATTAAGATAAAAATAGACACATATTAATTTGCATCTTTCTATTAATTATGTATTATGAAAAAATATTAGATTAAAAATAAATAACATCTATTATTTATAAATAATATTTAACATATATTGTTAATTCCTTTATAAAATAACTTATACATATTAAAAAATATATGTTTGAAGATTTTATAACAAAAATATCCATAGTGTGACACTCTTACAATATTATTATTTAATCCCAACACATATAAAATTAAATCAATCATCTTTAGTTATTAGTATAACCTAAATAGTTACTTGGATGATTTGTTAACCTTAAAAATAGAGAATTTATAGAGATATGTACAAAATACCCACATTTTACGTGATTGAAATTTAAATGGATCTTTATGAAAAATTATGTTTCCTTCCCTCATATTAATCATTTTACATGTAATTTAATTTCATTATGCCCTTATTAAAAGAAATAAATCATTTTACCTCTCTATGGAAACATATTTAAGAGTGTCTCCATCACTATTTTTTACATGAATGAAAATATATCATTAATTCCACAATTGTCACCATCACCCATGGTCACAATAAAATCAATTATTCCTTTCCTTTGTTATTAAATGAGTTTGTTATTGTGTAGGTTTTTAATAACAAGTCATTATAACAGACTAGTTATGTTGAGAATATCATTTACTCAACTCATCATCCAATTTGGTTTTTCAAAATCACCATATTGTTCATCATATTCAATGTTAACATGAATAATTTAGGTTGAATCCCCTAAATAAAAAATAAATAGTCTGAGCAACAATAAACATGTTGTAAAAACATATAATCATTTAAAGAATATCTAAATAATGATTCCATAGTTCAAATGTATAAAACCTATTGTTAAAAATTGGCCACCCATGATCATTATATTTTCAAATACATCACTATCGTTCGTAATTAAAATTTCAATTAACCCTAGAATATATTCTGAGAGTGTGAAATCAATTTTTCTTCAATTTTAATTTTCATGCATTATATAAAAATAGTATCGAATACAGAGGAACGCATTCCAGAGTTATAACCCCTATATTCAACTGATCTAGAGCCATATAACACAATAATATTAAAATATGTATGAATTACTAAGAAAAAAACCACACCTTTCAAAAAAATAACAATGTTATAAAATACATAGAAAAATCTATAATGTCAGTTAAAGTGTTATGTTATAAAATATTTTTTTTCTTAAATCTATTTCTAACAGTTACTACAAAATTATCTCTAATACAAATTATATGAATCCAACCCTAGTTTCCCATTTTCTAGGGATAAAATGTAACATTGGAATAAGATGCAAGTTATTACTTACCAACTTACCAAGTAGTATCATAGTATTTATGACCCTGTTATATAATTGAATATATTATTACATTTGAAAACATAAAATAGAATATAGTATTTTATTCAATAACACAACTATTTCTTTCAACATATCCCTATATAATTATCTTAATACACTTATTGGAATCTTATAAAGGGGGAACATAAAAAACAGGTGAGCTCAAAAGCTAAGATATTGTGTGTATATAATGTTGCATCCTAGAAACCTATCAATGATATTTCCCTTTATATAATTGTTTCATATATTTAAAATTAGATATTATCAAATAATAGAAACCAAATAAATGTTATAAATAAATAATGAATGATTTTAGTGTAATTTTAAGAAATTATGGATCCTATACCTTTTGAATAGTAACATGACATTTGGAACAATAATATGAACATATAAATAGTAAATTATCCAATAGAATAGTAATATCACCCCTGAATGTATAAAAATGTATGCAATTTATATATTTAAATACGATATAATTTATCATATTATATGTAAATAAATGTTTTGAAAATGGTAAAATATTTTTTAGTATTTAGATGATAGAAAAATGATAATTTACACATAAAATTAATATAATGATTTAAAAGATATTTTTATTATCATGAAATATATTCATAATATAATATTTTTTTCATATAATTATTACATATTTTTATGAAAAAATAATTAATTATACAAATATTTTTAAAATTAGTTATACATTTAAAATTTCAACTTTTTTAAATAATTAATGATTTTAATTAAGAAATAATATTTTCATATATAAATATTATTCTAGTAATTTTTTTTTCATTTTTAATTTATACATGTCAAAAAAAGGTGAGGGTTGATTTTTATTTTTCAAAAATAGTTGACTTGTTTAGTGAAAAGTGAAATACATTAATTTATAGTATATTCTAAATTCTAGTATTATCGACTCATGGATTTTTTGGGATGATTTTATCATAATTATTCCATACTCTAATAAAATAGTACTTTAATAGATTCACCCAAATCCAAACTATTCTACATCATGAATCAAAATAATAATCAAATTAATAAAATAATAAAAAGAACTATATCTCCTCTACTATAAATACAACCACATGCCCCTTATTCTTCTCAAACCTATTAAACCGTTATGATTTTCAAATTACTACCATACCCACATTTTAAGTCTCTTCCCCATATCTAGGATATTTTTTCATAAAAAATATATATAAAGAAATTTCTGTATGGTGGTTTTCATGGAGAATAATTCCATAGGTAAAATCATCTTTCTGTGTCTTTATTTTCTTTTCAATTTTTTTCTTTTATTATAAAATCCTAACCTCCTCTATAAAAATATTATTGGCAACTGCAGATATCTTATATATACTATCATTTTATAATTATAATGAAAAATCCACTATCATGCTTCATTTATAGTACTTTAATCCTAAACATGTGAATATGTTCCTCGAGGTGTTGACTAATCACCTTTAAGGATAACAAGTCATAATTTTCCTTTATCGTCTTCATGGATAGACATAAAACAATTATAATGGTTGTAATAGGTTTTCAAATTTATCTTATAAAACATTTAATTTTTTGAAACTAAATTTTATACAAAATAATTTATAAAAAAAATTAAAACATTGTTGTTATGATAAAAAAACTACCAAAATAATCTAGATATTTTTCTCTAACATCTTATATAATGATTTATTATCACAAAAAATTATCAATTGTCTAATATATACATTTAATCATCATGATATTCCTTAATAACACATAATAGAACTCTAGATATATATTCCCATTTTATATGATCTTTGAAAAATTTATTCAAGTTAACCAATCATGAAAAATTGGAAACAATCTCTCCAGAATGATAGAATTGTATCTTATTACACTTTAAAAATAAATAAATTAACCTATTATAATTATAATAAATAAAATACATGTAGATAAATTTTTTAATTATTTATTTAATTTATTTAATTTTATTACCTAGACCATTATGTTCATCTGTAGAATAATTTTGAACATATGGTAATGGATTGTTTTCGAACCCCCCGATTTACTTCAGGTTACACTTTCTCTCACTCTAAAAAATTTTAAATCTTCCTTTTTTTAAATATTTATTCTATATTATATTTATATGATCCAATATAATGTATTGATATCATTACAACTTTTATAATGGGGAAATAAATGCTTTAAAAGCTATTACTTCTAAACTATTCCCAATAAGAAAACCAGATTAAAGGGAACTTCTCAATTTCATTCTCATTTCCGACTGAACTACATAATATGTTTTTATAAATAAATTTTTTTCCAAAATTTCCCATTTTATCAAAACAGAATATCTGGGTTCATTTTTTGTTCTATAATGACTGTGAAAACTTTTCTATATTAATGACTCTTTAATTATTTCCTCATAAACTACATTAAAATGAAAGATTTCTAATTTTTCCTAGTCACCATATTTAATGGATTTCACATCTTGTGGACATAATTACTTATTATCTATTACAATTTTCATTTATGAATGTCCATGTATGATTTTAATCCATTGTATCTTGAGCACTTTTATGATACGCCATTTGGTTATTACAAACGACATGTTTAATACAAATTATTATTTTATTGGGTAAAAATTATGTATATACCTCACTTTTTATTTTTCTAAAGGAATTTATATGCATGAACCTGTTATGATGGGTCCACTAATATTCCAACCCAATTCATTGGATATGTTTTACTCTCATGAGACATCATTTTGGGACACGGAGTAAACCTGATTCCTTTATGGGACATTTCCCCAATGTGAAATGTAAATGGTAGTTAGACCTGACTCATGATTATTTAATATTGTGTTTTGTATCCAAATTCCAATGAATCCAGGATTACATGTAACCATTTTTTATATATTATAATATATATTTTTCATGGTCCATTATTTTTTATTATATTATATTATTCATTCTAACCCTTGTTCTCTCCTTTATTCCAATCTTTATGTCCATACATGGAATTTGAAATCATTATTTTTATAATGTTTTCCCTAGGTTATACAATTTAGATGTTAGAGATCAACAGAATATAGTATCTATGTATATATTATTAACCTAAATATGTTTTATTCTACATAAATATTTTCTTTTTTATGTATGTAATAATACCAAGACACTATAAATTATGATCCATTGATTGTAATTTGATGGTTAAGTATACATATAATCACATAATAATATTTTCAAATGAATATGGCCTTCATAGATGTTATTACAGAAAAGCTGACTTATTTTCAGATAATAGTACCAAATATATTTAATAACTACCCTAGGGATAATTCTATCTCAATGGATACCCCAAAATGAATATAAGGGTATCACATGTTAGGTAAAACATCTTATTTATATGTTTATACATATATTTTCAAAATTTTTATATATACTATATTTTATTGTATTCATACCACTAATTAAATTTTATTTCCGAGTTAATGAATAGAATATAAAAACAATTTAAAACAACAAATTTTACAATAAATATGATGATTTCCATAATCGTTTTCTAAATATGATGGAATTGTGAGTTCAAAACATAATTCATGTAATTTCCCACCAATACAAAATTATAAATATCAACTTTAATCATGTGGAAGGAAACTTTTTCATAAGAAAGGTAAACATTTGGATTAATCCTTCATGCATAAGAGGCCTCCCATATTTAGTGGATTTTTACCCAATCATTACAGAATATTCTATTAAATCTATATTGATTGTATTTTATATACTCCAATGCTCAAAGGAAGAGAATGTTTTGTTGTCAAAATATCATTTGGTAGGGATGATAATCATAGGTGGACATTGATCAATTACAAAATCTATAAGGATGTAATGAATTCTATGTAGTGGGATGGTTTCAGGAAAATATTTTCCAATCAATATATTCCCTAATCCATCGATGTTACGATGAAGAGGGGGTTCCATAGAATAAAGCAAACAAAAGATGAGTCTATTGGTGTATATGATCAATATAGTACAAGTATTCCATGATACATATCTATATATTTCAAAAAAAAATTAAAGGTGATTCAATTCATCATCAGAATGAATATGTGTAAACAAAATGAATTGGTGACTCGAGGCATTGGATATTATGAATAAATTGTTTGTTCTGACCAAAAGGTTTATATTTTGATTAGATACACTCAGTGTCTAATGGATCCCAGATAAAAAAACAAGAAATTGATTTTAATATGGGTGCATCTAGATAAAATTCCAATTATAAAAATAATACCCAACATACCTCATTTCAATAGTTTCGGAAGAAGAATAATTGAAACTACTTAAAGGGAACCAAGTGATTGTTAAAATATGGATGTGATGAGAATATGCATAAAAATTGCTTAATGGATATGAATAATTTAACAAATATGGAAGAATAAAGACGATTTATATGAACACTCATCATATTGTAAACATTATTATTAGCAAGGAACATTTGTATTATGCAAGATATTTCCAAAATACAAGATTTTTTTGAGGAAATAAATCAATGAACAACATTCAATTCAATAAATAAGTGAATATTATATCAATACTGCTGAGGTGGAACCCAAAATTTATGTAGTGGAGGGTATGTTTCTTATTCGTTAATGAATAGTTAATGTACTATTTGACTCTCTTTCTACATATTCATTCATATCATGCCTTTTTAGTATAACTATTCCGAAACCACATAAAAATATTGAGGTCGAGTTATTTTTGAATATATAAAACAAAGATATTATTTCATCTAATGTAAATAACTTATCTACAATTAATGATTGTAGACTGAGCCTCCTTTAAAATCTTGTCTCACATCCTTTGGTGGAGTTTGATGATATATTAGGCATGGATTGGGTTTTAATAAACAAAACCAACATCAAAAGTCGCAAAAGGTTGATCACTCTCCACATCATATGGTATCATAATATAAAATATAAGTGTATAGAGGGTGATGAATCTCCATCAGAATAATTAAGTCAATTTTTGATATAATTTTCTTATTAATAATAATATATTTATCAAAATTATAAGATAATTAATATGATCATTCTTGATGACATGACCATTGTGATAGACTATACTAATGTGTTCTATAATGTATTACAAGGACTCCCTATGGACTGATATGTTGAGTTCCTATTGAACTTATTCAATGATATGTTACAATATTAATGACACCATATATAATGTGCTTCGTTGAGCTCGAATAAGTGATGAAGTATTTATAATATAATCTTGAAAATGGTAAAATATTCCAAATTAATTCATTATAGGGTGACCAAATAATATTCATAAAAAAGAAATATGGATTATTTTTTGTATACATTGATTATTTCACTCTCAATAACACCATGATAAAAAAAAGTATCCCCTACTATGGAAATATGAATTATTATATCACCTACATAGGGCCAAGTATCAGGACTATGCCCTATACATTACATAACATTGAGTTATGTCAAGAATTCACATTGAGGATACCTTTAGGTTTAGATCATTAGATAATTAGGCCAAAACTATTACATAAAAAATCATAGAAATATATTTTAGACACTTACAATAGTATCTATTTCTTCCATAACTTAGAAAAATTTATAAAGAAAAATTGTGTCCCTTCATGTTTAATCACAATAACATTTCCTGGATTCCATCATTAACTGTATTCTCCCTAAAAGCCTGTGAAAACATTTAAAATCCTTAGTTGAGCACTAAATAACATTAAGGGAAAAGCCCATTAGTCTTGTTAAAACCAGATAACCCATTCAATGTTCATTGTGTGTATGGAACAAATCATTTTCACATGAATAACACTCAAAATTTTTGCTCAATGAAAAACACTAAAACCAATAGAATGAAATTGAAACTCTTTTAGGCGATATTGTGAATAAAAATCCTAAAAATAATTATATCGTGTTATTATTTTAATAATCATAAGATTAACTGCAAAATTTTATATCTATAATGGGGATCACCTTTCATATAAGATATATCAGGCTCACCCAAGAGCTATAATGGGTATTACCCATTGTATAATATATATCATGCTTACCCATTTCATATAATTATCATGTACCCTTTCATGAATATAAGATGTTCATTACAAAACCCATTTTTTGAATGCTTATACTAATCACATATGGAACAAAATCCATATTAAAATACAATTTTAAATTAAAATCCAATTTTCATATCCATATCAAAATAATGGAATAATTTATTTATTTTCCTTTAACAATACATTTATTCTTATAGAGAAATTAAAATATCAAATAATTATTATTGTGGTGGGGAGGTCGTTGTTGACGTATACATTAAAAAATATTCCATTTGTCATTTTTTATGGAATGTAAAACTCCTCATATAAAAAAGATTCCTTTTTAATAATTTGAATAATATTCAAGAGTGAAATATAATTCCATGTACATTATATTGATACACATATAATTAAATATTTAATTTAAAATTAGGAAGAAAATAATTTGATAATTAATCCATTAAATGGTCACGATGCTCATACCAGATTGAACATTTAAATATTAATCTCTATGAATTAGTAAATAAAATCATTATAGATAATATCTGGTTATTAAATTTCATTGTGGATTTATATGCATCTTATAAAAGATTAAATGGGCATAATATTAAGAAATGTCTCATTAAACGGAGGTTGAGACGTAGTCCATTACATTGAGTCTGAATTGTCTCATTCGTTCTAAAATATCGTGAATAATTTAATTAAATTAATTTATACTTAAACCAGATAATTTTTAATGTTTACTATTATTTTTATATCAATTATTATCATTTAATATAAAATATTTAATTATTTTAGTTCATGTCGTTGGTATTGTCGATGTTCGATATTTGAGTCAAAATTGAACTTGGATTGTTGCCAATTTTCCAGGTGGTCATAAGTCCAGTATATCTATAATATTATTTATAATATAAATATCATATATATCAAGAATATATTTATTTATAATTTTCTATAAAATTTGGAGAGATTAAATTAAATTCACCTTTCATGGAGATGGTAGGTTGTATTTATGAATGAACGTTACTTTCATTTATTTTTCATACTAAAGGAATAAAAAATTAATGATACAAAGTTATATTATAATTCTAGTATATTTTATATGATATATATGTTACATAATATAATTAACACCACCAAATATGCTTTCTATGTTTGGAATGAACGAGTCTTATCACATTGAGGGTGTCGTAGTCTACACTTCCTCAAATGAAATTATTGTTTTTACACAATATGGAAAGCATAATGGTATGTTGTAAATATAAATAAAATAAGCATATAGAAAATATAAATACAAAATATATCATATATAAATACAGTTCAATCATAATTTCTCTCATGAGAGGTGGTAGAAAAAAATTGAACAATCAACCATTCATGATACAGAAGTCCACCGTACATCGAAACAGTATGTTCTACATCCATTAGATGGAGGCACGTGTATGTGTATGTCAAAACCATAGCATAAATACATTATAATTTATTGATTTTTCTTCTGATGTTATAAAATATTGGAATAAATATTAATTTTGGGTTGTATGAGGAAAAGAAATTAAAGGAGTTTAAGAGAAGACATTACTTTTAAATTGGGTAACTTTTTTAGATTTCAGCCAAAACTTTTTTATGAATTTCTTTCATGTAATCCTAAGTCATATTAAAGGAATGTATGTATGTTGGGATATTATTTAAGAATATGTTGGATGATCAATGAGTCTTGAGAGGTGTGAGTAATAGGTAGTGGTTGTGTCCGTTTATTAGAGGGAATAGTTTAAATTTAGGGAAGTCTTCAAGTGTATTTTTGTTATATATTTATTATCGAATTATAATTAATATGGTGTAATAAACTTCTAGGATAAGATTATTATGGGTCTTAATCCTCTTAATAAATTGGTTTTAAACATCTATGGGTCAAAAAATGAACCTTATATTTTATCTTTATTCCTTATTTAAGATAATTAACTCTTACCATGTCTTCCTATATTTCCATAATATATGGTAACTATAATTCCAATAAAATGATAGACAATGTAAAAGTGGATAATTAATGATCTTTTTAACATTATATAATTATATTGGTGGAATATTAAATTTTATTGGACAATAATATCATTTAAAAAAGTGTTTGTTTTAAAAACACATTTTATTTCAATTTTAAAACTATATTGAAATTTATTTTTGTTAAAGTAAGAATGACATGATTCCATCAAAACCAACGAATTTAATAATCCAAAAATGTAAATTTCATCCAAAATAACAATTATTGGATAATTTTTTTAACATTATGTTTAATATTTATAATATCATTTATTTGAATATTTCATTACTATGTTAATTGATGCATCATCATTGTGTCACAAATATTTTTATTTTTTTTAGTATATTAAAATTATAAAGAAAATAAAATAATGATAGCAATATATTTATCATTATTATTAATATTTATATTTTATTACTTCATTTATAAAATCTAAATAAAAATTATTTTTGTTAGGAGATTCATGTTTGTTTTATATTTCCCTTTTCTTTAAATAAAATATTATAAATGGTTATTTTCTCAATAAAGTGGCTACGTAGTGTCTTAAATTTTACCCAAGGATTCTCATGTGTAGAAATATCTCATGAAATACGTTTAGGACATGTCTTAGAAATGTTTTATACTATTATAATATTATTTTTTACCCTAATTTACCATATTTTCCTATTAACCATGTTAAATAAAAATAATTACTAAAGTTACTATTCATAATTTCCAAAATAAAATATACATATTTACATAATTTGTAAATTCTAATACCGAATATACAATCCACTATTCCAAATTCAAATTATATAATTGGAAGATATTACATTTAAATTAATTCCTCTTTTCAAAACCTAAAAAATGAGTATTTTAGAAATGAAAACTATCAAAATATTGACATATGTTTATATCATATTTAAATGTCAAATTAGATACAATGACCATTATTGGATTAACTAATAAAAACAATATTCCAATTAAACATTATAATAAATAAAACATAAAATCTATCTATATAAATAAATAATATGAAAATGTAGTTTTGAATTAAAATTCCGTATTTTTCAATATTCATATAAATATTGATTTTATAAAAAACATAACTAAATTTATTCCAAAGTAAATTTTGTTGTTTCGATTCTAAAAAAAGATATTTATCTTATCAAATAAAACATATAAAAGTTATAAAAAATAGTATTAAAAATGGTTCTCCATGAAATAGAGATACAACGACCTTTGAAAAATATTAGCATATTTTAAGCTATAAATTGCATTCAATATCATTTTATTTCTCAAAAATTAATTAGATTAAATTTAAAACATTAAAAAACAATTTAAATTAATAATAAATTTATTTCTATTCATTCCTGCTAATACAATGTCTAAGAATTAACGACCATTTAAAATAACAATATTGTTGTGTTATTAATTTTCGGTATAACTCAATGTTGTTCGCAACATAAGATATCGTAAAAAACTGTTGTTCTTTGTCGAGTACGCTAACATATAATGTACCCTTTTAAATAAAATAAATATTAAAATATAAAATATTCAAATGTATGAAAATGTATTATTCTATAAATACCACAGATGTTACATAATTCCACCCTTTTGGAAAATGTGTACTCATAATTTTAAAATTGTTCTAAAAAACATCATTGAAAATCCCACATTGGAAAAAGAGTCAATAAAAATATCACTTTTAAAAAAAGAAAGAGAAGTAAAAAACGTCTCATGATATATCATATTCTGAGATTATTGATAGGAAATATAGAATAGATGATAAAATAGAATCTTAAATATTAAAAGATAGTGATAGAGTACAATGTCATTAGAAGGTAATCCATCAATACCATAAGTACATGATGGGTCAAAACACAATATAGAAAAGTAAAAAATATAATTTTTTTGAATCTTTTTATAGGTTTGAGGAACTAAAATACATTATATAATAATACCATAAAGAAAAAAAATTACTTCTTGAATTTCTATATTATAATTATAATTTCATCCTTATAATATTCTTAGAATATGATGTACCTATCTATGAGTAACCATTAGTATAAATGATCACACACACCATATAGGATATCAATTACTATAAACTGAGTTCCAAATTTAAAGGGATACTACCACATTAACCAAATTCAATACATAAACATAACCCAAAAAAACTCTCCCCAAAAGGCCCTTAATTACTTATTATCACTTCACATAAAACATAAAATGGTGTGTATAATACCTTGACATTATGGTTAACCTTTGAAAAACATCAGGCTCATAAGATGTTCCATCACATTACCAGATGTCTCAATATCAACTGTAGTAGGAAAAAAATTCCCATGACTTTTTGGGTCCAATCATTCTAATTTCCTCCCTATGTATTTAACATCAGACACTTATTTTCATAATGTCCCTAAACATTGCATCAAAAGCATCTGATTGTAGACTGGCTATCTATTATATCATTATTGGACATTTCGAGACCCTTTTCATTATTTTAACAAACGTGATGATAAAACTAACCACACAAGTAAAAATTTCCATATACTGACATATATTCCCAAAAATATATTTTCCCAAACATCCAACAATTTTTTGGTTTACCTATAGAATTTTTAGTTGGTTGCTGCTGCATTCCCAGGTACCTCCACTATTTTGCACTCTTATCATCTCATGGATCATATGTATCCGAATACTCCATTTCAACTTTCTCAGAAAAAAATACATTTTATTAACATTTAAATTCTCGAGATGCCAATGAACTTCATTGAACTCATTTCAATCCTAAGTAAAATCAATTAAATTTAAAGTTCATGTCTCAACTAAATTCCGGAACCTACCAGGACAATATTTTGATGTTGATGTAATACTTGGAAACTGAACCATCATTCATATAGTTTAATTACATGATTAATTTTCCCATTTTAAGACAAAAAACTTTTAGAAAATAATTCTCAAGGAAAACATCTTTAAATTCTTCCCATTCTGTGGGATCATGATCATTTTTCTCTCTTGTTTTCATAATAATGACAACCATCAATCGAAATCACCTTCAAAATGATCAATGGAAAACGTTTATATTTGATGTTATGAACATTTCATGAATTCAAATATACTCTCCTTGGTTTTGATCCATCCATCAGTTACCACTAAGTTAGATTTTCCATTGAATGATGTGGGATGTTTCCTCATAAAATGTTTTACTACTAAAATATTCTTATGCAGTTGATCTCGATGATATCATGCGTGGTTACAACATCAAATTATAGATACTGTAATCTAGTCCATCATTGCAACAAACTATTAAGTTCTAATTATCACCACCTAATGGTGTTGATTTGAAATTTTTTTTCCTCTCGATGACATCCCATTACAACTTCCATATTTCTTATGTGTAAAACCGTTCTGAACACACATAGTTTATATTATGCATCAAGTTAATCTTAAAATTACACATCATTTAAACATAACCATAAAGTAAAATATTCTAAAGGAAATAAAATTACAACATCCTAATCTCTAACGTTATCTAAAAAGACCTCTAATACCCACTTTAAGTTTGTGACATTATACATTACATAATTTTTTGAAAATTTAAGAATTCACATTGAAGATAATTTTTGGTTTAAAGATTTAGATAATTAGTCCATAAATATTTCATAACAAACCCATTGAAATACGAATTAGAAACTCACAATAGTATATGCATATTCCATTAAATAAAAAAATTTAAAAAGAAACATGGTTTCATTTATTGTTTAATCATCGTAAATTTTCCATGATTCCAACATCGACACTATTATCACATAAATCCATTGAAAACATTTAAAAACGTCCCAACCTGACCTTGGGGCCTGTGTCATGACTACCCCATGACTGCCTTCCATAGGCCAGGGCTTCCGAATAGCACCAAAGGTGATTTCTCGATAAAAGGTAAGACATTAAATTTAAAACTGATACACACAGATTCTAAACAAAAGAAGTAGAAGCAACAATAATTAATATAGAAAATAAATATGTGTTAAAATTATGTGTTCCACTATACAAACCCAACTGAACAAAAGGTATAACTACAAGTAAAAAAGGAAAAAAATCTAGATCAACCACCAGGGAATCCTACCTGTATGGTAGGTAGAGAACTAGAATATCTCATCCCTGAGGTATGTCCCTTCTTGTCCAGCTCTGAGCAGCCTTATGTCTGCCACCCTCATCCGCGATCAATTCTTACCGTCGCCTGCACAGAACACAACAAGGTGCGGGAAAATCCCGTGCAGGGGTGAGTATAACAATACTCAGTAGGGGACCCTAATACCCCCAATAGTCTTCCAGAATCAACTTAGGATAAACCATAGTAGTAGTATAAAATCAAGATGTATCTACCATCCCTACTTAGATATATGCCCAAACATATAACTATGTTACCAATCACAGACAGACTCTAACTCTTGATACCAACACATTATGTTCCACAAGTGTAGAAGAATCCACAAATAAAGTTCAAAAATATGTGTAATCCATAGGTACAGCTCACAGAATAAATCCATGTGCGCTTCTCATCCACGAAGAAACAACCAAGAAGAAACATCCACGAAGAAACATCCATGAAGAAATATCCATGATAAAAAATTCACCCTTAATTAGGTATATACCAATCCATATACATATGTTGTCAAGATTACTAATCTCAAACATGAGGTAAGCATGAAGGTAATGACTCAGATCACACCAGGTATACACAACTTAAATGAGATTAAGAGATGATTTGTTGTAGCCACTGAATGATCTTTTACTGTCGAACACCAGATATTCGTAGAAACCTAAAACAATATTCAGTCAAAGTAGTCAATCATACATTGGATCTCGGTAGAAAATTCATCATTTTCAAACCCATGGAGGATCCAGGTCTAGTCTCCTTACTGTCGAACCCACGGATGATCCAGGTCTACTCTCGCTACTATCGAACCCATTGAGGATCCATGTCGAGTCTCATCAATTTCGATCCCACATAGGATCAAGGTCCAGTCTCTTCACTGTCGAACACACGGAGGATCTAGGTCCAGGATTTTCACTATCAAACCCATGGAGGATCCATGTCCAGTCTCATCACAGTTAGCCATATGGTTTCCATACAGAGCACGCTTGATTCCGGGAGGTCCCTCTTCTAAAGCAAAGTTTCGATGCATAAACTACCATGAAGTCTCGAGTTGATGTATCCTGTTGTTTTGTCTCATCATTAGGAAGCCAACACAATAGACGATGAATTAATCTGATGCTTGGTCTGTGAGTTTGTGGCATTTCCGTTCCAGGGGTCTGGATGGTTTTTAGGTTGAAACCAACCCGAATTTACCCCATCTGCGTCCAAAACAGTAGTGGGGTATTCCAAAAGAACCTTCCTTCTCTATTCCATCCTTCGCCATAGATGGTTTGTCGTTCGGACACCCGTAGCCCAATAAGAGTGCGAAAATGTGTAAACTGGCCAAATGGGTCTGGGTCTGGTCTGACCCAGTTGGATAGACCCAGCTCGAACTGGTCTTTGGCTCTGACTGGGTCTGAGGAAACAACCTGAGAAGAGGGGACGACCCGACATGAAGAGGCGGACTGGCCCAACGGGCGGCTTGGCCTGAGAGCAGCCCAGAATGAGGTGGCTCTGCCGATGGCAGCCCGGCCACAGGGCGGCCCGACCGAGGGAGGCCGGCTGGGGGGGACCAGCTGGCTGGCGGGACCATGTGGCAGGTAGTTGGACCATGAGGCCTGGGGCTGGCCTGCGTGGCCTAGCGTGCTGGCCCACACGGTCAGGCAGTGTAGCCCTCGTGGCCTGGATAGTTTCCCCTCGTGGCCAGGCTGGCCATGCTGCGGGGGGGGGGGGGTGCCACGCCTCCCGACTTCGTAAGGAACTGGTGCTATGAATCGGTTCAGAGTGTTGTGGAACCCAAAGGGTCCCTCCTTGTGCAGCACCGTTGGTGGCCAGCTCAGCCGGCCTCCCTCCTCCATCTGTCGTGGACTTTGGTCGTGGTTCCTCCCTTTCTCAGCATGACAGTGCCATGCCCATTCTGTCCGACCGTCGCGGCCTTCGTGGTCGCAGATTCTTCTTCCGTCACGGTGCAATGACATCGTGCCCCTCTGGCACCACCACGGCCCGATTGGCTGTGACCCGATCATCTTTGCGGCGCGATGGCACTACACTACTCCAGCGACCCGGCACCCCTTGCACCATCGGTTCTTCTCACGACGGACTCATTTCTGATTACCATGCGTATCTCCACAACCAATTTCTCTAGAATGCCACTACACCGACTTCGTCACCATCACGAGAAGATAAACATAGAGGTGGGGTTACAGCCGTGTTCGTGCTGCCCGCACCCTCTGTGTTATGATGATGACAGAAGGAAATTCTCAATCCCCAATTTGAACAATGAAGAACTGAGAGTAAAACTGAAACCCCTACCATGTTTCAATGAACATTGAAAAAGTGGTGGAAATTGGTGGCGTTGATTCATTGATTTCCGAAGCATTCGGTGAAGAAGCGTCGTCAACGTTCATCGTGGGTGGACCCTTCTCTTTTGGCTTGCTCAATGATCGAAGATGGTGTCAATCGTTCTTCGGTGCAATGTGGGGGTTATTCGATGCAAACATTCATTCTCCAAGAACTCATCCCCTCCCTAATTTTCCCACCCAAAATTATGCCAACCAAAAAATAAAATAATAGGTTATCACTTAATTCAAAGGTTGGCATGAATTTCAAAAGATTCAATTAATTAATTTCAAGGGATTAATTAATTAATTTAGAGAGAGTTGGCACATTAATACAAAGGGGGAAGTTCAAAGGGTTCCACCACATAAATGGATGGTTAAAGGGGGTTTAAGCTGGTGGGGTCCCACCTAATAGTGTCCTCTCAATGGAGGTTATGTGCGGGTGGGACCTGCTACCATATCCTCTCATGGGACGTTAGGGTGTGGTGCCCCCACCACCAACCTCCACTTGGAGGATTAAACCTCCAAAAAAATAAAAATAATTTACACTCATTTTAATTTAATTTAATGTAGAAACCCCAAAAACTAACTTCTTTTCATGTCAGAACGCAACTGCGGTGAAGGTTTCTTTAAGAGAATATCGACGCTGTGAGTTCAATGGTTCCCTTGGATTTCAATTCCAAGCACTCGTTCAAAAGATATAAAATCCTTCTTGCACGTTTACTGAATGCACCCGAACAAAACATTAAAAACTGATTCTGGGCACACCAGTCCTCGGAATCAAGTGCCGTATGAAACTGCAGACTTGTAAAATTCTCTTGAAATTAAGAGATAGAGAGAAAAAATTCCACGTAATTTTTGGGAATTTACATTCTCCCCACCTCTGTGATTTATATCCCCATAAGCCACAACTCCCTCTAAAGGAACAAATGGGGGTACTGAGTATCTATCTCAGCCTTTCGCTCCCACGTTCTTTGCTGGAGGTTCTCGTGCTGCCAGTGAACGCGCACCAAAGGTATCGACCGTCTACGTAGGACCCGTTCCCGTCAATCCTCAATCTCTATTAGAACCTACATGAACGTCGCACCATCATCGATGTCCAGTTTCCCATGGTCGATGATGTTGGACAAGTCATGCACGTATCTCCTCATCTAGGATAGGTGGAAGACATTGTGCACCCAGTGCAACTGAGGTGGAAGAGCCAGGCGGTAAGCCACCTTGACTACTCTGATGAGGACCCGAAATGGTCTGATGAATCGCGGAGATAACATTCTGCCTCAACCAAATCTCGGTAGACCACTTCGAGATGAGACCCATAGAAAGATGTGGTCTGCATCCTCGAACACCAGTTGTCTCCGTCTCCTATCAGCATAGGACTTCTGCCTACAATGTGCAGTGTATCACCCCGAGATTTTATGAAAAATATTCCTTTTAATTTCATTAATGTCTTGTGTTGTACGCTACACCAAAAAAAGCTCTCACAACACGCATCCTTCACTTTCCTTGCAGTACACGCAATCACAACCTTCCTCGATAGTGTGTGTAGTACACAATACCGAGTTTCACTAAACAACAATATGCTATTAAAATATAATTAAAACTAGCCATTATGAATAGTAATAACAACCTTTTAAAATAATAGAAATTTTATCTCTCAAAATGGACTTCATTTTTGGATTCGGAGTATCGAATTTAGCCTAAGGTGAAATTTTGGTACTTTTCGGATAACTTTCATATTCTAATGAATAGTGAAAATTAATATATTTTAAAAAAAAACTTTTTGATCGAAATAATTAATAGTGACAAATTATTAATTTGAGTGGTTTTAAAGTATATTTAGAATATATTTTTACAATTTAATACAATTTTGTTCATTGGATGTAATTTCAACCAGACATAAACAAGTGTCAATCTTTTGATAGTTATTATCTCTTAAGAACACGCTTTTTGTTTTGACGATGGGAATTAATTTTTAAATTAATTAATTGAACTGATATGTTTTGAATTTAGTAAAATAAGACATCATTTTTGAGTTCATAATATCAAATATAGCTTAGGCCTAATTTTTGGTATTTTTCCAGAAATTTTATTTTTTTGATGAATAGTGAAACCACTAAGTGGTAGTTAAGAAAAATGAATTTTTCATAAAACTTATTTTTACCGCTTCTGTGAGGGGAATTTAAAAAATCTGAGAGACTCGGTTGATGTCAGTATGTAGAATTTGGTTCAATGAGATGAAAATAATTTTTGGTGAAGAGTAACTTTTTACCTTTTTTTACCACGGTTAAAAGTAAATAGGGTAATTAAGGGTAAACATGATATTATTATTACCCTAACACATGTCATCATTCTATTGGATAAGTGTAATTAGACCAAAAACAACCTTAGGAATAATATATTACCATTTAGTCCCACATGGATTAGATTAGGACATTTATTACTAATTTATTTAAAGAAGTGTTAAAATAGTTAAAATCAAAGTTTAATAAGTATATCATTTTTAATATAGGGTTATACATAAGATACATTCGACTATAAATATTAATTAGAAATATAAAAAGAGTTCCTACATAATGGTATTTTTTTTGTAATTTTTAGACATTATATAATTTAATTTATATATGACACAATGATGATGCAATAATTATCTTATTAATGAAATATTGACATAACTGATGTTATAAATATCCAAATAAATGTAATTTGAGACTTTTTATGAATTACACTAATTTTATAGGTTAATATGAAATGTTAGTATTGATTTAGTAAACTTTTTTTGAAATAATTATTTTTTTATGATTTTCACAAAAATCAATTACTAAATAGTGTCAAAATTGACATAAAATAGTTTTTAAAACAAATATTTTATTATTAATTGTTATATTATTCCTAAAAATCAAAGGATCGGCCAAATGACTTATATAAGGTTATATATATTATTAATAAACAACTTGGGGTTATTTTGTCTTGTTATAGTATTTTTATTAATTTTATAGTGTAAGAACACAATCAGACACGGTAAAAGTAAAATTATTTAACTTAATGTTAAATCTAAATGATAAGGTTAAAATAGGAACCTAAACTTGTCTAAATTCTATTGGATGAGAGGATTGCGACCCATACCTGCCTTATCTTCAAAATAAATCAATTTAGAGCTATTTAAATCCGAATTTGGCTTTATAATAAAATAATATTTTTAGTTACTCCAAAGGTGCCCCTCTCCTCCCGTATAAAAGGGAACCTCCTCCCTCTCTTCCTCACACCACTTTGAGAATTCAAGCTCGGCCAACCCCTGCCAAATTATCTTCTAGACTTCCCAAGAAACATCCTAGAGGTCCTGGTCTTCTTCAAAGACCAATTTTAGTTCTGTAAAAGGAGATCTCAAAGAGGTTCTTCAAAGAAGAGGTAATGTCTGTTACCGATTATTTCAACTTTATTTCTTCTTCCACTTCTTCTTCTTAGTTTGTTTCATTATGAAGTAATAACATCAGTATAACTAATATACTGATATGTTATTATAAGTATGAAACAACCCTATTTCACCATCTATCCATCCTACGGAAAATGAAATCACCACGCGTGCGTACGTACGGAATACCGTCTCCACGCCGTGGTGTAATCTATTTTCCACCACCACCTTACTTGGATGGGTATAATGGTGTAAATAATAACTATATATGATTATTTTAAAGTGATATTGATTCTTAAATAGTATACATACACTTCAATACAATTCCACGATCATGAGAATGATATCATCGCTCGTGCGTACGTACGGACTACCGTCTCCACGATGCGATGAGATTAATTCTCCACGTTAACCATTCATGAATGATTATAAATTATATATAATAAGTAATAATGAAATATATGACATAATAATGATACTGGATTTATGTGTATATATATGTATTTCATCTACTTAATTCCATTCAACTCAATAAGGAAACGAAAACAGCGTTCATGCGTACGTACGACCTACCGTCTCCATGAACGGTGTATTTCATTCCATTTAATGATTTATTATATATATGTATATAGTGAATATATATTATATTTAAATCATGTTTTATATTCTGGAATTATGTAATTATGATCTAAGTAATCATATTAATAATTACAAGTCAAAACACGGACGACAAATGAAACAATTTTACCCAAAACGCTCTTTAACATGAATTTACAAAATAACAGGTAATATAAAGTCATAAGTGAACCATATATGATATAATAACAATGAATATGATTCTGTAATAATTCAATGACATTATTTAAATCATTATACATGAGGTTCAGACACTTACGAAGCAAATTGGACCTAAGTTAAGGGATAATTTTGAAAATCTCATTTTTATCCGAGATTGCATATTCGTATGTATTTACTAGGGTTATTTCTATCATCCTTGTCCATGTTTTATAAAAGTGTTGTCATGTATGTTTAAAGTCATTTTTACCCTTTCTTGACTTTTTACCACATTGTATGAATGGACTCTTTGCTTTGGTTATCATATAAGGTACTTTTGGACTTTTCCGACAAAAGTACGAGGAGAATGTTATTTTTAGCTTATACGACGTGAACAGATTTTGACGGTTTCATAACGCCTCATTTTCAAGAAGCATCCTCTATAATATTGCATGATTATTTACAACAAAACCCTTATGCTATGATGTATGATTTATGATTTTGCGGAACATGAAAAAATGATTTCATTATGAGATGGGTGGGACCTATATCTCCCTCCAATGCATTGGGTAAAGATTTATATCTCATGAGATAGACATGGCTGGAACGGAAGGTTAAACCGGATCAGTAAAACAACACTGAAATGAGGAGTGAACTCGATTCAGAAAGGGACTTTGTCCACTAAGATGGTCTTCGCAGCAATGCCTTGGCTACTATGGAAATCATTACATGTGCTTAATGGATTCCACAATTAAATGTTTTATTCCCATGCTATTTTGTCATTCTTAATGTTTCATTATGATATATGCCTTACGTACTTCCATGTTTTATGTCATTTCTCAAGCTTTTGATGTTTAAACATTATGTTCATGTTTTTAAGTTCAAATGTATATTGTATGTTTTATTTTATCCATGCTTACCCTTACTGAGCATTTGAGCTCACCCTTTTTATGTTTTATTTTCCCCAGGATATAAAGAAAGGTTTTAGGTAAGAAAAAAAAGGAAAGATCTTTATGGGAGATGTTGAAGATCTTTTACCATGATTAGAAGATTACATTCCAAGTTTCCAAAGACACTAAACTGTTACGGTTCTTGTGTGTCTGTTTTTGTTATGTATTAAGTATTCCGCAAAAGTAATGTAATGTCCATGTATGTTAAGCTTCAGGTCTCTACAGTTGGTATCAGAGGAAAGGTTTAGTCATCCTTTGAAAACTAGGATGAAAAAACGTTAGTGATATCCCTAGAGATATTTCTAAGGTATGTCTAGGGATGCCCCTAAGGATAAGTATACATATAGGATATAGTCCTAGTACTATGGTAACGATCATAGAATTTAACCTAAGATGTTAGATATTGAAGTTACTCCCCCTTTATTATGATTCTTTCCTCTAACACTATTCTTTTTGGGTTTTAGAAAATGGCTGGAAACAATATGATTCACGATAATGGAGGATATGATGGACAATGGAATGATATTCTTCATGAGAAACCAAATTAAATGGGATTTGGAAGTACAAACATCATTATTATGCCAAATCAGCAATCTCATAATATGATCAATAAAGTAAAATTTGGTAAGATTCCTGACTCGACTAATAAGAGAAAGATGGAGTTTCATGATGATCATAGAGAAAAGAAAGTTCAATTTCCCCTATGTAAATCATGTGGAAAGAGGCATCGCGGATATTGTTTCAAGGGAACTGTAAGATGCTTTGGGTGTGGAAAAGAAGGACACAAAGCCTGTAAGTGAAATGGAAAAGGTTCAATTAACACCATGGATGAGGATAATGGTATTGCTACGACATCACCAATGGTTAATTGTTTTAAATGTGGAATGTATGGGCATTATGCAAACAAATTCCCTAAGGGAAAGCCTCATGAAGAGAATCAGTACGCCCATATGGGTAGTATTTATGTTGATGATGATGAAGAGACTACAAATGATATGTGAGATGAAAGAATTGTTGAAGCTCGGTCAATGGTTTAAGAAGGTAGTGGAATGATTACATGTTTATCAAGTGTAATGTTGTATAATTAATCTCATGGTACTATGGAATAATGAGACATCTAAGGATTGTTACAATATTGTCTTTCCTTGAGTTTTGAATGTGTATGATTAATGGTACCAGTATCCATGAAAGGTTATTCAGATATTTTTGGAATGTAGATGATATGTGCATAATGAAGGGATAAGGAGAAAATTAAATGTTTGATAGTATTCATGAGCTCATGACTGATATAAGGAAATAGTTAAATCGTGGTTTGAGTATGTAGTATTTTGGGGTTTTGGTATGTGGAAAGAGTTAACTTTTGACAGTACTCATGTTTTCACAAAGATTCAATGGGTATTCATTTTTCAAGACAATACATGATTAAGGCCTTCAAATGTTTGGAATGTGACCAACAAGACATATCTCATGATATATGGGGATCAACGATGGTATTAACATGCTTGTTATATGAACTATTTGGTAATCGTTTTCACTATAATATGAGATTAGACCATAGTATTTTTGATAAGCCTAAAGATTGGAAAGGATTATGTTGGACATAAGTTAGTATAGATTATGGATAGAACTTTTTTTCGATATTATTGGTGGGATGTTATAGTAATATAGCATTACAAAAAGGACAACCTGAAGGACGAGCGACAACCGATTGCGTCGGAAAAGGCTGTGGGAATGGAACCCACAACCGAAGTGCGGCTGACCTTTATCACCTACCACTGGCCTACAGGAAGTCCCTGGTTAGTAGAAACTAGTTTCATTTTATAACGCGGTGTAATATATGAAGTATATGTTCATTTTTGGAATCGTATATGATTAACCTCACCATAGATGGACTTATGTATATTTGATAACTTTTTCTATCCTTTTGTTTGAAACAGATGGAATGACCCATCATTCTATCACATGATCTATTAACACTTCATGAAAAACAAATTCAACTTCTTTTCTTTAAGAGTTGAAGTGGAAATTGTTCAAAGCACGAACAACGGTGAGATTGTACAAAAATAGAGGAAGTATTTATTGTAATTCTAATTCTTCAACTTTAGGGAATTGATCTTGAAACCCAAAAATGTTGTCCTAGTGGCCTTATATCCTATGAATCCGATTGTACCTTAGATCATCGCAAATCTATGTCTTTGCGATTGTTGGCTATTTCATAGCCATGTTCTCTACCACTCTCCATCAGAACATGATGGTTAGATTTTTCTTCCATATCCATATTTTCACCTATGTGGAAACCCAGTGATGAGTTAATTTGGATAACCGTTACATTTCATAGATTAGTTTTTTAAGCCAAGTTTTGGTATTCCTTTTTACGAAGTGGGTTTCTATTAAATAAACTTTCTAGTAGTAAACCGTTTATAAACCCTGACGAATTTCGAGGGCGAAATTCATTTTAAGGGGGGTAGAATGTAACACCCCGAGGTTTTATGAAAAATATTCTTTATAATTTCATTAATGTCTTGTGTTGTACGCTACACAAAAAGAAGCTTGAACAACACGAATTATCGACTTGCCTTGCATTACATGCAATCACGACCTTTCTCGATTGCGTGTGTAGTACGCAATACCGAGTTTCACTAAACAACGATATGCTATTAAAATATTATTAAAACTAGCCGTTATGAATAGTAATAACCACCTTTTAATATTTTAGAAATTTTATCTCTCAAAATGGACTTCATTTTTGGATTCGGAGTATCAAATTTAGCCTAAGGTGAAATTTTGGTACTTTTCGGATAACTTTCATATTCTGATGAATACTGCAAATTACTAAATTTTAAAAACAACCTTTTTGATCGAAATAATTAATAGTGATAAATTATAAATTTGAGTGGTTTTAAAATATATTTAGAATATATTTTTACAATTTAATACAATGTTGTGCATTGGATGTAATTTCAACCAGACATAAACAAGTGTTAATCTTTTGATAGTTATTATCTCTTAAGAACACGCTATTTATTTTGATGACGGGAAATAATTTTTAAATTAATTAATGCAACTGATATGTTTTGAATTTGGTAAAATAAGACATCATTTTTGAGTTCATAATATCAAATATAGCTTAGGCCTAATTTTTGGTATTTTTCTGGAAACTTTTATTTTTTGATAAATAGTGAAACCACTAAGTGGTAGTTAAGAAAAATGAATTTTTCATAAAACATAATTTTACAGCTTCTGTGAGTGGAATTTCAAAAATCCGAGGGACACGGTTGATGTCAGTAAGAAAAATGTGGTTCAATGAGATGAAAATAATTTTTGGCGAATAGTAACTTTTTACCTTTTTTACCACGGTTAAAAGTAAATAGGGTAATTAATGGTAAAAATGATATTATTATTACCATAACACATGTCCTAATTCTATTGGAAATGTATAATTCGACCATAAACAACCTTAGGAATAAAATATGACCATTTATGCCCACTTCGATTAGATTAGGACATTTATTATTAATTTATTTAAAGAAGGGTTAAAATAGTTAAAATCAATGTTTAATAAGTATATCATTTTTAATATAGGGTTATACATAAGATAAATTTGACTATAAATATTCATTAAAAATCTAAAAATATTTCCTACATAATCGTATTTTATTTGTAATTTTTAGACATTAACTAATTTAATTTATTTATGACACAACGATGATGCAGTAATTATCTTATTAATGAAATATTGACATAACTGATGTTATAAATACCCAAATAAATGTAATTTGAGACTTTTTATGAATTACACTAATTTTATAGGTTAATATGACATGTTAGTATTGATTTAATTAACTTCTTTTCGAACTAATAATTCTGTTATGATTTTCACAAAAATCAATTACTAAATAGTGTCAAAATTGAAATAAAATTATTTTTAAAACAAATATTATATTATTAATTGTTATTTTATTCAAAAAAATCTACAGTTTGGCAAAATGACTTATATAAGGTTATATATATTAATAATAAACAAATTGGGGTTTTTTGGCTTTTTAAAGTAAGTTTATTAACCTTCTAGTGTAAGAACACAAGAAGACACGGTAAAAGTAAAATTATTTAACTTAATGTTAAATCTAAATGATAAGGTTAAAATAAGAACCTAAACAATTCTAAATTCTATTGGATGAGATTCTTTAGACCCATACCCACCTTATCTTCAAAATAAATCAATTTGGAGCTATTTAAAACCGAATTTGGCTTTATAATAAAATAATATTTTTAGTTATTCCAAAGGTGCCCCTCTCCTCCCTTATAAAAGGGCACCTCCTCCCTCTCTTCCTCACACCAGATTGATCCTTCAAGCTCGGCCAACCCCTGCCAAATTCTCTTCTCGACTTCCCTAGGAACATCCTAGAGGTCCTGGTCTTCTTCAAAGACCAATTTTAGTACCCTAAAAGGAGATCTCAAAGAGGTGCTTCAAAGAAGAGGTAATGTCTGTTACCGATTCTTTCAACTTTATTTCTTCTTCCACTTATTCTTATTATGTTGATTCATTATGAAATAATAACATCAGTATCACTCATATAATGATATGTTATTATACGTATGAAACAACCCTATTTCACCACTTATCCATCCTACGGAAAATGAAATCACCGCGCGTGCGTACGTACGGAATACCATCTCCACGCAGTGGTGTAATCTATTTTCCACCACCACCTTACTTGGATGGGTATAATGGTGTACATAATAACCATATATGATTATTTTAAAGTGGTATTGATTCTGAAATAGTATACATACACTTCAATACAATTCCATGATCATGAGAACGATATCATCGCTCGTGCGTACGTACAGACTACTATCTCCACGACGTGATGAGATTCATTCTCCACGTTAACCATTCATGAATGATTATAAAGTATATATAATAAGTAATCATGAAATATATGAAATAATAATGATACTGTATTTATGTGTATATATATTTATGTCATCTACTTAATTCCATTCAACTCAATAAGGAAACGAAAACAGCGTTCATGCATACGTACGACCTACCGTCTCCATGAACGATGTATTTCTTTCCATTTACTGATTTATTATATATATGTATATTCTAAATATATATTATATATAAATAATGTTTTATATTCTTTAATTATGTAATTATGATCTAAGTAATCATATGAATAATTACAAGTCAAAACACGGACGACAAATGAAACAATTTTACCCAAAACGCTCTTTAACATGAATTTAGAAAAGAACGTGTAATATAAAGTCATAAGTGAACCATATATGATATAATAACAAGGAATATGATTCTTTAATAAGTCAATGAAATTATTTAAATCATTATACAGGAGGTTCGGACACTTACGACGAAAATTGGACCTAAGGTAAGGGATAATTTTGCAAATCTCATTTTTATATGAGATTGCATATTCGTAAGTATTTACTGGGGTTATTTCTATCACCCATGTCCATGTTTTATAAAAGTGTTTTCATGTATGTGTAAAGTCATTTTTACCCTTTATTGACTTTTTACCACATTGTATGAATGGAATCTTTCCTTTGGTTACCATATAAGGTACTTTTTGACTTTTCTGACAAAAGTATGAGGAGAATGTTATTTTTAACTTATACGGCGTGAACGGATTTTTATGGTTTCATAATGCCTCTTTTTCAAGAATCTTCCTCTACAAGATTGCATTATTATTTACAACAACACCCTTATCTTTTAAAATTTCATGGAATTTTTTGAAAAGAAAATTATTTTAAAGAAGAAAGGATATTTTCCTCAAGAATTCATTTCAAGTGTTTTGTCAAAACTATTTTCCATCTAAGATGACATTATTTCATATTTTATGTTTCAAGTAAAATGTCTCTATGATTTAAATGGATTCAATTTTCTTACGATTAAATGATATTAATTGTTTATGGATTATGTTATGATGGCATGATGTTTAAGAATCCCATTTTATTTCATGGGTTATGCTATGATGTATGATTTATGATTTTGTGGCACATGAAAAAATGATTTCATTATGAGATGGGTGGGACCTATATATCCCTCCAATGCATTGGGTAACGATTTATATCTCATGAGATAGACATGGATGGAACGTCAGGTTAAACCGGTTCAGTAAAACAGGACTGAAACGAGGAGTGAACTCGATTCAGAAAGGGACTTTGTCCACTAAAATGGCCTTGGAAGCAATGTCATGGATACAATGGAAATCATTACATGTTCTTAATGGATGCCATAATTAAATGTTTTATTCCCATGCTATTTTTTCATTCTTAATGTTTATTTATGATCTATGCCTTACGTACTTCCAGGTTTTATGTCATTTCTCAAGCTTTTGATGATTAAACATTATGTACATGTTTTCAGTTCAAATGTATATGGTATGTTTTATTTTATCCATGCATACCCTTACTGAGCATTTGAGCTCACCCTGTTTATGTTTTCTTTTCCCCAGGATATAAAGAAAGGTTTTAGGTAAGAAAAAAAGGGGAAATTTTATTTATGGGAGATGTTGAAGATCTTTCACCACGATTAGAAGATTACGTTCCAAGTTTCCAAAGACACTAAACTATTACGGTCCTTGTGTGTCTGTTTTTGTTATGTATTAAGTATTTTGAAAAAGTAATGTAATGTCCATGTACGTTAAGCTTCAGGTCTCTACAGTTGGTATCAGAGGAAAGGTTTAGTCAACCTTTGGAATCTAGGATGCGAAAACGTTAGTGAGATCCCTAGAGATATTTCTAAGGTATGTCCAAGGATTCCCCTAAGGATAAGTATACGTATAGGATATAGTCCTAGAAATATAGTAACGATCTTAGAATTTAACCTAAGATGTTAGATATTGAAGTTAATCCCACTTTATTATGATTTTTTCCTCTAACACTATTTCTTTGGGTTTTAGAAAATGGCTGGAAACAAGATGATTCACGATAATGGAGGATATGATGGACAATTGAATGATATTCTTTATGAGAAACCAAATGAAATGGGATTTGGAAGTCCAAACATCATTATTATGTTGAATCAGCAATCTCATAATATGTTCAATAAAGTAAATTTTGGTAAGTTTCCTGACTCGGCTAATAAGAGAAAGATGGAGTTTCATGATGATCATAGAGGAATGAAAGTTCAATTTCCCCAATGTAAATAATGTGGAAAGAGGCATCGAGGAGATTGTTTCAAGGGAACTGGAAGATGCTTTGGGTGTGGAAAAGAAGGACACAAATCCAGTAAGTGCAAAGGAAAAGGTTCAATTAACACCATGGATGAGGATAATGGTATTGCTACGACATCAGCAATGGTTAAATGTTTTAAATGTGGAATGTACGGGCATTATGCGAACCAATTCCCTAAGGGAAAGTCTCATGAAGAGAATCAGTACGCCCGTATGGGTAGTATTTATGTTGATGATGATGAAGAGACTACAAATGATATGTGAGATGAAAGAATTGTTGAAGCTCGGTCAATGGTTTAAGAAGGTAGTGGAATGATTACATGTTTATCAAGTGTAATGTTGTATAATTAATCTCATGGTACTATGATATAAAGAGACATATAAGGATTCTAACACTGTTGTCTTTCCTTGAGTTTTGAAAGTGTATGATTAATGGTAACAGTATCCATGAAAGGTTATTCAGATATTTTTGGAATGTAGATGATATGCGCATAATGAAGGTGTAAGGAGAAAATTAAATGTTTGATAGTATTCATGAGCTGATGACTGATATAAGGAAATAGTTATATCAAGGTTTGAGTATGTAGTATTTTGGGGTTTCGGTATGTGGAAAGAATTATCTTTTGATAGTACTCATGATTTCACTAAGATTCAATGGGTATTCACTTTTCAAGAGAATACATGATTAAGGCCTTCGAATGTTTGGAATGTGACCAACAAGTCATATCTCATGATATATGGGGATCAACGATGGTATTAACATGCTTGTTATATGAACTCTTTGGTAATCGTTTTCACTATAATATGAGATTGGACAACAGTATTTTGGATAATCCTAAAGATTGGAAAGGATTATGTTGGACATAAGTTAGTATTGTTTATGGATAGAACATTTTTTCGATATTATTGGTGGGATGTTATAGTAATATAGCTTTAGAAAAAGGACAACCTGAAGGATGGGCGACAACCCATTGCATCGGACAAGGCTGTGGGAATCAAAACCACAACCGAAGTGCGGCTGGCCTTTATCGCCTACCACTGGCCTACAAGAAGTCCCTGGTTAGTAGAAACTAGTTTTATTTTATAATGTGGTATGATATATGAAGTATATGTTCATTTTTGGAATCTTATACGATAAACCTCACCATATATGGACTTATGTATATTTGATAACTTTTGCTAACCTTTTGTTTGAAACAGATGGAATGAACCATCATTCTAACACATGATCTGTTAACACTTCATGAAAAACAAATTCAACTTCTTTTCTTTAAGAGATGAAGTGTAAATTGTTCAAAGCACGAACAACAGTGAGATTGTACAAAAATAAAGGAAGTATTTATTCTAATTCTAATTCTTCAACTTTAGGGAAATGATCTTTAAAACCAAATTTTTTTTCCTAGTGCCCTTATATCCTATGAATCTAATGGTACCTTAGATCATCGCAAATATATGGCTTTGCGATTGTTGCCTATTTCATAGCCATGTTCTCTACCACTCTCCATCAGAACTTGATGGTTAGATTTTTCTTCCATATCCAAATTTTCACCTTTGTGGAAACCCAGTGATGAGTTAATTTGGATAACCGTTACATTTCATACTTTAATTTTTAAAGACAAGTTTTGGTATTCCTTTTTACGATGTGGGTTTCTATTAAACAAACATTCGAGTAGTAAACAATTTATAAACCCCGATGAATTTCGAGGGTGAAATTCATTTTAAGGTGGGTAGAATGTAACACACTGATATTTTATGAAAAATATTCTTTTTAATTTCATTAATGTCTTGTGTTGTACGCTACACAAAAAGAAGCTTGCACAACACGCATCCATGACTTGCCTTTCGTTACACACAATCACGACCTTCCTCGATAGCGTGTGTAGTACGCAATACCGAGTTTCACTAAACAACGATATGCTATTAAAATATTATTAAAAATAGCCGTTATGAATAGTAATAACCACCTTTAAAAATTTCATAAATATTATCTCTCAAAATGGACTTCATTTTTGGATTCGGATTATCGAATTTAGCCTATGCTGAAATTTTGGTACTTTTCGGATATCTTTCATATTCTGATGAATAGTGAAAATTACTAAATTTTAAAAACAACCTTTTTGATCGAAATAATTAATAGTGATACATATTTAATTTGAGTGGTTTTAAAGTATATTTAGAATATATATTTTTGCAATTTAATACAATTTTGTTCATTGGATGTAATTTCAACCAGACATAAACAAGTGTCAATCTTTTGATAATTATTATCTCTTAAGAACACGCTATTTGTTTTGACGACGGGAATTAATTTTTAAATTAATTAATGAAACTGATATGTTTTGAATTTGGTAAAATAAGACATCATTTTTGAGTTCATAATATCAAATATAGCTTAGGCCTAATTTTTGGTATTTTTCTGGAAACATTTATTTTTTGATGAATAGTGAAACCACTAAGTGGTAGTTATGAAAAATGAATTTTTCATAAAACTTAATTTTACAGCGTCTGTGAGTGGAATTTCAAAAATCCGAGAGACATGGTTGATGTCAGTAAGTAAAATGTGGTTCAATGAGATGAAAATAATTTTTGGTGAATAGTAACTTTTTACCTTTTTTTACCACGGTTAAAAGTAAATAGGGTAATTAAGGATAAAAATGATTTTATTATTACCCTAAAACATGTCCTAATTCTATTGGATAAGTGTAATTCGACCAAAAACAACCTTAGAAATAAAATATGACCATTTAGGCCCACTTGGATTAGATTAGGACATTTATTATTAATTTATTTGAAGAAGGGTTAAAATAGTTAAAATCAAAGTTTAATAAGTATATCATTTTTAATATAGGGTTATACATAAGATAAATTCGACTATAAATATTCATTATAAATATAAATAGATTTCCTACATAATGGTATTTTATTTGTATTTTTTAGACATTAAAATAATTTAATTTATTTATGACACAAAGATGATGCAGTAATTATCTTATTAATGAAATATTGACATAACTGATGTTATAAATACCCAAATAAATGTAATTTGAGACTTTTTATGAATTAAACTAATTTTATAGGTTAATATGACATGTTATTATTGATTTAATTAACTTATTTTTAACTAATCATTCTGTTATCTTTTCACAAAAATCAATTACTAAATAGTGTCAAAAATGACATTAAATTGTTTTTAAAACAAATATTATATTATTAATTGTTATCTTATTCCTAAATATCTAAGGTTCGGCCAAATGACTTATATATGGTTATATATATTAATAATAAACAACTTGGGGTTCGTTTGGCTTGTTATAGTATATTTATGAACCTTATAGTGTAAGAACACAAGAAGACACGGTAAAAGTAAAATTATTTAACTTAATGATAAATCTAAATGATAAGGTTAAAATAGGAACATAAACTTGTCTAAATTCTATTGTATGAGAGGATTTAGACCAATCCCCACCTTATCTTCGAAATAAATCAATTTGGAGCTATTTAAAACTGAATTTCTCTTTATAATATAATAATATTTTTAGTTATTCCAAAGGTGCCCCTCTCCTCCCTTATAAAAGGGCACCTCCTCCCTCTCTTCCGCACACCACTTTGAGCCTTCATGCTCGGCCAACCCCTGCCAAATTCTATTCTAGACTTCCATAGAAACATCATGGAGGTCCTGGTCTTCTTCGAAGACCAATTTTAGTGCCCTAAATGTAGATGTCAAAGAGGTGCTTCAAAGAAGAGGTAATGTCTGTTACCGATTCTTTCAACTTTATTTCTTCTTCCACTTATTCTTCGTAGGTTGTTTGATTATTAAGTAATAACATCAGTATCACTCATATACTGATATGTTATTATAATTATGAAACAACCCTATTTCACCATTTATCCATCCTACGGAAAACGAAATCACCGCGCGTGCGTACGTACGGAATACCGTCTCCACGCCGTGGTGTAATTTTTTTTCCACCACCACCTTACTTGGATGGGTATAATGGTGTAAATAATAACTATATATTATTATTTTAAAGTGATATTGATTTTTAAATAGTATACATACACTTCAATACAATTCCACCATCATGAGAATGATATCATCGCTCGTGCGTACGTACGGACTACCGTCTCCACGACGCGATGAGATTCACTCTCCACGTTAACCATTCATGAATGATTATAAAGTATATATAATAAGTAATCATGAAATATATGACAAAATAATGATACTGTATTTATGTGTATATATATGTATATCATCTACTTAATTCCATTCAACTCAATAAGGAAACGAAAACGGCGTTCATGGGTACGTACGGCCTACCGTCTCCATGAACGGTGTATTTATTTCCATTAAATAATTTATTATATATATGTATATTCTGAATATATATTATATATAAATCATGTTTTATATTCAGGAATTAAGTAATTATGATCTATGTAATAATATGAATAATTACAAGTCAAAGCACAGATGTCAAATGGAACAATTTTACCCAAAATGCTATTTAACATGAATTTACAAAAGAACGGTTAATATAAAGTCATAAGTGAACCATATATGATATAATAACAATGAATATGATTCTGTAATAAGTCAATGACATTATTTAAATCATTATACTGGAGGTTCGGACACTTACGAAGCAAATTTAACCAAAGGTAAGGGATAATTTTTCAAATCTCATTTTTATCCGAGATTGCATATTCGTAAGTATTTACTGTGGTTATTTCTATCATCCATGTCCATGTTTTATAAAAGTGTTTTAATTCATTTTTAAAGTCATTTTTACCCTTTATTTAATTTTCACCACATTGTATTAATTGAATCATTCCTTTGGTTACCATATAATGTACTCATTGACTTTTCCGACAAAAGTACGAGGAGAATGTTATTTTTAACTTATACTGCGTGAACGGATTTTTACGGTTTCCTAACGCCTCATTTTCAAGAAGCTTACTCTACAAGATTTCATTATTATTTACAACAAAACCCTTATCTTTTAAAATTGCATGGAATTTTGTGAAAATAAAATGATTTTAAAGAAGAAAGGATATTTTACTCAAGAATTCATTTCAAGTGTTTTGTCAAAACTATTTTCCATCTAAGATGACATTATTTCATATGTGCATGTTTCAATTAAAATGTCTCTATGATTTAAATGGTTTCAATTTTCTTATGATGAAATGATATCAATTGTTTATGGATTATGTTATGATGGCATGTTGTTTAAGAAACCCATTTTATTTCATGGGATATGCTATGATGTATGATTTATGATTTTGTGGCACATGAAAAAATGATTTCATTATGAGATGGGTGGGACCTATATCTCCCTCCAATGAATTGGGTAAAGATTTATATCTCACTAGATAGACATGGATGGAACGGCAGGTTAAACCGGTTCAGTAAAACATGACTGAAACGAGGAGTGAACTCGATTCAGAAAGGGACTTTGTCCACTAAGATGGTCTTGGCAGCAATGCCTTGGCTACTATGGAAATCATTACATGTGCTTAATGGATTCCACAATTAAATGTTTTATTCCAATGCTATTTTGTCATTCTTAATGTTTCTTTATGATCTATGCCTTACGTACTTCCATGTTTTATGACATTTCTCAAGATTTTGATGTTTAAATATTATGTTCATGATTTTAAGTTCAAACTTATATGGTATGTTTTATTTTATCCATGCTTACCCTTACTGAGCTTTTTATCTCTCCCTTTTTATTTTTTCTTTTCCCCAGGATATAAAGAAAGGTTTGAGGTAAGAAAATAAGGGGAAAGATCTTTATGGGAGATGTTGAAGATCTTTCAACGCGATTAGAAGATTACGTTCCAAGTTTCCAAAGACACTAAACTATTACGGTCCTTGTGTGTCTGTTTTTGTTATGTATTAAGTATTCCACGAAAGTAATGTAATGTCCATGTACGTTAAGCTTCAGGTCTCTACATGCAGTCTTCATCTGCTATGGTATGACCTGAACCTTCTCCATTGTAGCCTGAACCATCTCTAGTCATCATAGTGCTGACTCCCCTGGGTCAATCCGTTACATAAGCGATCTACATGGTCATCCATACAGTGCCTCCAATGGTTTCATCCTGAAGGTGGAGTGGTAGTTGTTGTTGTATGGAATCTCTACCAAGGGTAAGTGATCCTCCCAGCTATGACCAAAGTTGAGGATGCATGCACGGAGCATGTCCTTGAGAGTCTGAATCATCATCTCATTCTGACCCTCCGTCTGATGATGAAAGGCGGTGCTCAAGAAAAGTTGCGTCCTGAAAGCCTCCTGAAACTCCTTCCATAATCAGGAAGTGAAACTAGCATCTCGATCAGAAACAATCGTCAATGGAACACCATGAAGTTTTATGATATCATGTGTGTAGAGGTGTCCCAATATCTCTATGGAACCATGATCTCTAATCGGTAGGAAGTGGGCCGACATGGTGAGTCAGTCGATAATCAACTAGTTATAGTCGTTCCCTCTAGATGTACGTGGATGTCCCTTCACAAAAACCATGGATATCTAGTCCCACATCCACTCTAGGACCTCTTAGGGATAAACTAATCCTGCTGGAAACTGGTGCTCCGCTATCACTTGCTGAAAAGTGAGGCATCGTGAGATAAAATATGCTACTGACATCTTCATACCTGGCCCCCAGTGCTGTCATAGGAGGTCTGGATACATCTCCACCACTTATGGATATACCACTAAAGGAGATCTGTGGACCTCCCCCAACACTTCCTCCTGAAGTGAAACTGGTACATTGGTATTTCATCTGAAGAGAATGTCGTGATCCCCACCTTCATAAAATCCATCAGGTGCCTGCCATGTGGATATCTGAGAATGTCGTGTCTCACAGTCAACATCCTCAGGTTGTGGGTCCCAGACTCGATGAAGAAGATGAGGAGTGACTGTAAGAGACTGTAAAAAGGTCGCATCATCTCTATACACAATGGATATCTGCAACGCGGCAAGCTGCTTCATCGCCTTTCGTAGCAGCTGAATGCGTTATCTCCTACTGAGTGTTTCTGCTACAACGTTCCTCTTTCTAGGAGTATAGACTATCTCAAAGTCAAAAACATGGTGGAACTCTAGTCAACATCGTTGTCTTAGTTCTAGGTCCTTCTACGAGAGACACACCTGAGACTATTGATATTAGAGTAAACCGTAAATTGTTCGCTCATCGAACTATGGGTGAGAGAATCCAAATGGAATGAACTCGATTACATCATTCATCTCTTATGTCCTATAAGATATCCTATGATTTCTCCTATGTTTAAAGGAGAAATCTTGTATCATACCCTGGATAAACCACGTCCTTTTCCTAATATAGTCAATCCTGACATGAACGGTACTAATTAATACCATGGATGACGTCTTAAGGCCTTGATGCTACTACTAAGAGAACCAACCGCTACTCTCACCTTCAAGGGTTGAGTAACAGTCTCAGCATCCGTGCTTGGTCCCTGGGTCTCCACCACATGGAATCTCAAATGTGAGGGTCAAGACAATGGTTTTAACGAGAACATCTTAGTATCAACCACACAAAAAGGCAGAAATGAAAACGTCACAAGAACAATGTATTTTATTACTGATGCACAAAGTACAAAGATACAAAGAAACCAAAAACAATGACATCAATGAAGATAGAAGCATCATTAACACATGAATATTTTCCCGGATCTAGTCCCACTTTTTTTCACCTGCTTCTACAACTCAAGGTGAACCATATTGGGGTGAAGGTAGTAGTGCTCGAGGACTCTAACCACCATTCGTTGAAGGACCTTCTCAACTGCATCATCCACCGCTCGGCTGGTGCTCATGATATTGTTGCTGCCTCTATCTCGGTGGCTCCACCAATGCCTGCTGTTCAACTACGCGGGGAGTCGGATAGTAACATGATCTGTGACCACGTTCCCTATAGGAATAATAGACCATTCTCCGTTCAATGCTCCCTCGGCCTCGGGTGCCCTACACCCTCGATCCCACAACATGGGGTCGTCTAACAGTAGATCTAACAAGCTTGTGCCCCCATGTCATCTTCAAAATACCTACTACCGATGACCCAGCTGCTATCGGAATGCCATGTGGGAAGAGTAGCATCTCCTGAGCACACACAATGTGTAGAGTCACTTGTACAAACTCTGCCCGGAAATGTCCCCCGAAGTTTCCCCATGTGAGGGTCGCCTCATTGTAAAACCAGAGCATTAGGCACTACCACATATTAGATGATCCCTGAAAGAGACTAATATCTAGGATCACCATCAAGTTAGCGGGTGTCCCAACTGTGTGGAAAAGTCATGCTACAAACTCTATCCAGTACCCAGCCGTCTGAGAATATTTCTCGCCTCAAAACCCCAAAGGCCTCTATCACATAAACCTGTTAAATTCGCTCAAGCGCTGCCCACCATCTACTGCTGGGGCTGGAGGCAATGGCAGCCCAACGGGTACTGGTTCTGCTGGTGCTTCCGCTGTGATGAGGCCCTACATCGAAGCCTCGTCGCTCGGTGGGCTACAATCGTGTTATCCACTCGGAACCCACGCTGGTTGACTAAGTGAAGACATCCCAAAAAGAAATATGTGTTCCACGATCAATAGTATACCTGGTGAGCAGACTCAAAATAGTCACATTGAAATCTTTACAAAAGAAACACGCACACAATAGGTGTTTTCGTGCATTGAGTCAGAAATCAGATGTCATAGTCCAAGCGTATGGATACATCGGTCGCCATAACAACACTGGTTTACCTAAACTGATAACCCCCCTCCAAAACACTTAACACTATTTCAATTAAAAGAATCCTAGTCCTTGTTCTACGGTAGAACCAACCCCTGAGATTCCAATTTGTCATGACCTGTCCCCAGGTCCCGTGCCGTGACTACCCCATGCCCGCCTTCCATAGGCCAAGAGCTGGCCATTGGCACCAAAGGATATTTCTCAATAAATGGGAAGGCATTGACTTTAAACCTGAAACACACATAGTCGGAACACAAGAAGTATATGCAACAAGTAATAATATAGAAAAGGAATGTTTGCTGAAAATAAGTGGGCCAGTATATAAACCCAACTAAACAACAGGTAAAAGTACATGTATAATGGGAAAAGAACTCCTGGGTTGTCCAATGGGGAATCCTACAGAAGGGTAGGTACAGAACTCAAATAACTCATCCCTGAGGTACGTCCCATCTAGTCCAGCTCTGAGCAGCCTCCCATTTTTCACCCTCAACCTCATTCACTGATGACCTTCATCTGCACAGAACACCACAAGGTGCGGGCAAAGCCTGTGTAGGGGTGATTATAAGAATACTCAGTAGGGGACCTCGAGACCCCCATTGGTCTCCCCGAATCCACTAAGGATAAACCACAATAGTACGATACAATCACAAAGTATTAACCATAATTACGTTGGTATATTCCCATACATATATCTATGTTACCAATCACAGACCGACTCTGACTCTTGAGTCCAACACATTCCATTCCACAAGTGTTGAAACACTCCACAAAGAACATTCTACACAAAGTGTACTATATAGGTACAACTCACAGAAGAAAACCATGTGGGATTCTCATCAACAAAGAAACAACCATGAAGAAACATCCATGAAGAAACAACCAACCTTATTTAGGTATATTCCCATACATATACCTAAGTCGTCAAGAGTACACATCTCAAACATTAGTTAAACACCAAGGTAATGACTCATCTCACACTAGATATACACAAAATAAATGAGAGTAAGAGATGATTAGTTGTAGCCAATAAATCATCTATCATAGTCGAACGGTAGATATCCTTAGAAACCTAAAACAACAGTTATTCGAAGTAGTTGATCCAACGTGGGATCTCAGTACAAAAGTCATCGCTGTCAAACCCACAGAGGATAAAAGTCCAGTGTCGTCACTGACGAACCCATGGAGGATCTAGGTCATTTAATTTCGTTGTCGAACCCAAAGAGTATCTAGGTCCAGTATCATCACTATCGAACCCCTGGAGGATCCAGGTCTAGTCTCGTCACTGTCGGACCCACAAAGGATCCATGTCAAGTCTCGTCATAGCCAGCCATTGGGTTCTCGTACACAGCACGATCGATTCCGGGAGGGTCCACACCTCATTACAAGTTTTGATACAACTACAATAATGAATACTCTTGTTGATTTATCCAATATTTATGTCTCATCATAAGGAACCCAACGAGATAGACGTCGCGTCAATCAGACGCCTAGTTTGTGAGTTATTGGCATTTCTGTTGCAGGGGCCCAGTTAGTTCTTAGGTTTAAACCAACCCATCCTACCCAATAATCATCCAATTTTCTAGTGGGTTATACCGTATGAACCTTTCTTGTCTATGTCTTCAATCACCACAGACAGTTTGTCATTCGGACACTCGTTGCCCAAAAAGAGGGTGAAATGTTGTAAACTGGCCAAACGGGTACGGGTCTGGCCCAACCCTGTCAGACCGACCTGGCCCGAGCCAGTATATTCCAAGGTCCAACCAATTCCATGCTTCTGTCTCGGTCCGAGGAAATAGCCTGAGAGGAGGGGACGACCCAACCCAAAGAGGCGGCACGACCCGACGGTCAGCCCGACCCGAGAGAGGCCCAGCGCTAGGTGGCATGTCTATGGTTGGTCCAGCAGAGGGCGGACCAACTTTTGGGGGCCCTGGCTGAGGGCAGGCAGGCATAGGGTAGCCCGGCCAGGGTGGGTTTTCCGGGGGCGGCTCGGCCGAGGGCGGCCTGGAAGGTCGGGTGGCCCGTGTGGCAGGCGGCTTGCCCACACGGCCTGGCCGGCCGACCCACGTGTCCAGGAGGGCCACACCACGGGGGGGGGGGGGGGGTGTTGCGACCCCCATAGTCCAAAAGATCCAGTGCTAAGCACTAGTTTGGGGTTCCACGGGACCCAAAGGGTCCCTCCTTATGGAGCGTCACCGAAGGCTGGCTAAGCTGGCCGCCCTCCACCTTCTTCCATGTCCATTGGCCACAACTCTTCCCTTACGCAATGTGACATCACCATTCCCATTTCATCTGACCACCGCGTCCCACTTGGGCGTGGCCTAATCTTCTGCACGGCGCGATTGCGCCGCACTTCACCAGTGACCCGATGACCCTTGCACCACCGGTTCTTCTCGAGGCCGTCTAGTTTTCGGTCACCATGCGTATCTCGACTGCCCTTTTCTCTAGTGTTCCATTCTTCCACCTCTGTCTCCATCAAGAAAAGATAACCGGAGTGGGGGGGGGGGGTCGGGCCATGTTTGTTCGGCCCACACCCTACAATTTATGATGATAACACAAAGGAATTCTCAATCAGTAATTTGAACAATGAATAACTGGGACTAAAACTCAAACCCCTACATCATTTTGATGAACATTCAAGAAGTCACAGAAAAATGGAAGTGTCAATTAATGGATGTCGGAAGCGTCCGAGGAAGAAGTGTCATCGACATTATTCACATGCGACCCCATCCCATTTGGCGTGGTCGAAGATCGAAGATGGTGTTCGTTATTCTTCGGTAGAATGTGGGCGTTCATTATTGTAAAATGACGTTCTCCAAGAACTCATCCTCTCCCTAATTCACACAACCAATATTATGCTATCCCAAAATTAAAATAATAGCTTATCACTTATTTCAATGGTTGGCATGAATTTTAAAAGGATTCAATTAATTAATTAGAAGGACAAAATTAATTAATTGTGAGGGAGTTGGCACATTAAAACAAAGGGAGAAGTTCAAAAGGTTCCACCACAGAAATGGGGGGTCAAAAGGGGATAATGGTCATGGGACCCCACCTAATAATATCCTCCCAAAGGTGGATATGTGCGGGTGGTCCCCACCACTATAACCTCTCATGGGAGGTTAGGGTGTCATGGCCCCCACCACCAACCTCCACTTGGAGGATTAAACCTCCACAAAAATAAAAATAAGTTACTGTCATTTTTATTTAATTTAATTTACAAACCCCCAAAATTAAATTCCTTTCTTGATAGAACTCAACTACAGTGAAGGTCTCCTTAAGTGAATATCGGTGCTGCGAGTTCATGTCTGCCCTCGAATTTCAATTCCGAGCACCTGTTCAAAATATATAAAGCCCTGCTCACAAGATTACTGAATGTACATGAAAAAAACTTCAGAACATGATTCTAGGCACACCGGGGCCTCAAAATCAAGCTCCGTGAGAAACTGCGGACTCATAAAATTCCCATGAATTTAAGAGAAAAAAAATTCTACAGATATCCTGGGTCTTTACAAAAAACATGGGATGAATACGAAATACTCATTAAGGTACATAATAGTAATGAAAACCTGTTTGTCTAGATAAAACCATATATCTGATTCAACGTTCATTGAGCGGAAGAATCAATACTTGTTCACATGAATAATACTCATAATTTTTTTTCAATGAAAACCACAAAAACCAATATAATGTAGTTAAAACTCAATTATGTCACTTGGGGCATCATATATATATATATATATATATATATATATATATGTATATATATATATAACCATTTTAGACATACTCCAATTGGAATAAAAATATTGTAGACTTCTTTAATGGATATCTATAATGGGGATCACCATTCATATAAGAAATATTAGGACATAATATAATCTATAATTTGGCTAAAAAACATTTAAGTTGAGTTGGTCTTATTAGTTTAACATAATTATCATTTACTATTTATGTAATAAAACATCTTCATCACAAAACCAATTTTTTAAAGCATCTTCTAATCCCATATGAACTCAAAATTCAGTATAAAAATATCATTTTCATATAAGGAACCATATCAAATACCAAGATACAAAAATAAAGGAATACATGATTTTTTCAGATTAAAAGAAATTAATTCTTATAGAGGAATCCAAATAGAAAATAATGGTTATGGTGACAGAGAAGTCATTGTTCTTCGATACATTAAAAATATTCATTTTTTACATTTGAAAAGAAAGTAAAATTCTTCTTATAAAAAGCATCACTTTGAAAACATTCAATGAAATCCATGAGTGGGATAAATTTTCCTATATATTCCTTTTATACACTTATAATCAAATATTTAATTTAATATTCTGAAGAAAATGATTTTATATTTAATCCATTAAAAGTTCAAGGTGTCCCATTCCACATTGAAAATATAAATATTAATCTCCATGATTTTCAAAATATTTTATGTATATATAAAATATGGTTATGAAATGTCATAGTTCTTGTATATACACCTTATAATAGAATAAAGGTTCATATTATCATGAAATTCCTAAATGAAAGGAGACTGAAACGATGTCCCATACCATGAGTCTAGTATGTCTCGTTCATTCATTAATTACCTAAATAATAAAATAATGTTAATTTATACTTTCATTATACCCTTTCTAATTTTTATAATTCATTTTATCTAACTTATTACCATGTTATATCAATTAGTTAAGTATTTGAGTTCATATCATACATTTTGTCGATGTTTGGTATTTGAGTAAAAAATGATATTTTTTATGAAAATTATATATGTGGTCATAAGTTGATTATCTCTATAATACTATTCTCAATTTAAATATCTTATATCTCTAAAATATATGTATTTATAATAGTCCATAAAAATTGGAGATAAGAAATGAAATGCATTGTCCATCCTTTATACATTCCATGTATGGAATGAAGGGGTCATATCACTTTGAGTGAAAGGTAGTGCACACCTCCAGAAATGAAATTATCTTATATAAACATTATGTAAAGCATCAGGGTATGTTGTAAAAAATTAAATATTAATAGATATAATATAAATTTTTTATATATCATATATAAATATAGTTCCATCATAATGGACCACCAGAGAGGTGGTAGGAGAAAATATAACAATCATTGTTTTGTGAGGCAGTAGTTCTCTGTACACAGAATGAATATGGTCTTCATCAATTTGATAGAGGACTGTGTTAATGTATATGTAACCCATAGCATAGGAACATTATAGTATATTGTTAATTCATGTATTTCTATAAAACAAAAGAATAATTATTGGTTTGTGGGTAGGATTGGAAAAGTAATTGAAAGGTGCTTGAGAGAAGAAGATACATCTAAATTGGGTAACTCTTTTTGATCGTAGCTAAAATGATTTATTGAATTGGATACATCAAAACATAAGGATTTTATATGGAATTTTGGGATGTATTGACCACATTTCAGAATAATTTGGACCAACCAATGGGAATTAGTGGTGTCAGTAAGTGGGTAGAGGTGGAGGCCTTTTATAAGAGGGAAGAGAGTCACTTTTCGAATGTCTTGAAATATTTTTTTATTATAAATTTATATTTGAATTAAAATAGTTAAAATGTGATAAATTTAGTGGATAATAGTATTATGGGTATACATACTCCCAATAAATATATTTTAGACATGTTTGGGTCTCAAAATTATCCTTATCATTTACCTATAATCCTTATTTAAAAACATGCACTCTTACCATGTCTTCTTGTATTTACCTAATATATGATTAATTTAGTTAAAATAAAATGACAAAAGAACAGAAATAGGATAATTCCTGCCTTTTTTAAAATTATATAATTCATTTCTATTAAAATTGTATTTTTTATACTATTATATCATTTAATAAAATAATATTTGTTTTAAAAACACATTTTTTTCTATTTTGAAACTATTAAAAATTAAATTTTGTGAAAGTCACAATAAAAGTATTCCTTAAAACAAAAGAAATTAAATAATAACTAAAAGATCAATTTCATCTAGAAATTTCGTGAATGGAATAAAAATTTCCAAATTAAACTTATATGGATATTTAAAATGACCTTTATTTTAATATTTAATTAATAAGGTAATCGTTTCATTATAATTAATTCATAAATACATATATATATATTTAATTTATAAAAAATATCAATAAAATACCATGATGTAGGAAAACTATTTATATTTCTAATGAATATTTAATGTCGGAGACATCGGTTATATAGTCCAAAATAAATTATTTTATTTAGGAGTTACATTTTTATGTTATATTTCTATATTCATTAAATTAATATTATAAAAGGTCATTATCACACCCATGTGGCTCCATTAGGACATAAATTTGTTCCAAGGATGCTCATAATTGTTAATATACTTCCCAATAGGTTTAGGACATGTGTTATGGAATTTATATACAATTATAATATTATTTGTTTACCCTTATTTAACATATTTATGCTTTAAACATGACAAATAAAAATAATAAATGAAGTCAGTATTCACAATGTCCAAAAATAAAATGTGCCTATTCACATTATTAAAAATTAATATTTCAAACATGAAATCAACTTTTCGAAATTCAAAATACATAATTGGAATAAATTAATTTATAAGTAATTCTCATTGTCAAAACCAAAAATATATGTATTTATGAATTAAAAACTATCAGAAGATTGAGAAGTATTTATGTAAAATTTAAATGTGAAATTTATTCAAATAATTATAGTATTATTAAATGATAAAAACATAATACATTTACACTTTAAATACAATTAAATGTATAATCAATCAATTTAAATAAATTAAATGAAAAGGAACTTTTGAATTGAAATGCAGTATTTTAAAATATTCATAAAAATATGGATTTTATCATAAAATTCTAAAATTTATATCAATGTAAAATTTTATGTCCCTCTTCTAAATAGAAAAATTATTATATCAAATAGAAAATAAAAAAGTGAAAAATGTATTTTTTAAAATGGTTCTCCATCGAATGGTTTTAAAATAACCTCTAAAAAATATTATACTATTATATTCTTAAAATTGTGTACATTCACATTTTAAGCCCATAAAATTAATTGGATAAATTTTAAAAAAAATTAATAAAATATGTAAATTCATATTATAGAAAAAAAATTTCATTCTCACTTGTATAATGGAAAGGCGTTAACTACCATTTAATATAATCATATTGTTATTGCATTATTTTTACGTATAACTCAGTGTTGTGTACTGCGTAAGATTTTTGAGAAACCGATAGTTGTGTTTCGGTTATGCTATCATAGATAGGATACCCTTAAAAATAAAATTAATTTTTATTCAAAAAATTTAATAGATATGAAAATGTATTATTCTATATATTCTTGGGATGTTTCACCATGCATTTTTCTATAGTGGAGTTTTATTCATAATATTTCAAATTAATGGTAAGAAAAAGAAATATATCAAAGAATTTATTTTGAATGAGTCATGGGAAATGTTAGTTCAAGGTGATTCCCTTCAAACCTACTAATACTTTAGAATTTTTCATGGATTTAAGGAATATTATATTTAGATATTACATTGAAGAATTTGGGGTATATTTATTGACAATATTTATATATACAAAAATAGAAAGGTGGAAATATAGATTTATTTGAATACTTTGTTTAAGACCTTGCAAATGGAGAAATATTATGAAATATTCAATAAATTTGTGTTTCAAGTTGTCTAAGTTTCATTATTAAGGAATTTTATCATCAACAATGGAATATTCAAGGACATGTTAAATGAAAATGAAAATATGGAGTTTCCCAGGCTGACATCTGTAATAGAGATACTTATTTTCCTAGGTCTATCTAGGGATTACTGAAATCATGGGAAGAACATTTTATGTTTTTAAACTCTAATAACTAATATGACTCTCAAGGGAGTGGAGTTTATCTTGATAAATGAAGGTGAATACTATGTCAATGTATTGAAATTGGGGCACACCAACATTGTGGTGATCAGACTAACAAATAGTTGGGATCTATTTGTTGCATACATCGATGATTCAAATAAAGGAATAGCTTGTGTACTGATGAAAAATAATAATGTGATAGCCTATACCTCATGTTAGTAGAAAATTCCTAGGAATAAACTATCAAAAACATGACATTTAGTTAGAGGCTATGATCCTCACATTGAAAATATTAAGGAAAAACAATATTAGGAGAAGTGTCAAAAATATACAAGTCATACGAGCCGGAATTATATTTTATTAGAGGTGGGTATTAATTTGTTATAATGAATATGGATGGGGAAAAACATGTATTGTGAATGCTCAATACACTACCTTCTTTTTAATGAAAATAAAATGGTGGAATCTCTAAGTAGATTGGATCCTAGAACATTTTAAATAATGTGAATTCAAAAGGATCCAATCTTCATAAAATTTCAAAGGATGTACATGAGAATCACTAAGGAAGAAAAATAATTAATTCATTCTCAAATGATTGTTGAACCACTCCTCATATATTTAATAATGGATTCTCAAAAAAATACTGGGGACGTTTTGAATATGGTTGAATTCACGAGGAATGGGAAATCCACAGTGTTCAAAATGGAAACCAATGATTCATGTGGTTTGGTCCATGAATATATATACCATACAATCCATAGAAAAATAAAGGACTTCTGATTGATGCTAAAACATCCCATGTAAATAAAGAATAGAACATTTTCACAATTATTAATATTTGTGAATTAAATATTAATTTTACTTTAATTGGGTTTCTAAGTATGATGACGTACCTGATAAGAAACAATGGTTTCATTAAAATGTTACTTTGCACACAAGGCTGAGTAATATTTATATAATAATAATATAATATTATAATTTTAAATGGTTGGTAATGCCTAACCATTGTAACGGCGAGAATGAACATAACATACTACAATATGATTATACATGATTGTTAATTGTTTTTAAATTTATCACATAATAGATAGATGCTTAAAATTTTAATTATTTTATTTTAATCATAAATACTATAATATAATTCAAAAGGTCGATTTAACTCCCTTTAATGGAAAATCTCATTAAATATTGTTTTAGTCACATTTATATGTTCTTTTCTAAAAAGTAAAATTCTTATTTAATATCGGGACATCAACATTTACATTGGGTAAATTTTTGGTATATTTCTGATAAAATTTAATTTTTAATGAATAGTGAGAAATACTGTATTTTAATTCAAAACTGCATTTTAATCAAATTTTTTATATGGTTATATTATATTTTTATTTGGATTTAAAGTATAATTAAATTATATTTTTACTATTTATTCTAATTTTGTTCATTGAAAATAATTTCACTTTGAAATTGGATATAAATAAGTGATAATTTTTTTATAGTTATTATTTCTTAAAAACGAAGTTTTTTATTTTGACAATGGTAATTAATTTTAAATTAAATAATTCAAATTTTATGTATTGAATTTGGTATAATAGACAGCTTTTTTGAATTCAGAAAATCAAATATAGATTAGGCTGAATTTTTGGTATTTTTCTGAAAAAAACTTGTCTTTTTTATGAATAGTGAAAACACTAAGTAGTTGTTAAAAAGATAACTTTTTCATTTAAAAGAAATTTTACAACTTATTTGAATTTAATTTCGAAAAGATGACATACATGGCTATTATTAGTTAGTAAAATTTGGTTCAGTAATATGAAAATATTGTTTGGGTGAATAGTAACTTTTGGCTTTTATTTACCAGGTTTAAAGGTAATATGGTAAATAAAGGTAAAAAATATTATAATAATATAAAATTTCCTTAAAACTTATCCTAACCTTATTGGATGAGTATTTTCTGACCAAGACTATCATTGGTTGAGACTTTTGTTTTTTGAAAGCCACTTGGGTAAGATAATGATATTAAAAACTTTTTATTTTAAATAAAAATAAATATATCATAAACATGTATTTTTTTCTTAAACAATTTTAATGTGGGGTGATAAAATTGATATAATAGACAATATATATTCATTAGAAAGATAAACATATTTTTGACATTATTGTATTTTTTATAATGTTAGACATTATATAAATTAGATTATTAATGAAACAATAATGATTGAGTGTTTACCTCATTAATAATTGATTTAAATAAATAAGATTATAAATATTAAAATAATATCTAAAAACTATCCTTATCAGATGATTTTATTTCAACCATGAGTCATCTGTTCGAGGAATTTAATATATTTTGGACATTTAGAAACCGAATACCATTATATAATAAAATAATATTTTTACACTTTCATAAAGAGCACATCCACCCCCATATAATAATCCCTCACCTCTAGCCCATTACTCATACCTCTCAAGCCCCTTCTCTCTTCCAACCGCTTCACATATAATCTCTCAAGATCCCTTTCTTCCTCCTATAATCCTTACATTATCTAGAAGGAACTTAAAGAAACCCTTTTGGTGCAAACGACTGGGAGTTAACCGATTTAAATGTAATGTCTTCTCTTATGTTTTTAGTATAATTTTACTTCTCCATCCCCATAAAATATTTTTATTCCTTTATTTTATAAAAACACTAGTATCCTCAATATACTAGGTTATTATTAAGATATTTATTCGAAATACACTTACACACACCTCCATCTAATGGGTAAAGGACATACTATTTGTGTGGATGGAAAACTAACGTCTCACTAAATGGCGACTGTTCAATATTTTCATAAAATCTCTTATGGTTGTCATTATGATATAATGATATTTTTATGTCATATATATTATATTTATATTGTTTTTATGCTTCTTTGTTATTCATTTACAGAATAAATTTATGGATTCCATAGTAGGTAAATACGATAATCTCATTTGAAGATGTGCGGACTACCGATTCATCAAAATGATATAACTCGTTAATGCCATTCATGGTACATAAAAAGGATAGAGTTAATAGAATTATATATATGATATTATACTATAATTATAATATACCTATGTATAATTATTATTTTATTCTATTAAATATGAAATAGAAAAAAGTATCATTCATACGTACATTCAACTTACTGTCTCTATGAACGGTGCATTTCAATTCATACCACTAAATGATATTTACTATTATAAATAAATGTTTATACTAGATATATATGATATATATGATATATAAATCATGAATATCATTCTGGATATAGTGAACTTTTAACCACTTGAACCACTTGTAATTATAAGAAGACCATTTTTGACTCAATTATCAAATATCGACAAAATGACCATTATTAACATAAATAACTACATAATGTTTATAAAATGATAATAAGTGATTTAAAATGAATTATAATCCTCGAAATGATTCCTAAGAAAGTAGAAATTGACTTTAGTTTACTATTCAAGAGATTAAATAATGAACGAGTCATGTCAGACATGAGGTAAGGGACTTTATCTCAATCTCCATTCACTGAGGCATATTTTGTTTTATACACGACATTCTTTTATACACTGTATAAAAACCATTGACATTTAATTTCAATCAAAAGGAATAATTTTCAATGAGTTGTATTTCTAAACTAACTAATTGTTTCTGTTAACATAAGTGGTGACAAACGACTTTTTCCTCCACCACGACTAATAATTGATCTTCGGCTTATTTAACAAGTTGTAATGTTTTTAAAAGGAAAATAAATACCATATACACTATTATGTATTTCATTATTGAAAATTGCTATGATAATATATTTGTTTTTTAATATATTTAAATGATATATTGTGATTGAAATGTTGAAATTTTTTCTTTCATTTATGATTGTTTTAAGTGTTATGATTATGTTAAGGTTCTTCGGAATTATTTACGCATATGGTTGTTTCCATGATAAACCTTGAGTGGGAGACCTTGGATAGCTCTCTGATGCATTGGGTAATGTGATAGAGGTAAACATAAATGTTCCTCCTTAGAGATTTAGTGAATATACTATAATGGGTATTTCAATGTATCTCCTTACATAGCTGTGAAAGATACAACGTAAGAATTTTATTGATCCCACACATTCGCATTATGATTTGTGTTTACTATGTAAATCTTATGATTTCATGAGGTATGTTAAAGAGCTTATGTTATATATGTATTGATGAACTAGTGTTTTCATTCTTTCTTATATAATAAATAATGAGCAATTTATGTCCATCCCATGTTTTGAAATGTTTTCACAGGAATTAAAGATGAATAGGTTCATAGATGAGATCAAGGAAAAGTCATGATGTCTAAAACATGGGACTTATTTTTTTCAGGATTTTTTATTTTATGAAAAAATGTTATCTGAGTATAATTTTCTACCATATAATTCTTGAGATGTATTGTAATAGTTATTGCCTAATTCTCTAAAAATATAAACGTGAAATGATTTACAATATGAATTATTAATTTAATTCATTATTATGTGTTGTTTAAGTCTGGGTCCTTATTGTTGGTATCAGAGGTCGGTTTAGATAACATTAGAAGATAGTATATTGTTAAATTAATGTCCATAAATTAATTGATGGTAATATTGAAGTGCTATAGAATTTACTGATAAAAATGTTTCCTTACCTAAGATATTTCTGTGTTAATAATGGTTTTTAGCAAAGGAAACATGGCACCTATGATGGGAAGACATTAGGAAGAAGACCACTTTCCAAATCAGCAACTGAAGGTCGTCAGAATAGTAACTGAACAATTTATTTCTGGGATGGGATAGTTGAATCAGGATATAAATAGTGGTTGTATTCATGCACAAGATCAGCTAGATCAACTATAGATTAACATGTCGGTAGTGGATAATTTCAGGAGGCAACATCACCAACCATTTAGAGGATCATATGACCATGTGCTAGGTGAAGGGTGAATTAAAGAATTGGAGATGATTTTTGATGTCATGGGGTGTTGATATCTTCAAAAGGATAGTCTCAATGTTTAATTCATTAATGGTGAAGCTGATCAGCGGTGATCGATGGTTCAAAATATTAGGGATTGTGAGGAGACTTATGCTATTGATTGAGACGAATTCAAAGGTATGTTTCATGAGAAATATTTTACTAAGGTGATTCTTCTTAGGGTGGAAAAACAATTCCTTGAATTGAGGTTGGAGAATGACTCTATGGTGACTTATGATGAAAAATTCACTCGACTATCAAGGTATGCATCAAATTTCATAAGAGGTCATGATAGTAAAATTAGCCATTTTTTACTCAATATTAAAGACAATGTACTGAAAGGGTTTTAGCTTCTCATGAGTTAAATTTTTTTAAAAAAAATATGTTTGATGTCTGGAGAAGGTGGAAATGGAGTTTGTGAATGATTAGGTATTCTTTGACAAACAGCAAAATAAGAGGTTGAGGTGGCATACAGAAGGTAATAACTCTTCTAAAACGTCTAATGTTATGAATCATAAGTTTACTATTTGTGAAAATTATAGTAAAATGCATGTTGGGGAATGTATTTTTAATTTTGGTATGTGGTAATAATGTGGTAAAAGGGGAATAAATATCATAATTTCACTGAAAAACATCTGGGTTATGGTATGAAAAAAATATTATTTACAATTAGTAAAATGTTTTAAGTGCAATGAAATGGGTCATTATGAAAATGAGTGTCCAATGAAGATCTCAATTATGGGAAAGAAACCAGACTACAAATAGAAAGGGGTGGTGAAGTCCATTGCTACAACATAAGCAGATGTTGGGCCACAAAATGAAGTAGTATCAGGTACACTATTTATTTGTTCAGATTATGCCAATGAGTTATTTGATTCGGGGTCTACACATTTTTTCATTTCTGAGAAGTTTTCTACTATAGTGGGAATTGTATCTCAAGAAATGAATCCGGAACATATGTTAAATACACCAATGGAAAATTTTGAGACATAAAAATTTATCAGAACCTTCTTATCCTTGTCTGTGGAAAGAATCTACCCACAAAACATATTCTTTTTCCTCTAATAGAGTTCGATGTAATTCTGGGTACTGATTGGATTTCTGGTTATCATGCTAAGATTGACTACATAGCTAATGTGGTTTCATTTAAAAAATGGTTTCAGTTTGTGTAAAATAATGATCCCTGTTATTTGATAACAAATTAGAAAAATGAGAAACTAGTAAAAGATGGAAATGAGTGTCACCTTGAAAATATTGATGAAAACAAAGGGACTATTCATATTAATCATGTGGTTGTGTTAAATGAGTGTCTTGATGTTTCTATTGGCGAGTTTCCTTGTATTATACCTGATCATTTTGTTATATTTTCTATTGACTTAGTTCATGATGTTAAGCCGATTTCCAAACCCCCTTATCGAATTGCTGAAATTTAACTTTTTGAGTTAAATAAAAAATTGTAGGAGTTACTAGATAAAGGTTTCATTTGACCTTTCACATCACTATAGGGTACTTCTATCTTATTTTGTTAGAAAGAAAGATGGTTCAATGAGACTTCTCATTGATTATAGAGCACTGAATAACATCACGGTTAATAACAAGTATCATTTTCCTCATATCAATGATTCATTTGATCAGATCCAAGGAGCTCATAATTTTTCAATGATTGATTTGAGGTTGGGGTACCAACAGTTTAATGTAAAAAAACATTTTCAAGACCAAATTTTGTACTCGATATGGCCATTATGAATTTTTGGTTATGCCTTTTCGGTTAACCAATTCACCGGCTGTATTCATGGATATTATGAATAGAATTTTCCGTGTGTTCATGGATAGGTTTTGTGTTGTGTTCATTGTTGATATTTTTTATTTATTATAAAATCAAATAGGAGCATGAATGACATTTAAGGATAGTCATGAAATCCATAAATGAAAAGATAATGTATGGGTAATTCTGAAAGTGCGTGTTTAGGTTACAAATAATTTCATTCCTTGGTCACATTGTTTCGAAAACTGGCATAACTGTTGAACCTATTAAAACAAAAGTTGTTGAAAAATGGAAAAGACCCACAAATATAATAGGGATCATGCTTTTTTATGGATTGGAAGGTTATTAATGGAGGTTTGATGGATATTTTTCACAGTAATCTAGTCCAATGACTATGTCAACTGGAAATGATGTTAAGATCATCTGGACAAAACAATGTGATGATTGTTTTCAGAAAATGAAAATAAGATTGTTGAATTATATTGTTTGGGCACTACCTTCCAGAAATGGTGTTTTTGATGTCTATAGTGATTCTTAATTGAATGGAGTAAGCAGGCCTTTTCCAATATGGAGCTTGATATCAAAGCGGCTGATGCACACTTGTTAGAGTGTCAACAAGACAATATCCGTTGTGATCTTCCTTCTCAGGAGGAGGTCCAGGCTGCCTCTAAGCTTGACAAGCTGTTATCTCTCAAGGAAAACTTGCTCCGGAATCAGTTCAATGCTAGGTGGCTGAAATAGGGGGACAGAAATTCAAGACTTCCATTTCATGCATAGGGAGAAAAAAGTACGAAAGAGCCTTAAAGCCTTCACTATTGATGGTAACACGTTCACCTCCGAGGATGATATTGCTACGTCTGTGACAGGCTACTTTGAGAAGCTCTACTCTGAATCAGGGGGGGACAACACAGATAGTATCATTAGATGCATTGATCCGAGTCTGGAAGAGGTACAGAATAAAAGACTTATTGATATCCCCACCTCAAAGGAGGTGCATGATGCTCTCTTTTCTCTGAACATGGACAGTGTTGCTGGGCCGGATGGGTTTTCAAATAAGGTCTTCATGTTTTACTAGGACATCCTCCACAAGGAAGTGACTGAAGCAGTGAGGGAATTCTTCTACCACTCCTACATGCCATTTGGGATGAATTCGAATTTTATTGCACTAATTCCCAATAAGGATAATGCTCTGGACATCAAGGACTTTAGACCTGTGGCGATTGGGAATTCTATACCAAAGGTCATCAGTAAAATTCTGGCTATAAGGCTTGGTGAGATTGCAAAGTCCCTCATTTCCCATAATCAGTTTGGCTTTGTGCCTGGCAGGAACATTCATAATTGCCACTTCACTGCCTCAGAGTGTGTCAACATTATGCGGACCAAGGTCAAGAATGGCAATATGGCACTAAATATTGACATCTCTAAGGCCTTTGACACCATCAGATGGGGCTTCATTTTCAAAGTTTTGAGCATGCATGGATTTTCAATTTAGTTCATTGGTCTGGTGCACTCCATTTTAAAAAGTGCTTACCTGTCTATTCTGGTCAATGGTTCACCCAGAGGATTCTTTCAATGCTCTAGAGGTGTTAGACAGGGTGATCCTCTATCTGGCTTGCTCTTCTCTCTAGCTGAGGACTACCTTAGAACCTGCCTCAATGACCTTGTCAATTCTGGGATTTACCAAAGGATGACCTATGGGGGGAATCGTTTCACTCTTTATCATTTATTCTACGCTGAAGATATTCTTCTCTTTTCCAAAGCTGGTAGGAGGACTATTTCTTGTATTAAGGTCATCTTCAATCACTATGAAGATGTTGCAGGCCAGGCCATAAGTTGGAAGAAGTCCTTTGTGATTTTTGGTGAGGGTGTCCGAATTGGGAAGCAAGTTAGAATTGCCAGTCACCTTGGGGTAAAGAGGGGGACACTGCCTTTTATTTATCTTGGACTGCCCCTATTCTGGGGAAGAGTGAAACGTGTCCACTTAGAGGGCATTGCACTCAAAATCAGTAATCATCTTGCTAGATGGAAAGGGAAGACAATGTCTCAAGCAGGCCGGATATGTCTTGTGAACTCGGTTATCACTTCGATGTTCGTCCATTCCTTCTCACTTTATAAATGGCCAGCTAACTTGATCAAGAGTCTTTGTGGCATGATCCGGAATTTTATTTGGACTGGTTCTACACAACAGCGGAAGCTTATCACTGTAAAATGGGTTGATTGTATTAAACCAGTTTCAAAGGGAGGAATGGGGGTTAAGGATGCAAAGGTCTTTAACGACTCCTTGCTTCATAATTTTACCTGGAGACTTTTTTCTGGTGGTGATCCCTCTTTGGAATTCCTCAATGAAAGATTTGTTGATAGGCTGCTCAAGAGACAGAAGGTGTATTTGCAGTCCTCTGTCTGGACATCAATAAGGAACTCTTTCTCTTACATTATGTCAAATGCCAAGTGGCTGGTCTACAAGAATTCGCAGATGAACTGCTGGACGACACAGTGGCTTAATAATCCAATCGAACAATGCATTAATGTTCCTTTTCTGCTGAGGAACCTATCGATTTCTGATTTGTAGGACAATGCACAGGCTCTTGCGATAATTCCAGCTCACCTTCGGAGGGAGATTGATGCATATGAGTATGTTGATTCCGATATCTTGATATGGAAGCTGTCCCTGAATGGATTTTTCTCCAGCCAGGATGCTTATATGACCCAATGTGGCGCGACATGTGGAGTTCTTGCTTGGGTTATGGGGGCTAGGAGTTCATTTATTGCACCAGCCAAGGCCCTTCTTATTTGGCGGATCTGGAAGCAGCGGCTACCCCTACAATCGGCCTTGCAGCGGAAAGGTTTGTGCATCGCCTCGGTGTGCTACTTTTTCTTAAATGCTGATGAAAATGCAGACCATATATTCATTCACTGCACCTTTGCTGGGCGATTCTGGACTTACCGGAAGGATTTGTTCCATTGTGACTTGGCATGCTGCTCGATTAGTACACTTCTGGCTTCGGTTTTCCAGGCTGATTGCAGTGACCAGGTTATGTCCCTGCTTACCACTGCTGCCATCTCGGCTATTGCTTATCTGTGGAGGGCTCAGAACGCTATTGCCTTTAATAAGGGCCGCCCCTCTTTTAAGGAGGGTATTATGATGATTCATCGGAGTATTAGTCTTTCCGCGGTGAATCAAACTGGCTCCATGAACAATAATATGTCTGATTTTCTGTTGCTAAGGACTCTTGGTGTAAGTGGAAGGGAAAGGTAGCCCAGGATGATGAAGTATATACGATGGATCCCACCGATCTCTGGATGGCTCAAGGTTAACGTTGACGGGGCCGCCTCTGGTGCACCTGGACCAGCCGGATGTGGTGGGGTGTTAAGGACCTATAGGGGCTTCGTCAAAGGTTGCTTCTTCCACTATATTGGCAGCGGGCATGCAATTGAGGCTGAGTTGTGGGCCATGATAAAGGTGATAAGTTATGCCGATAGGTATGGCTGGTGAAAGCTCTGGATCGAGTCAGATTCTTCTGTGGCGGTGCAGATTCTTAAGGAGCGCTCCAGGAACGTTCTTTGGAGGATGATCCCTGCTTGGATTGGTGCCTTGAAGGCTGCTGAGCCGCTATCCCTGGAGGTTTCGCATGTGTATAGAGAAGCAAACCAAGTTGCGGACGTGTTGTCCAAAAGAGCAATCACGGAGGCAAGCTCCAGCTGGTGTTTTGTACTTCCCGACTACTGCGGTAATCTTGCCCTTAGTGATAGGAATGGGGTTGTGTATTCAAGGTTATGTAAGGTCACTTCATCCTGAGTCTCTTTGTACTATTTATGTTTTTATATATCTTTTTGGGAGCAGGCATTCACCTGGCTCTCGGACTTTCTTGTACTGAAAAATGTATGAATATTATATTCACATAGAAATAAATTAATATTATTCAAAAGAAGATGGTTTGAATTAATCAATGATTATGATTGTATGATCCATTTCAATCATAGAAAAGATAATAAAGTGGCAGATGCTTTGGGTCACATAAGTAATACTTCATTAACCATTCTATGTTTGGAATGACATCCTTTGGTTTTTGATTTAATGAACATTGGCATTGATGTTTTTGGTACTGGATATTCTTCTATTTTGTTTTAGGTGTCTGTGATATCATCTCCATAAGACATATTTAATCAAGCATAGATGGATGGAAATGAATTGCAGAAAAATGTAGAGTTTCATCAGAAGGGTAAGTTGCATAATTTTAACATTGATAAATATTTTATTTTGAGATTTGGGAAGATATTATGCATGCCTTGTGATTAAAAGTTGAATAATGAGTTGTTATTTGAAGCTCATAGATCATTGTTTCCAGTTCATCCAGGTAGTACTAAATTGTACAATGATCATCGGGAGTATTATAGGTGAAATTGAATGAAAAAATATATTGTTGACTTTACTATGAGGTGTTTGACATGTTAGTAGGTTAATGCTGGGCAGTGGTTACTGAAAGGGATTCTTCAGTATTTACCAGTTCCAGTGTGGAAATGTTAAAATATATCCACAAACTTCGTTGTTGGATTACCGAAGACATCTCAAGGTAATAATGCAATCTGGGTTATTATTGATCGATTGACTAAATTTTATCATTTTCTTACTATTTGAGATAATTTGTCTCTAGGTCAACATTATCAGCTATATGTTAAAGATATAGTCATGTAGAATGGAGTTCCCCTCTCTATTTTATTTGATCGTGATATCTCGTTTACTCTATCTTATGGAAAGACCATCAGAATTCCTTGGGAACTGAATTAAATTTTTTGTGCATCATTAGATCCTCATTCATATTGGAATTCAAAATGAACCATACAAACCATGGAGGATATACAACGTGCTTGTTCTCTAGATTACTATGGATGTTGGGACCAACATCATTCTTTGGATGAATTTTTATATAATAACAATTTTCATTCTAGTATATAGATGGATCCTTTTGAGGAATTATATGGGATGTGGTGTTGAACTCTATATTTTTCGGATGAAGTGGGTGAAAGGAAGTTCATGGGACCAGAATTGGTATAAGAGATGGTAGAAAAGGTTCAGTTGATTAAAAATCACATGAGAAATGATCAGAGTAAAATGAAAATTTATGCTGATAACCAAATGAAGGATCTTTCTTTTGATCAAGGTGATCTAGTCATTCTCAATGTTTCTCCATGAAGGAGTGTGATGCGTTTTGGTGAGAAGGGAATGTTGAGTCAGAGTTTCATTGGAACTTATGAAATCATGTAAAGGGTTGGATCAGTTGCGTACATAGTGGATATACCTCCTTTTTTATCCTAGGTACATAATGATTTTCATGTTTCGCTACTGATAATGTATATGTCTGATCCATCTCATGTTTTGAGACAAAAGATAGTTCAGTTGGAATATAATATATATTATGAGAATCAACCAGTCCAGACTCTTGACCGAAGAGGGCATATGTTGCGAAATAAGGTAATTCACTATGTAATGGTATTTTGGAAAAACTATATCGTTGAAGTGGAAACGTGGAAATCTTAAAATTCTATTGGGGATAAATACACACACATATTTGATAAGTGAATAAGAATTGTGAGGACACAATTTTCAAAAGGGGAAATGATGTAACATCCCATGTAAAAAAAGAATAATACATTTTCATAATTATTAATATTTGTGAATTAAATATAAATTTATTTTAAATTTGTTTTTATGTTCTATGGTGTTCTCGATAAGCAACAACAGATTTCTATGAAATATTATATTGCATACAAGGTTGAGTCATACTAAAATAATAATAATATAATGTTATTATTTTAAATAGTAGTTAACTCCTAGTCGTTTTAAAGATGGGAATGAGCAAAACTAACTACAATATGATGGAACCTTTTTTTAAATGTTTTTATATGTATCTAAAAAATGTTAGAGGCATAAAAATTGAATTAATTTAATTTTAAGCATAAATACACTAAAATTATTTAAAAGGTAGATTTAATGCTCTTTTAATGGAGAACCCACCTTAAATATTGTTTTGGTCACTTTTATATGTCATATATGACAGAATAGTATTATTCTTTACAATTGGGAAATCAAAATTTACATTGTGTAAATTATTAGTATTTTTATGATAAAATTCATTTTAATGAATAGTGAAAAATACTATATTATAATTCAAAATTTCCATTTAATATAATTTATTTATAAAGTTATATTGTTATTATAATTGTTTTTAATGTATAATTAGATTATATTTTTACCATTTAATCTTATTTTGGTCATTGGATATAATTTTATTTTGATATTTTACAAAAACATGTGTCAAAATTTTGATAGATTTATTTCTTAAAAACACACTTTTTGTTTTGACAACAAAAATTAATATTAAAATAATTAGTGCAACTTCTATGTAATTAATTTTTTAAAATAGAAAACATTTTTTTTTTCATAATATGAAATATAAATTAAGTTTATTTTTTGGTATTTTTCAGGGAAACATCAATTTTTGTTGAATAGTGAAAACACTATGCATTTGTTAAAATGATATCATTTTCATTTAAATAAAAATTTTCCACTTCTATGAATATAATTTCGAAAACCCGACATACAAGGTTCTTATTAGTATGTAAAATTTGTTTCAATAAAAACAAAATATTATTTCGGTGAATTGTAACTTTTGACTTTTATTTACCACGGATAAAGGTAAATATGGTAATTCAAGGTAAAAACTATATTATAATAATATAAAATTATCTTAAAACTTGTTCTAAACATATTTTATGAGTAATTTAAAACCCATACTATCCTTTAGTGGTACTTTTGTCCTTTTAATGACACTTATGTAAGATAATGATATTAATAACATTTCATTTAAAGTAAAAACAAAAATATCACAAACATGTATTATTTTTCTAAAACAATGTTAATGTGTTGTTATATAATGGAAATATTATACTATAAATATGAATTAGAAATATAATAATTTTTCTTACATTATTTTATTTTTATTATTATTTTTATACATCAAATAATTGAAATTATATACGCCACAATAATGTTGTTGTGTTTACCTCATTTATAAATGATTTGAATAAATAAATTTATAATGATTAATATAAAATCCAAAACCTATCCAATCCTTATTAGATGATTTTATCTCTACCATGATTCATCTTTTCTTAGACATTAATATTATTTGGAAATTTAGATACTGAAAATCATTATATAATATAATAATTTTTCACACTTTACTAAGGAGCCCCTCCCCCTTATAAAAAGCCCTTAAATCTAACCCATTACTCAGTCCTCTCAAGACAAATGATTATCCATACTCTTCCCAAATAATCTCTCATGATCACTATCTTTCTTATCGAATCCTTACCTTATACAAAATTCACTTCAAGAAATCCTTTTTGTACAATCAAAAGGGAGTTACCCGATTTAAAGGTAAAGTCTTCTGATAAGTTCATTTGTTTTATATTACATCTCCACCCCCTAAAATCTATTTATAACTTTAAGTAATAATAGCACCATTATACTCAATATACTAGGATTTTTTATGAGATGTATTTAAACTACACTTACACACATCCCCATCTAATGTGTAAAAAAACAAATTGTTTCTGTGGGCATAATACTAATGCATGACGAGATGGTGATTGTTCAATCTTCTCCTACCACCTCTTATGGCAGCCATTTTGACGGAAATATAATTATATATGATATTTATGATATTTATATTTTTTCTATGCATCATTATTTTACATTTATATAATACCTTTATGAATTCCATAGTAGGTAAATACGACAATCTCATTTGAGGATGTGCGGACTATCGCCCCCTCAATGTGATATGACTTGTTCATTCCATACGTGGAACATATAAAGGATGAATTTAATGAAATTATATATATGATATTATACTAGAATTATAATATACCTATTTATAATTATGTTTTCATTTCATTAAAATTGAAATAGAAATGAAAGTGGCGTTAATGGGTATGTACGGCTTACCGTCTCTATGAACTGTGCGTTTCATTTCATACCTCTTAATGTTATATGCTATTATAACTACAAGAATATACTGGATATATATGATATATTTGATATCTAAATCAGGAATATAATTATTGTAAATAATGAAAATTTGACCACATGAACCACTTGTAATTATAAAAAGTCCATTTTTTACTAAATTACCAAATATTGACTAAACGACCATTATTAAATTAAATGATTACATAATGTATATAACATGACAATAAGGGATTTAAAATTAATGATAATATTGAAAAAAAATTAATCTAGTATAAATTATCTTCATTTTATTATTCAGGAGATTAAAGATTGAACTGTTCAAGTCAGACACAAGGTAAGGGTCTTCTTCTCAATCTCCTTTCATTGATGCATAATTTGTTTTTTACACGACATGATTTTATACACTGTAAAAACATTGTTGACATTTCATTTCAATAAAAGGGAATCTTTTTATATGATTCATTTTATTAAACGACAATAAATATTGGTTCTTTTAACTTAAGCGGTAAAAAATGACCTTTTCCACTACCGCAAGTATTATTTGATCTTTAGCTTCCTTAACAAATCGTAATGTTTTTAAAAAGAAAACAAATACCATATACAGTTTTACATATTCGGGTATTCAAAATGGTTTTGATAATGGATTTTTTATTTCAATATATTTCAATGATATATTGTGATTGAAATTTTGAAATTTTATCTTTATTTTATGTTTGCTTTATCTTTTATGATTATGTTATAGTTCTTTAAAATTGTTTACGCATTCAAGTGGTTTCATGATAAACCTAGGGTGGGTGATCCCGAGATGGATCTCCAATTCATTGGGTAATGTGATGGAGGTAAATTTGAATGTTTCTCCTAAGAGATTTTGGTAATACACTGTGATGGGTATTCCAAATGTAACTCCCTATGTAGCTATTAATTCAACAATGTAAGTATGTTATGGATGAAACATGTTACCTTGCTGATTTCAGTTTACTATGTAAATATTATGATTTCATGAGGATAGTTAAAGAGCTTATGTTATGTATGTATTGATGAACTAATGTTTTCTTTACTTGTTTTAAAACCCTTACTGTGCTTTTTATGGTCATCCCATGTTTTGAAATGTTTTTCAAATGACTTAAAGATAACTATGGTCAAGGATGGGATTAAGGGAAAGTCATGTTGTCTAAAACATGGGAGTAGACCTGACACATTTTTCCAAGAGTTTTTATTTTATAATAAAATGGAAACTTAGTAGAAGTTTCTACATCATAATTTTTGAGATGTAAGGTAATACCTATAGCCTAATTCTCTAAAAATCAAAACCTGAAAAGATCTTCAATGTGAATTATTCTTTTAAGTCATGATTATGTAATGTCTAAGGTCAGGTCCTTGTAGTTTCTATCAGAGGTCAGTTTAGATAATTTTAGAAGTTAAGATATTGTTAAATTAATGACCATAAATAAATTTATTCTATGATTTAATTGATATAGAATTTTTATATTTCAATGATTAATTGCCTATGTTATTTCTATGATCAGAATTGTTTTCTGGAGAGGAAACATGGAAGCTATAATGGGATGGCATCAAGAAGAAGACGACCTTCCAAATCTGCAATCTGAGATGGTTGGAATCAGAATTGAACTATTTTTTGTAGTGATGGCATAGTTGAATCTATATAAAAATGGTGGTGGTATCCATGTATGATATCATCCATATCAAAAATAGAAGAACATGTTAGTAGTGGAGCATTTCATGAGGCATCATTCCACATATTTCAGAGGATCATCTAACCCTATTCAAGCTGAAGGGTTTATTAAATCCATGAAGATAATTTTTTTATGTCAAGGGGTGTTCAGAACATCAAAATGTTAGTCTCATTGTTTACTATTTTGAAGGTGAAGATGTTCAGTGGTGGTCGATGCTGATAGAAACCAAGAATAGTAAAAATATTGATGATCTTTATTAGGATGTATTAAAAGGTATGTTTCATGAAAAATATTTTCCGAATGTGGTTCATCTTAGGATCAATAAACAATTCATATAATTGAGTCTGGAGGATGAATCAATGGATACTTATGAAGAAATATTCACTCGACTGGAAAGGTATTCTCCAAATTTCATATGTGAACTTGATAATAAAATAAACTATTTTTATATAGGGTTAAATCCAATGTATCATAGGGATATATATTCCCGTGAGTTCAAAAGTTATAAAAATCTTTCTCAATGTGTGGAGAAGGTGGAAATGGAGTTTACTAATGGACATGTCTTGTTTAACAAACAATAGAATAAGAGGTCAAGGTGGCAGAAAAGAGGGAAAAAATCCTCAAACAATTTTGATGGTAAAAAAATTATATTTACAGTTTGTGAAAATTGTGGTAAAAATTGAATTGGGGAATTCCTTTTTTAATTTTGGTAAGTGCTACCAATGTGGTAAAATAGGATAAAAAGCTCATAATTGCATTGAAAATGATCAGGGAAATGGGAAGACAAAATCTGATTTACAATCAGTAAAATGTTGTATGTGCAATGAAATGGGTCATTATAGAAATGAGTTTCCAATGAAGAACTCAACAGAGGGAAAGAAACAAAACTACTAGCAAAAAGGGGTGTTGATGTCGTTTTCAACCACATCAGTAGATGTTGGGCCATCAAATGAAGTTCTATCAGGTAAAATGTTTTTTTGTTCAGATTATTACAATGTGTTGTTTGATTCAGGGTCTACACATTCATTCATTTCTGAGAAGTTTTCTTGTAAATTGATAATTCCATCTCCAGATATGGATCCTGAATTTATGGTAAAAACATTGGGGGGAAATTTTGTGATAAAAAGAAATTATATGAACATTATTATCCGTGTTTGAAGATGAATCCTACTATAGAACCATATTGTTTTGCCTCATGTAGAGTTTGATGTTATTATGTGAATGGATTAGATATCTATTTATCATGAAAAGGTTCAATTCATAGCTAATGAGGTTTCTTTTCAGAAATATTTTCAATATGTGTAAAATATTAAACCCCTTCTTTTGATAACACATCAATAAGTTGAAAAACTAGTAAAACATGGAAATGAATGTTACCTTGCACATATTTTTCAAAACAAATAAACTATTTAGATTAAGGATGTGCCATTGGTAAGTGAGTATCTTGATGTTATTCTGAATTAGTTTCTTGGTATTATACCTGATCAGAATGTAGAATTTATTGTTGTCTTAGTTATTTATGTTAAAACAATTTTCAAACCCCCTTATCGAATGGTTCAAATTGAACTTTTAGAGTTAAAGAATCAATTGACGGATTTATTAGATAAATGTTTAATTTGACATATCACATCACCATGGGGTTCTCCTATATTATTTGTTAAAATGAAATATGGTTCAATGAGACATTTCCTTGATTATAGAGAATTCAATAACGCCCCTATTAAGAACAAGTATCAGTGGCTTCATATCAATGATTTGTTTGATCAGCTCAAGGGAGCTCAGTATTTTTCGAAAATTGATTTGATATTATGGTACCATCAGTTGAAAGTAAACAAAGAATAAATTCTAAAGACCACATTTTGTACTAATTATGGCCATTAGGATTTTCTAGTTATTCCTTTTGGGATAACCAATGGTCATGTTGTATTCATGGATCATATGAATAGAATTTTTCATGAGTTATTTTATAAGTTTGTAGTTATGTTCAATGATGATATTTCGGATTATTAAATAATTAAATAGTGGCATAAAAATCATTTAATGATTGACTTTCTATCCTTAAATTAAAATAAATTTTATGGGAAATTTAATAAGTGTTAGTTTTGTATACAACAAGTTTCATTTCATGGTTACATTGTTTCAAAAAATGGAATAACTATCGATATTGATCAATCCATAGTTGTTGATGAATGGAAAAGACCTAAAAATATAACCGAGATCCATAGTTTTCTTAGTTTGAAAGGTTATTATTGGAGGTTTGTTGAATCATTTTCCCAGTTCTCTAGACCAATGACATTGTTTACCCGAAAAGGTGTTATGTTTATCTAGATAAAACAATGTGATGATTGTTTTTTGGAAATGAAAAGAATATTGGGGAATTCTCTAGTTTTGGCACTACCATCTAGAAAAGGTGTGTTTTTTATTGATAGTGATGCTTCATTGAAAGGACTTGGTTGTGTCCTTATCCAGAATGATTTAGTAATTCCTTATGATTCAAGTCAGTTGAAACCTCATGAGTTAAATTATCCTACAAATGATTTGGTATTAGTTGCTATTTTTTTTCTTTAAAAAGTTATAGTCATCATATTTAAGGAGTAAATTGAGAAATATATACTGATCACAAATGTTTGATGTATATATTTATTCAGAAAGAATTGAACATGAGCATAAGAGATAGTTTGAATTAATCAAGGATTAGGATTTCATGATCCATTACCATCTGAAAAAAATAATGTTGTTGATGCATTGAGTCAAAAAAGTAATGCTTCATTAACTATGCAATGTTGGGAACAAGATCCTTTGGTTTTTTGTTTGATGAAATTTGGCATAGATTTTTTTGGTGCATGAAATACATATGTTATATTTCAGGTGTCAGTGAGATCGTCTCTATCAGCCAGAATTCAGAAAGCATAGAAGGAAGACAACTAGTTGTAGAAAAAGGTAGAGTTATCTCATAAGGGTATGTTTCCTGATTTAAACATTGGTAATTATTATATTTTTTGATTGGGGAAAAGATTATACCTGAATTGTGATTCCCAGTTGATGAATGAGTGGTTATGTGGAGCTCATACTTCTCCGTTTTTAGTTCATCCAGGAAGTACTAAGATATACAGAGATCTTCAGGAGTATTACAGCTAGGATGGAAGGAAAAGAGATATTTTTCACTTTAATATGAGGTTTTTAACTTGTCAGCAGGCTAAAGTAGAGAAGAAGATACTGAATGGGATTATTCATTATTTACCAGTTCCGGAGTGGAAATGGGGAAATATATCCATGGACTATGTTTTTGGATTACCAAATACATCACGAAGAAAAAATGTAATCAAGGTTATTGTAGATTTATTGGCTAAATCTGCTCATTTCCATTGGTTTTGAGATACATTGTCTATAGATCAACATTCTTAATTGTATGTTAAAAATATATTCAGGTTTCATGGAGTTCCTATCTCCATTGTATCTAATCGTGATCACATGATTTCATATAACTTTTTTAAAGATCTTCATAAGTCATTTGGTACTGAATTAAATATTAGTGCAACTATTCATCCTCAATCAGATGGGTAGTCAGAACAAAAAATTCAAACCATGGGGGATATGCTACGTGCTTGTTCACTAGATTACCAAGGATGTTTGGACCAACATCATTGATTGGTTGAATTTTTATATAATATCAATTTTCATTCTAGTATACAGATGGCTCCATTTGAGGCAATATTTGGGAAGTGGTGTCACACTCGAGCATTTTGATATGAAGTAGTAGAAATAATGTTGATGTGACAAGAATTGGAAGAAGAGATGGAAGAAACTATTCACTTAATTCTGAAGCACATGTGAATAGCTCAGAGTAGGCAGAAAAGTTATGCAGATAACTATAGAAAGGATATTTTTTGAGGGGGGTGATCATGTCTTTCTCAATGTTTATCCATGGAAGAGTGTGATGTGTTTTGGTAAGAGAAGAAAGTTGAGTCTGAGGTTCATTGGAACTTATAAAATCCAAGAGAATGTTGGATCAGTTGCATAGAGAGTGGATTTACCTCCATGTTTATCCAAGGTACGCAATGTTTCTCATGCTTCAATGTTGAGAAATATATTCCATATAAATTTCATGTTTTGAGCCCAGAGATAATTCCGTTGGAAGCGAATCTCTCTTATGAGGAACAACCAGTCCAGATTCATGACCGAAGAGAAATAGTGTTTTAGAATAAATTAATTCACAAGGTAATGGTTTTGTGAAATAACCATATAGATGAAGAGGCAATGTGGAAATCTAAAAATTCTATAAGGGATAAATACCCCCACTTATTTTATATGTGAATCAAAATTGTGAAGATGTAATTTCCAAAAGTGGGGAAGGATGTAACATACCTTGTAAATAAAGTATAATACATTCTCGTAAATAATAATAATTTTAAATAAAATATTCATTTCACATTAAGGGGATTTCTATGTTTGATGGCATACCTGATACACAACAACAAGTTTTTTGAAATCGTACGTTGCACACAAGGATGAGTCATACTAACAAAATAATAATGTAATATTATTATTTAAAATCGTATTTAATGCCTTTCTGTTGTACTGGTGGTAATGAACATAACTAAATACAATATGATTATATATGTTTGTTAAATTTTTTTTCCTTTATCCAATATAATTTAGAGTCATGAAATGTGAATTAATCTATTTTAATGCAAAAATAATCTAATATTCATTAAAAGGCCGATTTACAGCCATATTAATGGAGAACCCTCTTTAGATATAGTTTTGGTCACTATTAAATGTTTTATTTGACAATATAAAATTTTTCTTCATAATGGGGACATCAAAATTTACTTTGGGTAAATTTTTTTTATTTTTTTGATAAAATTCATTTTTATGAATAGTGAAAAATACTCTATTTTAATTCAAATATGCCTTTTAATCCAATTTATTTATATGGTCAGATTATATTTTTAAACAGTTTTAAAGTGTAATTAGATTATATTTTTACCATTTAATACAATTTTGGTTATTGGAAGTAATTACACTTTGAAATTGAACATAAAAAAGTGTAATTATATTGATAGTTATTATTTCTTAAAAACAAGATTTTTGTTTTGACAACGAGAATTAATTTTAAATTTATTAATGCAACATCTCTCTATTTAATTTGTTAAAATATTCATTTTTTTAATTCAGAATATCTAATATATCTTAGGCTTAATTTTTTTTATCTTTCAGAAAGAACATCAATTTTTGACGAATTTTGAAAACACTAAGTAGTAGTCAAAAAACATAATTTTTCATTTAAATGAAATTTTACCACATCAGTGAATTGAATTTCAAAAATACAACATAAATTGTTATTATTAATATGTAAAATATGTTTCAATAAGATGAAAATATTTTTTTGGTGGATAGTAACTTTTGACTTTTACTTACCGCGGTTAAGGCTAAATAGGGTAATTCTAGGTAAAAAAATATTATAATAATATAAACATACCTTAACACTTGTCCTAAACTTATTGGATGAGTAATTATGGATAAACACAATCCCGGGGTGATATTTGTTTTCCTTTTATATCCATTTGGGTTAGATAATGATATTAATAAATTTTTATTTAATGTAAAAAAATACAAATTACATAAACATGTATTATTTTACTAAAAAAATATAACATTGTGTTATATAATTTATAAATTAGACTATAAATATTCAGTATAAATCTAAATATATTTTAAATATTATTTAATTTTATTCCAGTTTTCAGAAATCGTATAAATTAAATTATTTATGACACAATAATGAAGCAGTGTTTACTTCATTAATAAACGATTTAAATAAAAAAGATTATAAATATTAAAATAATATCAAAATCCAATACAATTCTTATTGGATGATTTTATTTCTACAATGAGTCATCTTATCTTCATAATTAATATGTTTTGGTCTTTAGAATCCTAAAATCATTATATAAAAAAATAATATTTTCACACTTTCCTAAAGAGCCCTTCCAACCTTATAAAAAGTCCTCACCTCTATCACATTAGTCACACCTCTCAGGCCCTTTCCCTCATCCATCCTCATCTGAAATAAGCTCTAAAGACCCATATCTTATTCCTAGATTCCATACCTTTATCATCTTACACATCAATAAAACCTTTTGGTTCAATCCCAATGGAGTTACCCAATTTAAATGTAATGTCTTCTCTTAAGTTATTTTGTTTTATTTTACTTCTATAAACCCCTAATCTATTTTTATTCCTTTTTTATAAAAACACAAGTATCATAAATATACTAGGTTGTTTTTATGAGAAGGATTCAAAATACACTTATACACACCACTATCTAATGTGTAAATAACATACTGCTCCTGCGGACGAAAAAGTAAGGCCTCACAAAACGATGATTGTTAAATATTCTACTACCACATCTTATGGTGGCCATTTTTATTGGAATATATTTATATGTGATATATTTTATATTTATATTTTTTCTATTATTCTCTATTTTTCATTTATATAATACCTTTATGGAATAATTAGTAGGTAAATATGATAATCTCATTTTAGGAAGTGTGGAAAACTGCCCCCTCAAAGTGGTATGACTCGTTCATGCCTTACCTGAAACATTTAAAAGATAATGTTACTAAGATTATATAAATGATATTATACTGGTTATATATATACATATGTATATATGTATATATGTATCAATGTGTATTCTTTCCATTAAATATTAAATAGTAATGAAAGTAGCGTTGATGCATATGTACGACTTACCGTCTCCATGAATAGTGCATTTCATTGCTTACCTTTAAATGTTATGTACTATTATAAATAAATGTATAATATATATATATATATTATATATGATATCAAAATCATGAATATCATTCTTGATATAATGAAATTTTGACCACATGAACGTCTTGTAATTATAAGAAGTCAATTTTTTGACTGAAGTACCAAATATCGACAAAATGACCATTATTAACATAAATGATTAAATAATGTTTATGTCATGATAATAACTGATTTAAAATAAATGATAAACATGAAAAATGATCTTAATCATGTAAAAATTAAAATTATTTAATTATTCTGGAGATTAATGAATGAATGTGTCAAGTCGAACACAAGGTAAGGGACTGCATCTCAATCATCTTTCATTGAGGCATAACATGTTTTATAGATGAAATTCTTTTATACACTGTATAAACACCTTTGAAATTTCATTTCATTCAAAGGGAATATTTTTCAATGAGGGGTTTTACTAAACAATAAAAAATACTATTTTCTTAATGTAAGGGGTGACAAACGACCTTTTTTGCCACCGTGAGTATTATTTGATCTTTGGCTTATTTAACAAGCCATAACGTTTTTAAAAATAAAATAAATACCATATACTCTTTTATGTATTTTGTTATTGAAAATTGATTGGATAATGGATTTTTTATGTCAATATATTTATATAATATATTGTGATTGAGATTTGGAAATTTTATCTTTCCATTTTGTTAGTTTTATGTGTTATGAATATGTTATGGTTCTTAAGCATTATTTACACATACGGCTGATTTTGTCATAAACATAGGGTGGGTGATCTCGAGATAGCTCTCCAATGCAATGGGTAACGTGACATAAGTAAACTTGAATGTTTCTCCTATGTGATTTATGTAATATAATGTGATGGGTATTCAAAATTTAACTCTCTATATAGCTATGAAAGCTACATAGTATGTATATAATGGATGCCACAACATACCTTTATGATTTGAGTTTACTATGTAAATATTATGTTTTCAGGATTTATGTTAAAGAGATTATGATATGTATATATTGGTGAACTATAGTTTTCTTATTTGTTTTATAACACTTAATTATATTTTTATTCTCATCCCTTGTTTTGAAATGTTTTTCATCGGACTTAAAAATGAATAGGGTCAAGTATGGGATCATGGAAAAGTCATGTTATCTTAAACATGGGACTAGACATGACTCTTTTTCAAGATTTTTTATTTAATGGAAGAAATGGAATCTGAGTAAAAGTGTCTGCCTAGTAATTTTTGATATATAATTTAATATTTATGGCCTAATTCTCTAAAAACCTATACCGAAAAAGATCATCAATGTGAATTATTCATTAAATTCAAGATTATGTAATGTTTAAGGTTGGCACCTTATAGACGCTTGTATATCAACCTTATATATTCCCCTAGGGGCCACAAAGAAGTATCGAGATCTTAGAGAGAACTATTCGTCGGAAAATATAAAGAAGGAAGTCATTGAATATATATTTCAAGGTTTTTATAACTCAATAAAGTCAAGGATAAACGAAAAATGATGAAGGGTTGATGTAATGATTGAATATACCAAATTGGAAATGGAAAACAAATCCTAGTGTATTTTTTCACCGTACATTTGACGTTGTCTATATGAAACAATGTTATATAGGTTATTGTGGTTCACATTTAAAAGATTGAAAAACATATCAAAATTAAGAAGGACATCTCACTGGATCCACGTTCACGACTGTACATCAGAAAAAGCACTATGGTTTCATGGAGAACCATTGTTGATTTTATTTGACCAGGATCAAAGATTCAACTCTATGTTCTACAAATGTCTCTAACATGCTCAGAAAAATATGTTCAAAATTAGTGTGTCCTATCATCCTCGAACAGATGGCCAATATGGGTGGACTTTTTTATCTCTGGAAGACATGTTGAGATCACGGTCTATGGACAACATTATAGGATGTCACCAATGTTACCCTCTGCCTGAGTTCTCTTAGAACAATAGTTTCCACTAAAGCATAATCCTTGATCAATTCTAATCAAATTATTGTAAAATATGTAGAATACATGCATTCTAGGAAGCATTTAGTGAACCAAAATTAGCTTGAGATAATATAGTTAAATAAATGGTGGAATAGGTGAAAAATATTCATCAACACATTTATGAAGCCCAATGTTAGTAGATGATAAATTTGGATAATCAAAAATGAGAAAATTATTTTAGGGTATGATACATGGTATTCCTTTATTTATCTAAATGTAAGATGGTCAAAATATTTGTGATGATAAGAAAGGTATACATAATGTACATCGGCTCATTATTGATTTTTGATCTTTTATCAGATGCATCCTATTGACTAGAACTTCAATAAAGCATGTCTCATGTTCACAATTGTTTCAATTTATATTTCTTGAGGAGGTACATAACGAATCTATCACATGTACTGAATTTAGTTGTGGTATAGTTGGAAAATGATATATCTTATGATGATCAACCATTGAAGAGAACATATCATAGATATAATGTTCCATGAAATAAGTCAAATCAGTTGGTCAAATTACTATGGAGAAACAATTAATACTAAGATGTGGCATATGACCTAGAGGAAGAAATTTAGGAGATGTACTCTTACAATTTTCCCATAAAATGTAAAATGAAATTTATAGGGAGAATGTTTCTATGGGGGAAGAGTGTAATGACCCAAAATTCTATTAATGAAGCCTCACTTATTAAAATTATCTCATATTTTTTTAATCACATGAAATCACCTAAATAACAAAAAAACATTATAAGTAAATAAAGAATGATATGAGAGGATATATTGAAAATTAAGGAACATATACTAAAGGAATAGTATAATGTCATTTGGAATAATAATGAAACATATAAATAATAAAAAATCCAATAGATGTGTATCCTCGTCCTTGAAATTTTAATTAATATATAGGTATCTTGTACATGTATATATTATATAATTCTGTCATGGTATATGTAAATTAATTTTATGAGGATGATAAACTGTGTTTTTATATTTCAGTTAAACATTAATTTTATTTAAAAAATTATAATTTATAAAATTAAATAAACAAAATATTATATTAATAAAAAATATTAATGATTTAATATTTTCTTATATTATGATTTTAATGTAATTTTTTGAGACATCAATTAATTTTTTCATTATGATATAAAATCATTCATTAATTTAAAATTGTATTTTCTCAAATAAATGAAGATTTTAATTAATAATTAATTTTTTCATAATTATTTTTTTTTTCATAAAATGCTGTTAATTTTTTAATTAATCACATTATAAGATGTGTAGGTTAATTTTTTGGACTTTATATAATATTTTTGATTTCTTTTTTGAATACTAAAATATAGGAATTTATTGTATAAGCTAAATACATAATTTATTATTGCATGGATGATGTTTTTTTGAAGTAAGCACTATTGGTTCAATGATAATGTCACAAGATTCTTCACATAGTAACAATAATAAGAACTATTCATAGTCATGATCCAAAATAATAAACAAATGAATAAAATTAAAAAAATACCCCTCCCTTCCACTATAAATAAAAACCATAACAACATACTCTCCAAACACATCTTTAGACCATTATCATGAAAAAAGTCTACCAATTTTACTTCCCAATATTCATTCCCACATCCCAGATGTTCTATCCTTATAAAAAAGTATGAAATTTCCCAATAGAGGTTCTCATGGAGTTGAATTCAAGAGGTAAAATCCACTTTCACTTTCATTATTTTCATTTCACTTACATTTATTTTCTTATACTCTCCTCACCTCTTTTGTTAATCATGAATGGTAATTGTGATATCTTATATTTACTATAATTTTGTTATGTAAATGTAAAATCTATAATCATCTCTCTTCCACTCTTCCATTTTTTCTAAAAATGAAAATATTTTCTATGTGGTGTTGATATATCACCATTAAAGATGATATGTTTTCATTTTTTTATACCACCATCAAGGATTTACATAAAACCATTCTAATAGTCTATAAATATTTTGAAATTTATTTTAAAACAATTTTTTATTTTTTGAATCTATCATTGATACACAATAATGAATATGAAACAATAATTTTTTTCATGATCACAAACCCGCCAAAATATTCTAAAGGATTATCACTAACATCATATCTAAGGATTCATCCACACCCAAAATCAACAAATGACATATATTACTATTTAACCTTCCAGATTCCCATTAAAAAATATAAATCAAATTATGGGTTACTATTGTCATTTAACATGATCTTTCGTAAATTTTTACAAGGAAACCAATTTGGATAATTCCATAAACAAACACTAATGAAAAATGAATCTGTATTTTAAATCACATCAAAATACCATAAATGAAAATAATAAAATTGTGAAAAATCAAAAATAATTATAAATTTTTATGTCAAAACTAAATAATTTATTTAATTCTATTATTTATGTTATTAATAAAAAGTACAGAGAAAATATGGACAGAAGGAAACATATTCATTCTACACCACCATTTTTTCATTCTAGTATCCATTTCTATACCTTCTCCCCAATATGACCTTATTATATTACATATTCTTCTCCTATATTCTATGAATATTTCCCTACAGACACCTTTTACTAATTATGGGATAAATTAAACCCAGATGAGTAGTTATTCTAATCACATTAAATCTAGAAACAAGTTCACACCACTGGGTGGGACCTTGTGGTCTAGTGAAGATGAGGATCCTTAGTCCCTCGAACAAGTAGTAACCTCTCCATATATTGATGGGGTCACAACCACTTATAGACTATATGGTAATGAGGATTATAAAACCAATCCAAGGAATAAATATGGTTCTTTAACTCATGATCCATATGTGAGTGAGCATAATTGAACCACATGTTCTTTGGAAGAGGTCCCAACATCCCAGGAAAGGAAGATGAATGACAGAAATAGGAAAAGAAAATGACATATGGAAGTAACATTTAATGAATTTCCCATAACAAGGATCAACGCCCTTTTCAGAAATAAAATTCATTGTGCAAATTATCAATAGATTGAGAAATCCCTAAATATCAAGGCCTATATACAATATATTATTTCCAATAAACCATTGTTGATCACTATTGCAAAGAAACAAATCTCATCGATAAATTGAATGTTTATAAATGGGCATCTCTTTGGAACAATTTTTTTATTTCAAAACATTCATGATATAAATATATATCACATTTGGTTTTCTTATCAGGAGATAATTTATATTATCCCAACTATTATGAAGTCACAATGAATCTAAGTCACCTACAACAATAAAGGAATCAATTTTGGTGTCTCTGTTGACTAAACCACCTCATATTACATTATATGAAGATAGATTTGATCTTATCTTGAGGGAATATCTATAAATTAATCTAATTTATCGTTGAGATCGATATAATTTGACAATCATCTATGTCTTGTGGAAAAAAATCAACTATACTTTAATAGAGTGTCTGAAAAAGAATTTTTTTTATTTATTTTCCAATGAAATTTTTGTGAAATTCCAATTTTAGGTGATGAATTCACTTAGACCAGGTATAGATTAAATGGATGGAATTCAACCAAAGAAGAAATATTTTTTATCATATTAGATGATGGGGATGATGATATAATAACTTATGGTCACAAACTCCCCAAATATCATTCATGTTATCACCCAATATTAATTGAACATATCCACCGACATTGTGAGGACTGTACCTATTCTTAGAAGGATCGAAAATGGGTGGTGGGTTATGCTATGATTTAAGGAGGTGGTTATTGAAGCATTGAAAATGAGTAAATATAAAATCTGATTACATAACATAGTTTTAAAATTTAAAAAAAAATCAATAAATGATATTGAGTTAATAACAATTTATATAAAATGGATCTTGTAATTATAGATGTGAAATAATATATTGAATGTTTTCAAATAATTCATGAATATCAATGTAGAGCCTCTCGGGAGGAAATACTATGCAGTTTCTTTGATGGATGATAAAATAAATTTTATGTAATGTTTATACTGTAATAAAATTCCAATTATGTGGTTGAAATATGATTATTGGAACTCTAAAATCATCCATAGGATGCTAAAATTAAAAAGGATAAGGGATGATTTATTAGACCTTAATATTAATGGTTTCTCCACAAATATAAGAGTTATATATCTTATGTATTGGTTACTTATTTTACTAGAATATAATTGGATTATGGTATAGAAAACACATGTACTATGATTGACGACATTTTCCCATGCATCGTAGACTATCAGAAACATTCTATCACTATAGACCCATAATTATTTGAAATCAATGAGGCCATATAATCATTAAATATGGAAAGTGTTGCTGGTCTGAATGACTTCACCAATAATTTTTTTTATGTATTACTATTCTAATTTATAATATGATATGTTCAATGTAGTAAGACATACCATCACCCATGACCATATTCTGTATGCAATTTACTCAGATTTTGATTATCATATTCACAATAAAGAGAATTATTTTAATATAAATGACATAAGGATGGTTTATATTGGAAACATTGTTCAAAAAAAATTTACAAAAATTATGATGACTAGTTTCTTGAGAAATACCATGGAGCAGATTACCCCAAACAAATGTCAAATTTTTCCTTCTGAGAGCATCTAAATTATCTATTTCTGACTTTGTTACGTAAAAATATGATAAAAATTAAATCCAAAAAATGGAACATATCCCTTAAAATTGACAAATCCAAGGCCATTGACACCATAATGTGGAGTTTTATTCTTGTTGTTCTTGGAATATATGGATTCTCTATTGAGTTTATTAGTCTGATCATAGATATTCTCAACTTTGAAAGGATGATTATATTAATTAATGTATCCCACATTGGAAATATGTATATAACTAGAGCTGTGAGGAAATGAGATCCATTTATAGGGATCATATATTCTATTTCTGAATACAACAAGAGTGTATTCATTAATTAAGTCACTCAAATAGTTATATACAAATAGATCAAAGGTTGTTGGAAAATATTTATCCCATCACATTAATTATATGATAATGAGAACATCCACTTTTGGAAATCCACATGGAAAATTATCATTATAAATAAAGACACCTTTTTCAATCTATGAAGAATTTTTTTTGTTATACAACAAGATGAAATAATTAATTTATTAATATTGTATAAGGTAACAAGGTTTTTAATAAAATTGGGTTATTAGGACCCTTGGAGTGAATTATGGGTCATTACGTTTCAATTATATTTATGTTACCCTAATTTGGGGGAAGGATGAGAGGCAATATCTAGAAAGAAATATAATATTCTATCATTAATCATTTTGATATATTGAAAGGGAAATCTATAACTAGGTCTGGGATTATGTTCCTAATGAATTTATGATTACATAAACATGTGGGTGTTCATTCTCCCTCCATAGATGGACAAGAATACTTCAAAGTGACTCCAATGTATGGTGATGAATTTCATTTGTAATGGATTAGGGAATGAATTAATGATCATTACTATTTAATTGGAGGAGAGTATTAACCCCATTGATATTGTAGGACTTGGTATCAAGGATCTAAGGATTTTTAACGATGGTATCACTAACAAATTTTCATGACATTTCTCAAACTATAACGATATTTATATGGATTTATTATTATATAGATTTATGAAAAGGATTAGAAATGGGTATTTTCACTACGTGAGATAATTTATATATCCAAATATTAAACATTATTTCAATGATTTAATGATGATATTTAAAAGGATTTTTTTTCAATAAGCATGCCTCGAATCATGGGATTCCCCTAGCGAGATAGTCTTCTTAACATATTTAATGTGCCTCCCAATATGTTGGATATGATTGTTGCAGAGTTATAATTAACTCCAACAGTCATGATGAAATTTTTAAAAAAAAATATGGTATGTAAATCCAAACTTATTATTTTTTGGATAACGACACTCAGATCAGGAATCCAAACATGAATGGAAATTTCAATACAAATGATTTGTACTTCCTATTGTGTGTTGCCTCAACCCAAATACTACCGTAGATTCTATAATATATGGATCCCATTGTGCATCCATCATTGTTTTTAAGTTTAGGGATAATTAGACATGAAAAAAATTCCCACACATGATTGGATAATGAATACGAGTTAGTACACTATATCAACCTACCACATTTTCATTAGCAATAAAGAAACTATTAAATAGTTGTTACTGTTCTGTCATTTTTTCACATGAAAAATGGAATTATATTAGGAGGCTATTTGATATTGATATATTTTCTAATAATAATATTTATGAACAAATTATTAACATCAATAAATGTAGAATAACATCATAGGTATATGAAAAATTACTCATTGATAATACAACAATCTATTACATGGTATAAATAGCTCAAAAAACATCATTATTTGATAACATGTCTCCATCATTTCAAGCTGGTGAACTGTACATACATAGATAAATGCACGTTGCTTCTTACCATCAAGCTAGTGACATAGATAATAGTTTTATTTAATAATAAACTATTTAGTTACTGAGTATTTCATTTAGGCAATGGAAACCTATCATTTTTAATATGATTATAAGGATATTCCCAATTTATACATTAATGAATGTTAATTTTGACATAGTTGACAATGGAATTTATATGATCATGATCTATAGTTGTTTCTTCCATACTCACTATTGTTTTTCCAATGGTTGTTTCCATCACATAATTGGACTCAATGTAGCATTTGATTCTGAATTCGGGGCCATCACATTTGCTATTATGTATGCTTCTCGTCATAGTTGTAATTTGTTATCGATTGAATCATATTTTAAACATCATTACAATTATCTCAAATCATGAACCAGAAATGTCCAATGGATTATTATACCCCATTGTATTAAATGTCTCAATAAGTAAAAAATATCAATTTAAATTATTCACATGCTTATATGGAATCCAGTAAATAGGAGGATTCACTGTCAAAGTGAGTGATCATAGAAATCAGAATTATGTGGTCCTTTAGATATTCCTAATACATTGTGCTCATGGAGGAATTATATATAGGTGGTGTTGGCCACTCCATACTTTTTAAAACCCCATTTATTTTTTGACCATGTACTTTAATTTTATGTCAAATAATCATAGGGTTGGCCTCTCCAAACATTGGATGTAACGCCCCGACCCTAGATACCCAGAGTCGGTGCATTATTACATACATTGGCATGATCACAAAGGATCAAGTCTCTAAAGATAGATTAGTTTAGTAGTAATTGAAACAATAGATATATTCATAAGTCCTACATTACATCATAAGGTAAAAAAACTACAACAACATCTTGTCTTCATATCCCCTCATACTATCCCTGCAGTTCATTCATAAATTACTTCTTCACGTCCTGGGAAAAGATAAAACATTGAAAGGGGTGATCTAAGATGCTCAGTACGGATAAAAATATAGCAGATTCTTTCATAGATAAGCAAAAACACTTAAAGCAATTTATAACTAAAACAAAATCCCTTTAAACATGAACTTCATCATAATATGGAAAAGATAAATTGAAATAATGCCATTTACTTATTCACATGGATATTCTACTAGACGAACAATCACATGCAATATCAATAACCACTTCCATAATGATGGAATGAATAATGCCAAACTATCATAACCACATAGCCAAGGCCTCGTGCCAAGACTAAAACTAAGATTTTGGAAAGGCCTTGTGCCAAGACACTAGTTTTTCTCATGATACCTACAGATGAATCGAGGAGCTATAGCGGGCTCCACCCGTCACTTATTAAGTCCAATTCATTCCTCATATGAACATGTTTAAACATAACATAAAAATTCATATTAAAACTAGTATACGAAATGTCAATACTTTAACCACAAACCATGAATGGTATAAAAATAGCACATCCAAAGTCAAACATAACTCATTCGATACAATATGAAAGATTGTATTGTATCATATTAATGTCAATAGATAATAATTAATGATATTTACATAGATGAAAATAACCATCAAAACTATTTGAGAGAATTATCCCCCTTTTCTTGAAATCATTTATAAGTCACACTATTTGCCAAGAAGCCTTTTAAAAATAGATTATTGAATCAAAGTGTCCCATACCACTTTGAAACTTTTAAAATTAATTTTTATTATAAACATTATTTTCCATATTAATATATTCTTAAAAACATTTTTAAAACATGGACATTAATGAGAAATATTTAGAAGAATAAATATTTAAAACACTTAAAAATGTATTTTAGTTAGAGTTTCTAACCAAAAGAGACACACTTGAATACAAATAATTGAGGTAATAAAAACTTTATAATATCATGAGAATAAAGGGATTCATGATATTATATGTCAAAGTACATTATATACATCATATAAAAGTGATTTTGTGTATAACAATAATGAAGTATCAATGGAATGTAAATTGAGATGAATTCTATTATCAAGACCATATCCCTAGGTTAAGGATAAATCAATGACATAATTATATGTGAAAAATATAAATACACTCAATATGATTGGATATTTAGTGTAAATAAATTCGATGACATTCACACATATTCTTGTAAAAACAATACTAATGAATTTGGATATTTAACTCAACAAATGGAGATTGTGTTAAAATTACTCTTATCAAGTTCATACCAATGACATGAGAATTTATAATGGTGTGATTATGTGTACCAAAAGTATATCCACATAAAGGGGAGTTTAATTTATGACATAATCAAATTAATAGTGATTCTACACATAATCTTGGAGTAAAATAATCAATGAAGTATGCGTAAATCTGAATAAATGGAAATGGAAATTTCAAATTCCCTTATCGATTAGGTAACATACGAAACATACACCCATGAAAGAAGGATCATACAATGATTATGTGAATATACATGAATTAATGTATATTACACAATGAATACAAACATGGGCAGTACACACACCACATGTAATAAATAAGTGGTGAACAATGGAATTCTCACGGAATTAAAAGTGAGATAAGAAACCCCTCACTTTGTAATTTTTCCTTGGTAGATGGTAGGTTAACCTCCTGTATAATGGTGAAATAATTGTTATTGAATTATTTAAGAATCATTTACATTAATATGATATCATATATGATCTTTTAACATTGATTTGTTAATAATATCTTAGTATTATCGTTGTTTCGGGTGTTAACTTGCTCATTTTATTTTATATGTTTTGTCACGTAAGCCATGTTTTTCCTGGATAGGTTGTATATTATACATATCCAGAATGATATCAAGTCCTTAAACATTATTTTTAAATAATAAAATGATAATTATACCTGAATGGATACGATGGAGAATGAATCTTATCCCGTTCGTGGAGACGGTAGATCGTACGTACACACGAGCAATAATATCATTCTTTTGATGTTAAAATAATATATAATTGGATGGTATATAATATATACTGAATAATTATCATGTTATATTTATTATTTACTTGAATTACACATCATTATTATACCCATCCAAAAAATAATTTATTGAACGACAATTACACCATGACGTTGGGACGGTGAGTCGTACGTACGCACGTATGGTGACATGTCATTCAAATGATGGATAGAATACTGAATATGGTTGTACTATATTTATTATAATATTAAAGTATATAGGAGATACTGGATTCGTTAATTTAGAATGGGAATAACAAATAATGAAGATCTTGAAGAAGAAAAGAATTTGAAAAATGGTGGTAAAAACATTACCTCTTCTTCTAGTTCATCATTTTGATTTTATCAAAAGGGCTCCTTAAGATGGGTTTCTGATCAAACTAAGGCCTCAAGGATATAGTGAGAGAAGTTGATAGAGTATTTGGTCAGGTTTAGGCTGAACCAAAAGGCATTGAAGGTGTGAAGTAATGAGAAGGGGGGAGTGCCCTTTTATAAGAGGGGTGAGGGGCACCTTTGGAAAAGCTAAAAATATTATTTAATAATAAATTCATATTTGGTTTATAATGGATCCAAAGTTGATTATTTAAAGTTTAAGATGGGGATAGGTCAAAAACCACTCATAAAATAGAATTTAGATAGGTTTGGGTCATTATATTATACTAATCATTAAGTATTAACTCTTAGTTAATTAGTTTCACTTTTACAATGTCTCTTTGTATTTTTATATTATATGGTTAATAAACATACTATATACATCCAAGAGACCACCAAGTGGTCCATTAATGATACACCTTTAATGATATAAGTCTCTTGTCTGAACATGAGATTTTTATGAATTTAATATCAATTAATAATATAATATTTGTTTTACAAACTCTTTTATGTAAATTTTGACACTATTCAATAATTTATTTTTGTAAAAATGATAACAGAATGATTACTTAGAATAAGGTAAATTAAATCATTACTCACATGTCATATTAACATATAAAATTATTTTAATTCATAAAAAGTCTCAAATTATATTTATTTGGGTATCTACAATATCAATCATTTTAATTTTTCACTATTATGGTAATTACAACATCAACATTTTGTCATAAATAAATTAAATTATATAATGTCTAAAATTTATAAATAAAATACCATTATGTAGGAAATCTTTTTATCTTTCTAATGAATATTTATAGTCCAAAATAAAACATATATAACCCTATTTAAAAATTTTTGTTCTAAAAGATATATGCTTGTGTCATTTTTGTATTCATTTTAACTTAATTAAAATAAAGTGTCACTATCACTTACAAGTGGCACCATGGGGTCCCAAAATCGACCCAAAGATGACCATGGTCGGACATGTATCAACCAATAAGGTTAGGACACGCATTTGGGTAATTTTATATTATTATAATATTATTTTTTAACCCTTATTTACCGGACTTACCCTTTAACCATGGTAAATAAAATATTTACCAAAATAATTATTCAAAATGTCTAAAAATAAAATTTACCAATTTTAACAATTTTAACATCTTGATTCCAAATATGGAATCTATTTTTTCAAATTCCAAACCAATAATTGGCAGAAATTAATTGAAAATTAATTCCCGCTGTCAAAACAAAAAGCGTGTTTTTAAGAGATAATACCTATCAAAAGATTGGCATTTGTTTATATCTGGTTTAATTGTGAAATTATGTCCAATGACAAAAATTGAATTAAATGGTAAAAATATATTCTAAATATACTTTAAAACCACTCAAATTCATAATTTATCAATATAAATTATTTCAATTAAAAAAAAATTAATTAAAATTTATTAATTTTCACTATTCATCAAAATATGAAAGTTATCCGAAAAGGACCAAAATTTCACCCTAGGCAAATTTCGATATTCTAAATCCAAAAATGAAGTCCATTTGGAGATATAGAATTTATAAAATTTCAAAAAGTAGGTTTTACTATTCGTAATGGCTAGTTTGATTGGTTGTGGTGTGTTTGAATCTCAAAGTTGCGCACAATGCAAGACATTGCATTATTCAATGGGAAACATACTGTGGAATCTTGGGGTGTTACATTCTCCACACCTTCAATAAATTGCATCCTTGGAATTTGTTTAAAATTGGGCTTGAGAATATAATGTAACGTCCGACATCGGAAAAATATTCATTAAAACTATCACATTAAAAAAAGGAAGAGAGGTATAAAGGTAACCCAAGATAACCCATACTAGGATTCTAGGTAGGAAAATATGGATATGAAAGATAAACTAAGTGTTATGTTCTGATGGAGAGGGATAGAAAACATGGTCATGAGAATGTTAACAATAATAGAATCACAAACTTGTGTTGGGACAAACGGTCATTAGTCTCCCAGTAGGAAAAGTAAACAGAAAACATTTTTAGTTTTAAGTTACATTACATAAGGATGAGGAATTAATTTATGATATTAACTAAGAAAATAATGAGATATACTTACTTTTTAAGTAGAGTTTCATTCTTTAATAATTTTTTACCACTAAGTCATTTTTTTTAAAAATGAGTATTCAAGAAGACTTGGTCACAATAGAAGAGCTAGAATAAACATCTATAAAATACATGATCCACGTAGGACAAACTATATATTTACCTTGTCTATAAGGATTAAACAAAACCAAAATGGTTAGTATAATATCTAATGATCCCCCAAATGAATATTATATTAGAGAAAAAAACACTAATGTTAATTTCTAAAATTAAACCATCAATATCCAAAAGTTAAATAAATACCATTCAATAATCAACTATCCTTAAAATCCTTCAATATAATCCAAACTAATATTGAAACCCAAAACTTATAAGAATGTAGTCTTCCACGTTAAATTATATCTCCAAATGACATTAATTACTCTTAATGTAACATACTTAAAAGTAATTAACCTAGTCATTTCCATAAATAACCCAAATCACTATAAATTCACAATAAAAACATAGATAAAAATCCACCATCACTCCTCAAATGAAATCCCATAATATTCTATTTTCCATGGGAATATAGTGTTCACAAAAAAGCGAACAACTTCCAAAATAACATTTATCACTTAATCACCAAATCATTTTCCTATACTAAGGGTATTCAATTGACAAGACACAAGATCCCAAATCAAATTATTACTGATCAATAAAATCATTTAACTAAAAATAATAGTCACACTAACCAGGAACTTCACGTAGTCTAGTGGTATGCGATAAATCTCAATCGCACATTGGTTGTGAGTTCGATTCCCTCATCTTTGTCCGACACGACGGGTTGTCACACGGTCTGCGTGTTGTCCTTTTTAAAAAACTATATTTTATAACATTACCAAAATGAGTTAAATTACTAAAAATAACCATAACATTATTTAACCACAAATCATATCTCATACCGTGCATTTTCATCCCAATTTATAATAACTTATAATTGCCTCAAACCCAACGATCATATAAAACCAAATGGCTATTTTTACCTATATCCGCAAGAGAAAAGATAATTCCTCCTCAAATAACATTCTCACATGGAAAACTGCAGGGTTAAGAATACAAGAGAAAATTATTCCAAAGTAAACCCATCAACAAGGAGCACTAATACTTTTTAAACATTTCTCCGACCATTTATTTCCACATAGCTTATTCTTTGACCAAGTAAATATCCTATAGAATAGGGCATTAACTCGGGTAATGGCCAGGTCCCCTAAATTTACGTAAAATGACTGTAAATGGATTCTTGGGACCATTTTTATCTTCTTCCATAGTACGCTTCATTTTTCTTCATCAATTCTTCACTTTATGTCCTTCCTTCCTACACGTAAAGAATTTCTTTGTCCCATTGAGACACTGTCCTGGGTGTATCCTTCCACATTTCCTGTATGATGGAAATTGAGGATTCCTTTCACCATGCTCTCCACTGTTGGAGATCTTATCATTCATCACCTTTATATTTTTTTGAGTCCGGGAATTGGTTAACATATATATTGTTGATCATATTTTTGGAAAATTTATTTGTAATAAAGATAATATCCTTTACACATATCAACATTCCATTTTTTTTCTCTTTTCCACCACCGTTCCCACCTTGTACATCATTCTCAAAGTCACTATGACTTCCTTTGAATCCAACCATTGACTAAAACCAGAAAGCGTTGTGTGAGTAACAGTAGTCATAAAATCATTTAGAGATTAACATGTCACCATATTCTCAATTTGAAACACATTAGGATTAACCAAGTTCATTTACTCTCTTCTTATATATTTAATACTTCAAATTGGTTTGTAATGAAAATGTAAATTATCCCAAGCATATCCCCCGAGAGTGTCGTAACCAAGAGTGCAGAAAGGCCCGTTGTCGTGCACCAGTTCCCGTTCTAGTCTAGCTCAAAGCGGTGTTTTCGAGTTTTACCCCTAGGTACATCTGTGCCAGATCCGCCTCTACCTGGTCATATCCAGGCAGGGATGTATTTCTCATAAAACTGACAAAATCTCTACAATACCAAAATTTTAGGAAGTTATACTATATTAATCCTCAATGTTCTTCTTAGTTCTACGTTCTCTAATCAGAGTTTATCTAAATCTAGCTTCCAAGGTTTGTACTAAACATCCTCTGATACCAACTATAACGCCTCGACCCTAGATAACCAGAGTCGGTGCATTATTCCATAACATTTTCATGATCACAAAGGATCAGGTCTCGAAAGACCGATTAGTTTAGTAGTCTCTGAAACACTAGATATATTCATATGTCTTACATTACATCATATGGTAAAAAACTACAACAACATCTTGTCTTCATATCCCCTCATAATATCCCTGAAGGTCATTCATAAATTACTTCTTCACATCCTAGGAAAAGATAAAACATTGAATGGGGTGAGCTCAGATGCTCAGTAAGGATAACAATATAGAAGAAGCTTTCGTTGATAAGCATAAACACTTAAAGCAATTTATATCTAAAACAAAAGCCTTTTAAACATACACTTCAGCATAATATGGAAAAGATAAAATTATATAATTCCATTTACTTATTCACATGGATATTCTACTAGTCGAACAATCACATGAAATATCAATAACCACTTTCATAATGATGGAATGAATAATTCCAGACTATCAGAACCACATAGCCAAGGCCTCATGTCAAGACTACAAATAAGATTTTGCCAAGGCCTTGTGCCAAGAAACTAGTTTGTCTCATTAGACCTACCGATGCATCGAGGAGCTATAGAGGGCTCTACCCGTCACTTACTAAGTCCAATGCATTCCTCATATGGACATGTTTAAACATAACATAAACATTCGTATTAAAACTAGCATACAAAATTTCAATACTTTAACCACAAACCATGAATGGTATAAAAATTGCACATCCACAGTCAAACATAACTCATTCGATACAATATTAAAGATTGTATTGTATCATATTAACCTCAATCGATAATAATTAATGAAATTGACATAGATAAAAATAAACATCAAAACTACTTGGGAGAATTATCCCACTTTTCTTGAAAACATTTAAAAGTCAAATTATTTATCAAGAAACTATTTAGAAATAGATTTTTGAATCAAAGTGTCTCATACCACTTTCAAACATTTGAAAGTGATTTTAATTTTAAAACGTTAATGTCCATATAATTAAATTCTTAAAACCATTATTAAATCATGGACATTAATTAGAAATATTTAGAAGAATAAATCATTAAAACACTTAAAAATGTATTTTAGTTAGAGTTTCTATCCAAAAGAGAGACACTTGAAAAAAAATAATTGAGGTAATAAAAAAATTATAATATCATGAGAATAAAGTGATTCATGATATTCTATGTCAAAGTACATTATATACACCATATAAAAGTGATTTGGCGTATAACAACAAATAAGTATCAATAGAATGTAAATTGAGATGAATTCTCTTATAATGACCATGTCCTTAAGTTAAGGATAAATAAATGACATAATTATGTGTGAAAAATATAAATACACTCAATATGATTGGATATTTAGTGAAAATCAATCAGAAGACATTCACACATATTCTTGAAAAAAAATACCAATGAATTTGGATATTTAACTCAACAAATGGAGATTGTGTTAAAATTACTCTTTCCAAGTTCACACCTATAACATGAGAATTTATCAATGGTGTGATTTTTTGTATCAAAAGTATATCCACAGAAAGGGGAGTGGAATTTATGACATAATCAAATGAATAGTGATTCTACACGTAATCTTGGAGTAAAATAACCAATGAAGTATGCGTAAATCCGAATAAATGGAAATTGAAATTTCAAATTCCCTTATCGATTAGGTAACATACGAAACATACACCCATGAAAGAAGGATAATACAATAATGATGTAAATATACATTAATTAAATTATATTACACAATGAATACACACATGGGCAGTACACACACCACATGTAATAAATAAGTGGTGAACAATGGAATTCTCACGGAATTAAAAGTGAGAAAAGAAACACCATACATTGTACTATTTCCTTGGTCGACGGTAGTTTAACCTCATGTATAATGGTGAAATAATTTTTATTGAATTATACAATAATAATTTACATTAATATGATATCATATATGATCTTTTAAGATTGATTTATTAATAATATCTTAGTATTATCGTTGTTTCGGGTGTTAACATACTCGTTTTCTTTTATATGTTTTGTTACATAATCCATGTTTGTCATTGCTAGGTTGTATCTTATTCATATCCAGAATGATATCAAGTCCTTAAACATTATTTTTAAATAATAAAATGATAATTATACATGAATGGATAGGATGGAGAACGAATCTCATCGCGTTCGTGGAGACGGTAGTCCGTACGTACACACGAGTGACAATATCATTCTTTTGATGTTAAAATATTATATAATTGGATGTTATATCATATAGAAAGAATATTTATCATGTTATATTTATTATTTACATGAATTACACATAATTATTATACCCATCCAAATAATAATTTATTGAATGACAATTACACCACGACGTGGAGACGGTAAGCCGTACGTACGCACGTTTGATGACATGTCATTCAAAGGATGGATAGAATACTGAATATGGCTGTACTATATTTATAATAATATTACAGTATATAGGAGATACTTTATTCATTAATTCATAAAGGTAATAACAATTAAAGAAGATGTTGAAGAAGAAAAGAATTTGAAAAAGTGTGGTAAAACATTACCTCTTCTTCGGGTTCTTCCTTTTGATTTGATCAAAAGGGCTCCATAGGTTGGCTTTATGTTCAAAATAAGGCCTATATGTTGTATTGAGGTAAGGTTAGAGAGTATTTGGGCAGGGGTTGGTCGATCCAAAAGGCTTTGAAGGTATGAAGTAATGAGAAGGGGGAGTGCCCTTTTATAAGAGGGGTGAGGGGCACCTTTGGAAAAGCTAAAAATATTATTTTATAATAAATTCATATTCGGTTTATAATGGCTCAAAATGGATTCATTAAAGTTTAATGTTGGGATAGGTAAAAAAACTCATCCAATAGAATTTAGACAGGTTTGGGTCATTATATTAACTTTATCTTTAAGTATTAACTCTTAGTTAATTAGTTTCACTTTTACAATGTCTCTTTGTATTTTTATATTATATGGTTAATAAACATACTATATACATCCAAGAGACCCCCAAGTGGTCCATTAATGATCCACCTATAGTTATATAAGTATTTTGGACGATCCTTAGATTTTTAGGAATTTAATATCAAGTAATAATATAATATTTGTTTTAAAAACTCTTTTATATCAATTTTGACACTATTCAATAATTGATTTTTGTAAAAATTATAAAAGAATTATTACTTCAAAAAAAGTTAATTACATCATTCATAATATTTCATATTAACCTAGAAAATTAGTGTAATTCATAAAAAGTTTCAAATTATATTTATTTGGGTATCTACAATATCAATCATTTTAATTTTTCACTATTATGGTAATTATTGAATCACCATTGTGTCATAAATAAATTAAAATATTTCATGTCTATAATTTATAAGTAAAATACCATTATGTAAGAAATAATTTTATCTTTCTAGTGAATATTTATAGTCGAAAATCAAACATATATAACCCTATGTAAAAATTGTTTTTCTAAAAGATATATGCTTGTGTCATTTTTGTATTCATTTTAACTTAATTAAAATAAAGTGTCCCTATCACTTACAAGTGGCGCCATGGGGTCCCATAATCGACCTAATGATTCCCATGGTTGGACATGTATCAACAAATAAGGTTAGGACACATTTTTGGGTAATTTATTATTATTATAATATTAATTTTTAACCCTTATTTACCGGATTTACCCTTTAACCGTGGCAAATAAAATATTTACTGAAATAATTATTCAAAATGTTTAAAAATAAAATTTACCTATTTACACAATTTGAAAATCCTGATTCCAAATATGGAATCCATTTTTCCAAATTACAAACACAGAAGTGGAAGAAATTAATTTAAAATTAATTCCCGCTATAAAAAAAGCGTGTTTTTAAGAGATAATAACTATAAAAAGATTTGCACTTGTTTATGTCTGGTTTAATTGTTAAATTATGTCCAATGAAAAAAATTGAATTAAATTTTAAAAATATATTCTGAATATACTTTAAAACAACTCAAATAAATAATTTATCAATATTAACTATTTCGATTAAAAAAGTTGTTTTTAATTAAAATTTAGTAATTTTCACTATTCATCAAAATATGAAAGTTATCCGAAAAGTACCAAAATTTCACCCTAGGATAATTTCGATATTCCGAATCAAAAAATGAAGTCCATTTTGAGAGATATAATTTATAAAATTTCAAAAAAGTAGGTATTACTATTCATAACGGCTAGTTTGATTGGCTGTGGTGTGTTAGAATCTCAAACTTGTGTACAATACACGCCATTGCATTATTCAAATGGAAACGTACCGTGGAATCTTGGGGTGTTACATTGGATTTTCTTGATAATAAGGTTCTATTCTAAATTCCTCTAAATATGTGATCCCTTTTAAAGAGAAATTGTTGATTTCTTAACCATTTTCTAGTGAAATCCATAATATGATTAAATCCACCATTATTTTTTTAAAAAAAATCATTTTATCATGAAAAACTATCTTCTTTCCTTTCTTTTTATACAATCAATTATGACTATTACGTTTTGATGACCCATAACATTTTTCAATTAAATTGAAATAAAAATTTTCATTTATAATGATTCGTAAAAACTATTTTTATTTGTCTTCACAAAATTTAATCATTATTTATCATTATGTATGCATATTTTCATCTATTAATGTCCATTTATAATTCTAATCCATTGTTTCATATACTATTTTGTGATACTCCATTTGGTTTTTCCTTATTACATTTTTATGATATGAATAATATGATTAGGTTACTCTTATATTTATAACCCATGTTTTATTCTTCATGTTGAAGACATATTCACGATGAGGTGATGAGTGCCCCTAGATAGAAATACAATGCATTGGGTAATGTTTAGTCTCATGAGACACCATGTTCAGATAGGGAGTGAACATGAATCCTTTAAGGTATTTTTTCCACGATGTGCAATGGTCTTGGTTGTTATCCTTGACTCATTCTTATGTCATGTTCTTTGTTTTTTTCAATATTCTATTGAATAAAAGATTACATGTCCCCATTTTCTACATGTTATGAATCATTATGGTTATTCATGGTCCATGCCATTTTATGCCATCGTGTTATTTCTTATTTCCCATGTGCCTTTCATTATTCATGTGTTTAAACAGTTACTTGTATTTGAATATCGTTCAATTGATTCATGTAATCCATAGGGTATCCTATTCATTTATTTGAGGTCAATGTAATATAGTAAATCATTAAGTATTATTAAAATAATGATATTTTATTGTATTAAAATGTTTTTCATTTTACGTGTATATTTATCCAATGACACAAGAATTTACGATACTTTCCATGTAATTTTATTGTTCATTATGCCTAATATCAAGTAATAATATTTTTAAAATTGTAGTATCATCATTTAAAATAGGTGTGCTGATTAATAAATTAAAAAATATATTATATGGAAAGGGACATATCGTGAAAAAATATTCAATTTAATTAAGAACATTATATTGAGGAATCATAAGGAAGAAGTAAATGACCATTAAAAATTAAATATAAATAATCACATGATCATGAAACATATTCATGTATATCATAACAAATCTAGTAATCACATGGACATAAATAATTAATATGGTAACATCCCCAAATCAGAATCCACTGAACCGGTGCTCCGAGCTGGGTGGTTATATGACCAAATATATGCCTCCTCATATACTAATGGTTGCTGACTAGCAGCGGGGGTCCAAATGGTTAACTGGGGAGACCGTACCCCCTTTTAATCAAATTATGACAAAATAAAAGATAATGAAAATATCATAATCATAATCAATAATACAAGAGCATACATAAACACCTATTTCCTAAAATGTGTATAACAATAACCAATACTAAATATTCCATGTTTTCTACCAGTGAAAAAGTGGAGAAAGCCCCAAATAAAGACAAATTTACAAATCCCCAAAATTGTTCTAACACCAAGACCCTGCCCTCCTTCATGTACACCCATGCCAACCCAACTACCTGGAAAGATCCTTTTCCCTTCCCTTGAACTACATACATGAATTATACTTGGGTTCCCAACGGTGGCCTAAGCAAGTTGTGAGTACTACATAGTTGGACACCACCAATGGTGTCTACCATATATCATGTATATAAAATTTTGAATTCAAAAAGGAAATGAATAATAAATTAAAAGATAATATGGACTACCATTAATCATTATAGGCCCATTAAAAACATTTATTATCAATCCTTATCTTACAAATTCATTCCATTTTCTATTACTCACGATTTCCAATGTATTTATCATGGGTTCATGAAACACAACACGTTACATTGGCTCGATGTAAAAAATCACATGCATGACGTAAAATAGAATGTTATCCTATCTCACTATGAATAACATACTCATATACACCATAAACTCACCTCAAATCCTCAGTTCATGTGGACTCAACCATTAGGGGAACATAGCCTCATTACTCTTCCCAAACCCATGCGTTAGGGGTGGAGTTTGGAGCCATAGTCCAAAACGACCTGTGGCTTTAGAACCTCAGGTCAGTACCCCACACCACCATGTCATGGGAGCATGCAATGCATATGTGTATCCATAAACAATTCAAACAATATCACATAAATTTCCCAATGAAACATAAATCATAACAATAACATGAGAGTTAACAAGATTCTTTATCCCATTAACATATTTGACATCATTTATCCATTTATCCCAATTCCATTTTATTATTCATATGTAATAATGAAATCATTCATTGTGCCTATATCACTCGGTGTCCAACATTATTCGTAAATCACTAGGATTCATCCCCAGAATCATAATCTATTCTATTATGGTCCTTAATGATTTCCATAGATTAACCCATTTAGTCATTCATCATTATCAAGTCTCAAACCAATTACACATTCCTACACTATTGACAATTAATCTAGAATAACAATGTTCAAACAATATAAACCACTTCCAAGATAACCCACAATCCCTTAGGTTATTATTATTCCTATATGCATCACATAGTTTCTACACAAAACAATCAATCACATCATTATGGTTATCAAGGGATCTACATAAATACTAAAAAATATCACATGTTCTTCCCAAATCCATTGGTATAGTGAATTCGACACACCCCATAGGTGTCCCTATTTTAGTATCATCAACCTTGACGCATCTTATGGAGATCGTGGGGGTTTCCATTTACATTTTAAATAACGATTTTACATAAACATGAAATGGGAGACCAAAACATTCAAAGAGACACCCAAGAAAAAAACACACTTATACAAATCCACCAATAAACAATGGGAAATAACATGTAGACACACAAACTCGATTTTATGGGTGATATAAATCTTAATAATAATATTAGATTCTGGTTTAACCAAGCCATGATGTTTCAACATAGATCTCACACAAAGAGTAACGTTATTGAGCTTCATAAAGAGAGGAGAAGAAGATAAAAACCCTAAACTCAAAAGAGAAGCAATGATGTGATTATCCTTAGCTGGAGCTTCGATGCATAAAATATGTCTCTAGAAACCCCTTATAAATGACAGATATTAATCTCTTTGAGATCATTAGAGAATTTATTCATTCATTGGGTGAAGAGGGGTGAATGAGATGGAAATCCAAAGTTGTGTATTAAAATCCCAGAGCAGAAAAATTGTAATTTTTTAAACATCTATAGGCCACATGGGTTACCCCCAATGTTTCATTATCTGAACTTGAACAGGTCAGATGACACATTCCAATGTCCCACCACTTGCACAATTTCCTAAGAGTTCTACATGGCTACCACTAACCAAGTGCAGACTGTGAATCCTACCCATAACCCCCCCACGTTTCTCCTTTTTCATGTCCCGAACCTTCGAAACACCCCTGATCCCCCATAAGTACTTGGGTAAGCACATAATTAACCAAAAAAAGGGATTAAAATCAAAACATAATGGAAAATGTACATTTCAAGGACATAAGATCTTATATCCTACCCACTTTATAATAGCTTTTCCTTAAGCTGTGTTCTCAAACTTCATTACTCTTCCCATGAAATGAGATCGAGACACTAAGCCCCCATATATGATTCCCACTACCATGTTTATTCCTGAACATTCCCATGATTCCATAGTACCCTATCTAATGGAAAACCCTTCCCCAAAAGATATTATCAGTACTATCCAATCACACCAACTAGAAGCTCCATAACGGTCACATCATCCTCAAGTTCAACCTCCTCAACAAAGAAGATGTTTGTTGGGTCTGGGTGGTACCGCCAAAGCTGTGATATGTAAAAACTGACATGCATCCTAAAATACCACTATGGAATATCCAATCATTATTCCACCAATCTTATCCTCTCCATAATCTCAAATTCCTCACATAACTGGACGTCAACATTCCCTTCTTTCAAATCTATCAGCGTCCCAAAATTTGCGACACTCAAAGGAACACACTATCACCCACCTCAAACTCATGAGGTTTATGCCATTTCTAGGCAATTTTTAATAAACTCTACTTTCTCTGAAGTCATCAACATAAGGCTTTATCCCAATATCTTAGATTCACCGCCCTCCAAACAACACATCAGATATCTACACAACCTCCCATAGAGAACCTCAAATAGTGTCATATGAACAGTAGCCTAAAAAATATATTTAAAGGAATATTCAACAACAGACATGTGAATATCACATGAACCACCAAAACCCATGATTCAAGACCTCAACATGTCTCCCAACACTTGTATTGTATGCTCTAACTGTACGTACATCTGTAGGTTGAAAGTTGTACTCAAAAGCACCTGATTATGAAACACCTTTTGAAACCCTATCCAGAAGTGCGATGTGAAAAGAGGTTCATGAACTGAAACAATTTTCCATGATACATCATCTAACCACACTATATCACAAACATAACACTCACCCTTAATGATCAACATTGAAAGTCTCCTAAATCGGTATGAAATGGGCCACTTTTATTAGGCCATCCACAACCACCTAATTGCATCAATGATATGAGTTTTTCTCAGAAGAATCTACCAATAATCCATCACCACATCATCCCACTTCCATTTCGGAATGGGAACTGTATGTAAGAAACAATCTGGGCGTTGATGCTTGGCCTTCACTTGCTGATAGGTATGACATTGTACCACAAAGTGCGTAGCATCCATTCTTATTCCCATCCACCCAAACTATCTACATATATCATGATAATTATTTGTCAAACCAAGATGCACTGCCCATTTTGATGGATGTATCTTATGCATCAACTATTTTCGCATGCATACAGGCACAACCACATGACCATGAACATAAATATCCATATCCACACCAACATCCCAACTAGAAGGAGGTTCCCCACCTTTATTTATTTCCTTCATGGTCATACATTATGGTTCGTCGAGGTGACTTTCCCTTATTTGAACCAAAATATTCGACTCAAACTCCAATGATTCATGATTCTCCTGACCATTTTTATCCTGCAGCTCAAGGTGATCATCCATTAACAAAGCCATCACTGACCACTCGATACACGATTCCTAAACCACCATGCTCTGAGCCTTCCAGGTCAAATCATTAGCAACACCATTCCCTTTCCCCAGTTTATATGCATTCTCAAAGTCAAAATACTAGAAATAATCAACGCATCATCACTGCTAATGATTCAAATCCCATAGTGAAAAAATATATAGCAGAATCATGTGATTAGTATACACGGTGAACCTTTCCCACAACAAGTAGTACCTCCAGAACATTAAGTCATACATTACTATAGCCATCCCATGATCACGAGTAGAATAATTTCTATTTCTACCCATTTTTTACATACATTGATATCACTTCAGAGTTGCTGTATATTTATTACATCATATAAAACAACCATGACAATACCATATATGTACAGTGTGTTTTAAAACTAGGAAACATAAACCAATAGTTCATAAAACATCTATATTTCCTCCCATTTATTTCATCAAAACTAGACTCATTTGTGGAATATCATACTTAATACCCTTATTCATGTAAGGGGGAAAGTTAAATTTTAAAAGGGTGAGCTCAAATACATAGAAAGGGTAAAAAATTAATATAAAAAACATATCATATTCATAAAATCATAACATTTTAAAATCATATCCTACCTATAAATGTTCAAAATATCATGTCATGGTATAAATCTTAAAATATAAATGTAATCCCAATAGTCATATCATAGGATATGAATTTTTTTGGAATAAACCCAGAAGAAAATAAAATAATTTCATATTATTTAAGGATTATTTCCAAGAACATCATGGCTAACAAATTTCATTACTTAACTGAGTTCTCGCCTCACAATAGCCTTGTATCACTGACCCAGATTAACTTGTTGTTATAGACATGTCTCTCTCATGAGATATAAATCATTACCCAATGCATTGCAGGGAGATATAGGTCCCAAGAATCTCATAATGAAACCATTATTATGCGTACCACAAAAATTGAAAAACATTCACCACAACATTACCCATGAACTCAGACGGGTTTCTTTTACATCATTCAATCATAATCGATATAAAACAAATGGATTTATTAAATAACATTCCATCATATGAACAGTCAGATCATAGTAAGTGTAGTTATAGAAACAAAAACCTATGTAATCATAGATGGAAAATAATTTGTATAAAAACACGAGCTTCATTCCTGATGAAAACATCCTTTCTTCATCAAAAATATTTTCTTTTCACAAAATGTCATTCAATGTTAAAATAAAATAATTTAGTTGAAAATACATTTATAAATGTGTAGAGGATGATTCAGGGAAATAAGGCATTAGGATGATGTAAATACCGATTCATTCCATATATGTAAAAAATAGCACTCTCCTTGTATTTTTCTCAAAGATTCAAAAAGTACATCATATGGTAATATAATGAATAATTCATTTAAAACCATGTCTTAAAAGTAAAAATAGGTAAAAATGACTTTAAACATACATTGAATAATAGTAAAATATTAATGAGAATATTTTTAGGAAAAATGGACCTGGATGATAATTATATCCCAAGTAGTTACTTACGAATAATCAATTTCAGATAAAACATGAATGGAAATGTTAACCCTTACATTAGGTCTGATATGATTTGTATGTATCTGAACCTCCTATATGAAGATTTAAATAATTTTACTGGTTATTTATGAAATCAAAAACATTTTTTTATAAAATTTATGATCATATTTTAATCTGTTTGTTTGTAACCTTTCATTGTTACTTGTTTTTTAGGTGTTAACTGCATTATGTTCTTATGATTGTTTTGTCACAGATGTTCATATTACTATTTTTAGGATATAGTTATATCATATAAATAATAGTATTAGTATAATATATATCATATTTATTAATTATATTCCTTTATATAATCCTTCTTTAATGAAGATTATGTAGAACGAATCACATAGCATCATGGATTGGGCAGGTCGTACGTAGGCACGAGCAATGATATCATTCCATTAGGTGTTTAATGGTATTGACATGGATGGAATGTAATATCTCATAGTTACAGTCACATTATAATAATCATATATAGTAATTATTTCTACCATTATACCCATAAATGTGTGGTGGTGGTGAAAAACATATTACACCAAGACGTGGAGAGGGTAAGCCATACGAACGCACGCATGATGATTTCATTTTTCAAAAGATGGAATGAATGTTAAATAATGTTGTTTCATAATTTTAATAAAATATCCTTATATTAGTAATACTTATTTTATTACATTATAATGATAAATATATGTAAGATGAACTATAAGTATAACAAATTTTGAATTAATTTGTAGAAGGGATTACCTCTCCTTCGACGCGCCACCTTTAAATTTCCACTTCGGGAACTAGATTTGGCCTATCATGAAAAAAAGAACCTCTAAAATGTAACTAGGAAATTTTAGAACAGAAATGGGATGGGGTTGGATGATATTGATTTCTCAAAATGGAGTGAGGAGTAGATGCAGTAGGTTACCTTTTATAAGAGAGGAGAGGGGAATGTTATGAAAGTCTCAAAATATTAATTTATTATAAATTCAAATTGGACTAAAAACAGTGAAAATGAAATTTAATTAAAATATAAGATTATTATGTTACCAATACCCATCATCCAATAATTTTTATACATGTTTAGAATAATTTTGTATACTTATCATTTTGGTTTAACCATTATTGTACCCTTTTTAATCATACCATGTAATCTTGTCATTTACACATTGTGGGTTAATGTAATTATCATATCATGTCAAAAGTCCAATGAAAATTTTATTTATGTCATATTTGGAATTTTAAGGACCATTTGGCCGAATCATATGATATTTTAATTTAATATCATTTAATAAAATATATTATGTTTTATGTTAGGAAATATGTAAACTTTGGACACTATTCGTACTTGACTTTTTCAAAATACATAAGTATTTTATTCCTTTGAATCTAAGGAATTAACTCAAAGAAAATATGTAAATATTGTTTAGAAAATTCATGGATTACATCAAAATAAAGAAATTACTTTTTTTTAATATTTATAAATTCATTTATTTGAATCTTTTATTAATGGGGCTATAACTACATCATAATTGGGTCATAAATAAAACTATTCATCTAATTTTTAAAAATTATAAAAAAATAAGTTTATGTAGGAAATATTTGTTGATTTATAATTAAAACATATAGGAAAATAAACCAGTTATATAAACCTATATTAAAATATATTTAGAAAAAGATAGTTGTTAAGGTTATAATTACATTTACATAAAATTAATTCTTATAAAATGTTATTTTCCCATCCATGTGAATCTATGGTGTTCCAAAATCGACCCATGGATGTACATGGTCAAAAATATCTCATCCACTTGTATTAGTACCCATTTTAGGTTAGTTTTATATTATTAAATAACTATTTTTAATCCATATTTACAAGATTTACCCTTTAACCATGGTAAATAAAATAATTACTAAACTTACTATTCATAATATCCAAAAAAATGTAACTATTCACAGAATTGGGACAAATTGATTCCAAATATGGAATTCATTTTTCAAAATTCAAAACACACAACATTAGGTAATTAATTTAAAATTAATCATGTTATTAAAATGAGAAAATGAGATTTAAAAATTAATCTATTAGAAAAGATTGCATTGTTTTTACCTATGAATTCAATGTAAAATTAATGATATTGACATAAATTATAATATATTGAAAAAATGTATCCTATTTATACTTTAATAATATTAAATATCACAATTTATCAATATAAATTTTTATGTTCCTTATAAAAATAACATGTTTATTTTGTCATATAGAAATTATTAATGTGTCAAAATATAATTGTAAAATGGGTTCACCATTCAAATGTGTAAAATTATCCTTTAAAAAACTGTTTCTTATACAGAAAATATGGTTTTGTTCATACCCTATGACTAAAATATCCATGGGATGAATATATAAAATATTTTATTATGCCTATAACAAATATAAAAAATAAATTTCATTACTAAATGTAATTGAATCCAAAATAAAAATATATAATTGAGTTATGTTTTTTAGAAATAATTAATAGGAAATGAATTCATAATGTGTTTTCATAAGATAGTTGTAATATTTCTTCTAACCAAATGACTAGTATATAACTGTAATTTTATAATAAGGGAATCTCGGGGTTCATTTAAATTCACAATGGCATGCATTGAAAGATAATGTAGAATAAAAAATATATAATGAATATATTTCATAAAAACATCTAGGTGTTACATTTTACCCCTGTAAATTGAATTTCTCCATCAAAATTCATCACTATGAAATAAAAAGATAAGGATACCTCTCCCTCATTATATCATTAAGATCCTGTGAAGATTATACTTATTGTTTGTTCCTATATAAAACATTAACCTAGAGAATTGTATTGTTTCGTAGAACTTTTTCTCTATGACCCAGAATCTTTATCGGCTGTTATTCATCAGAAATATCTTGCTTCTAAGGTACAACATATTGTCTTAGTACATGTGAAAGAACGGGGTATGTACATTCATAGGATAGATACAAGGATCACATCATGAACATGAGAGTGATTTGGTTAAGTACAAATCGGTAAGATACCTTCCCAATTCAATCCAATATTTCAAAAGGACAGATATAACTAAGGCTCATATTTCCCTACATTAAAAATGGCATTACCCTCTTCCATGGAGATATTATTAAGGGAGCCTTATCCCCAACATCAAACTCTAGGTATTTTATTCATTAGTCAGCATAATTCTTTTTTGACTCTGAGTTGCTCTTATGTGTTGTTGAATAGATCTGTCCTTTTCTGCCATTTCATCAACATTATCAGGTCCTAATATCCTTTTTTACCCTACTCCCTCCCAGCATGTTCTAGTTCTGCACATATTTCTATATAGGGAATCATAAGAAGCCATCTAAATACTAGAGCGAAAGATATTATTGAATGAAAATTCAACCAATGGTTGGTGTTGATCCAAACCAGATTTCAAATCCATAGATGAGGATCTCAACATGCCTTAATATGTTTTAATTATCCACTCAAACTAACTGTATGTCTGAGTATGATAGGTAGTGATGATTCATTACTATTTATCCAGAGAATGCAGAGTACTTTTCATGATTGTTGAGGTAAAATTGAATCCCAATCATATATAATAGAAAGTGGTAGTCTGTGAAATCTATCCACTTCATTTACATATATCAAGGAAAGTTGGTCTAGAGGGAAATATTCTATAATTTCAATTAATAGTGTAGACATCATAAGGTGATCAACTATAACCCAGATAACATTGTTGCCTTTGGATGTTTTGGGAAGTCCAATCACTGTGTCCATATTGATCTTTTTTCATTTCCATTCTGTTGTGGGTAATGGTTATAACATCCCCTTTGTATTATGTCTCTCAGCATTAACTTGATAACAAACCGAGAATCAAGAGACATATTCAGCGACATCTATTTACATTCCATCCCAGCATGATGTATTCTTATAGGTCCCTTCACATCTTAGTTCTACTAGGCTGAAGAGATAATGATGAACTATGTGCCCCATACAATATCTCCTTCTTTAATTCTGGTATGGTAGGAATAAAAACCAAATTATGGAAGCTTCTCATTTCAACATAGTCAAGGTTGAATTCAAGAACATTTTTTCACCATCTTTTATAACTATATACATTCGTTCTATGCCTCTTTAATCTTCACTAGTATAGATGATTAAAAATTCATTAGGAAGGATACGATTTCTTCCATTGTATTAATATTTCCATATCCATAATTTTAAAATCCATAAATATTGAATCTTTCATGATCCTCATTATTGATATGTTAGATTGGTTTTTTTGACTCAAAGCATCTACCACCATGTTCACTTTCCCAGGGTTGTTTTTATGTCAAAATCATTAATCAACTCCAACCATATTCATTTGAGAAAATTTGGCTCTATTTTATTAAAATATACACCAAACATTTATAATCATTATAAATATAAAACCATTAACCATAAAGATAATGTTTCCAAATTTTTATGGTAATGATTACAGCAGCTAACTCAAAATCATGAGTTGGGTTATTTTCCTCAGGGATTTTCAACAGTTGTGAGGCATAAGAAACCACCATATAATTTTTCATGGGACCACACACCTGACCCTTCTAGAATGAATCACTATAGATCAAAAAACGATCTCCAATATAAGTTAATGTGAGTACAGGTGCACTAGATTTAGTTATTTTTAGATCATTGAAATTCTCCACCCATTCCTTCATCTAAAAAAATGTAACTCCTTTCTGAGTCAACATGGGGAGTTGATTTGATATTCATGAAAAATATTTCAAAAATCATCGATAATATCTAGACAATCAATGAAAACAATGGATTTCAGTTAATGTTGTTGTGCTCGACCATATTTCATTAGCATATGTTTTCACAGGATCCACATATATCTCATCTCTTGAGATTATGCGACCCAATAATGAATCTGTATGATTCCAAAATTCACTACTGGCAAATTTTTCAGAAAGCATCACATTTTTCAGAGTCATTAGTACAATTTTCAAGTTATAATCATGTTCTTCCATTCCATTTTAATAGACAAGAATATCATCTATAAATAAAACCAATAACTGATAAAGATAGGCTTCAATGAATCTATTCATTAGATCCAAGAAGATTGGAGGGGAATTATTATGACCAAAAGGAATTACAATAATGTCATAGTTTCTATACCTTGTATGAAATGTATTCTTTGGTATATCCTCTTTTTTGACCTTTAATTTATGATATACTGGATTAAGATCAACCATGGAAATGTTTTGAAATCCGTATAGATGATCAAATAAGTAATCAATGCATGGAAAATGATATGTTTTCTTGATAGTGATCTTGATAAGATCTTGATAATTGATAAAGAGTATCAGAAATCCATCTTTATTATTAACAAAGAGAATATGTGCTCCCCAAGGAGACAAAATAGGGTGTATGAATCCTTTATAATGATTCTCTTGGAGATACAATTTCAATTCCTGCAACTCAATTGGTGTCATTCTATTTGGTTTTTTGAAATAGGCATCACATTCTGTATGAGTTCTACTAAAAATTGAAGTTCATGATTTGGTGGAAGACCTGGATATTCTTGTAGAAGGACATCATAAAACTCGTATAAAATGGATGTATTTTTAACCATGAGTTTCTGCCCAACCATTTCTGGAAAATAAATTCCTCTATTTGAATCAAGGCCCATTAGATGAATGACATTTCTACTAGAAAGTTATATTCATCATTGCATCGATAGATCATCATAGATTGACCCGGAATATTAAATATAACTTCCCTTATGTTAAAATTGATATGAGAACCATATAAAGAAAGCCAATAAATGCCATGAATAACATAAAATTACACTATAGGATAGATCAGAAGATTTCTCGGAAACACTTACCCACAAACATCAATTGGAGAAGAATATTAATCTTTTCATGCAATGGTTGTGCCGAAAGGAGTTGTCATGGTTAACTCAACATCTAATTGTTGTGGTAATATGAGGATACCATTAGAAAATTATTTATAAATAAAAGAGTGTGTGGATCTAGAACCATATAAAAATGTTCCTATTTTAGAGTGGAAGGTATGTGTACCTTTCACCACTACATTATCGTACTCAAGGTCACTGATAGTAATTGTATGTGAAATCCCTTTTTCATTGTCCGTATGAGTTTGTTGAAGTCAATCATCATCAATAACCCTTGGAATATGGAATTTAATGGCATATTGCCACCTTTCCCTTCACATGTAAAATTATGGTGTAGGAGGTGAATTCTATGTAGAATTTTTTTCCAACACCATTATACATATATTTCCCATCTCTTCAGCATTTAATTACCGAATGACCATCTTTTACACACTTAGTCCATTTACTAGTCCCGTTAAGACAATTCCCTCCATGTTACATTCCACAATATGTAGATTAATAAACTCATATGTATTTTAGTGTGTTCTTCATATTTTACTTTAAATTCATTTTTTTTCTCTTCTTATCAAATCTATATGACTGATATATTACTCTAATCTCCAATTCAACCTTGATATCACATCGTAAAATTTCCTCCTAGCTATTGACATTTTTTAAGGATAATTACCTTCAGGGAATTGGTTTTAATCCACTAAATAATTGATCAATCTTACTCTGAGGTTGGATAACAATTCCATATGTTTACAATCCATGTATTGTAAAATATTCTTCGTATGTACTAATAGATTCATCATCAGTTTTATTAAGTTAAAGGAACTACTTTTTCATATTTGTTCAATGAATACGAGGAATGTACTAATTGAAAATTTAGTTCACGATCTTCTCATATTACATGGACTCAATTTCATCTCTTTGACTCGTATTCTTGATAAGATTCAACAATTGTTATGCTTCACCATCCAAAACATATACTACTAAGATGAAATTACGATGTTTAGAAAATTATAGAACTAAAAATATATTTTTACTGGTACTGATCAATAGATCATCCACTAATGGATCAGAAGACCCACTGAATGAAGGTGGAGGCATCCCACTGAAAGATTAAATAGAATGTTTCTCCATCCATTTCCCATTATGAAGTCCAACATGATTCATAGCTTGAGAAAGTTGTCTGATCATGAATACAATATTTTTCATTCCAACTCCCATAACATTTGGTTGCTCAGGGGGAAAATCATTTCATTGTCCATCGCATTCAGAATTAAGAATGTTCCACCACGTTCCCACCATTAACTAGACCAAAGAATAATATTTTGGGAAACACTAATCATGCTTTTAAACCCACATAATCAAAACTAAAATTTCAGTTTATGAAACATTTGGTTTTATACTAGGTTATTCATGGTCATTTCTATAACACTATGTTTATATCTTATTCATATAAATATCCTTATGTCTTTCCCATCATAGTTTCCAAATATTAACAATACATTTCATCGGATACAAAATAAAATGAAACATACATTACAAACATTTATATCACATATAAAATGAATTATATTTAATAAAACATATAAAAAAATCTTGATAGGACCGTATATGAATTGTTTCTATACAAACTGGGTAACATAAATAACATGTTCATAAACATCTACATTGTATCTCATTAATTTCATCATAAATAGACGCCTTTTTGGAATATCATACTTAATAACCTTCATCCTGTCATGGGGAAAAGAAACATATAAAATGAAGATATCATATTCTTAATAAGGATAAACAAATTAAATCACAATCATATCTTATTCATAAAATCCTAACACATGAATATCTTATAGTGAGTATAAAAGATCATAATATCATGTCATACGATAAATCATAAAAATGATATGTAATCCCAATAATCATTAAATTTTACAAGATGATTGTTTGGCATAGAAACATAAGAATATAAAATAATTTCATATTAGTCAATTCTCATTTATAATACCATAATTGTGGACAATTTCCATTACTAATACGTGTTCTCTATTTGTTCTAGCCATTTCGCAATAGACCTGATTAACATTCTGTTCTAGCCATGTCTATATCATGAGATATAAATCATTGTACAACGAATTCGAGGGAGATATTTTTCATAATCATATCATAATGAAACCATTTATACATGTTCCACAAAAAAATATTCACCATAGAATAACCCATGAAATCATATGGGTTTCTTAAACACCATTCCATCATAATTGATATAAAACAAATGGATTTCCTATAAAAACGTTCCATCATAAAAAAAAATATGATAATAGTAATAACAAGGATATAAACACAATCCTATATAATCATAGATGTGTAATAATTTTGATAAAAAACACCATCTTGTTTCCTGATGAAAACATTCTTTATTCTTCAGAAATGTTTTATATTTTCAAAATGTGGTTCATTTTTAAAATAAAATATTTTAGTTGAAAATTCACTTGTAAATCTGTAGAGTGAGATTCTTGTAAAAAATGCGTTATGATGATTTCAAAATCCATTCATGCTGTATATGTTAAAAAACATTATCCCCTTACTTTTTCCAATAAAGTAAAAAAGTACCTCTTTTGGTAAACAAATGAAATATTTTTATCCAACAATGTAGTAAAATTAAAAATGGATAAAAATAACATTTAATATACATATAAGAATAGTAAAAATTTTATGAGAATATTTTTAGAAAAAATTGACATGGATGATAAATACATCCATAGTAGTCACTTACAAATAAATAATGTCATGTAAAATGAGATTTGAAAAGTTATCCCTTACCTTAGGTCCAATATGCATAGAATGATTCTGAAACTCCTGTATGATGATATAAATAATGTTACTAATTTATTGAATAATCATTATAATTTCTATGATAATATTTCTGATTATATTTTCATCTGTATTTTAGTAACATATAATTTTTACTTGTTAATTGGGTATTAAATACACTGTCTTCTTATGCATGTTTTGTCAGAAAGGATCTTATTATAACTTTTAGGTTATAGTTATAAAATTTAAAATATGGTATTAATATAATATATATAATATTTATTCATTTATTGGAACTTAAGCCTCATTAAAGTTGGTGAGGTATCCTTAAGTTCATCCAAGAGACACAAGTTCAAAATCAGGTGGAGGCATAATTCATGTATTGTAGCAGTTACTGTAGTAGTATTGTGTGGGAACTGTAGTAACTAATGTAGCAGGCAATGTTCATTACTATTGCTACTCGGACTATTCACCTTGGGTAACTGGTTTGGAATGAGAGTCCTTAACACCTTCGGGAAACCCAATCATTTGGTTTAGTTAGAAATTCGAGCAACCTTTAAGGCATTTAGGCCACCTCACGGCCTTCAGGAAACATGATCAGTAGAGTTTCATGGGACAGACTCTACAAAAGAGGAGCATCCCAGAGGAGGATTCAGATAATGTGAAATCACTGGAGTAGAACCAAATGGATTTGGAAGAATGAGAGGGTATGGCTACGCCATCAAGAACAACCTTTGATTTCATGGGAAGCATATCCAAATGGAAATGTGATGTTGGAGAGATACCATTATGATGCAGACGCTGGGGAGGGGCAGTTCCTTGCAGTTATAATCTAGGTGAATTATCTAAGGCCCTAGGGTCATGTAATGTCTCTTAATCCTATATGCCATGTAATCTCTAATCCTACATGCCTTGTAAGGGATACCCCTCATCCCTTGAATGGTAAGTAATCAAGAATATATAAAAATGAAGTCCTTCAGGTCCATTTGGGTTGGTTATTTTTTTCAATTCATTCAAATTATCATGCTTTAATGATGATTATGTAGAACGAATCACATCAAATCGTGGAAATAGTAGGTTGTACTTTTTCCCGAGCAATGATATTGTTCCGATAATAGTTGAACGGTATTTAAATTTATGGTGTATAAAATCTCATAATTATTATAATTTTATAATAATCGTATATAGTTATTATTTCAATAATTATTCCCATCCATGTATGGTGTTGGTGAAAAACATATTAAACTACGACATGGAGATGGTATGTCGTACGATCAAACGCGTGGTGATTTCATTTTTCAAGGGCTAGATAGAAGATGAAATAGGGTTGGTTCATATTTATATTAAAAAATAAGTATATTAGTGATACATATGTTATTACATAATAATGAAACAACTATTGAAGTGAAAGGATAAGAAGAGCGAAATTTGAAAGAATTGGTAGAAGAGATTAACTCTTTCTCGATGTGCATCCTTTAAATTTTATCTTAGGGAACTAGAGTTGGTCTTTGAGAATACCAGAACATCTAGAAAGTAACAATGAAAGTTTAAAAGATAAATTGGAAGGATGTTTAAGAGCTTGAAGGATAATAATGTAGTGAATATGATAAGGTGGAGGTTCCCTTTTATATGATAGAAGAGGGGAACTTTATGAAACAGTCAAAATATTATAATATTATAAATTTAATTTCATCAAAAAATATTCCAAAACATATCTAATTTGATGATAAGAAAATTTTGGCTCAAATATCCATCATCCACTAATTTTTTTATATGTTTAGATAACATATTATCATTATATTTTTTGGTTTAAAACTTATTTCACACTTTTTATACATACCATGAAATCAGGTTATTTAATAATTGTTTCTAATTTAATTACAATATAATGTCAAATAACCCAAAAATAGTTATTTACGAAATATTTGGACTTATATTAACAATTTTAAATAATAATTTCTTTTTAAAAATTTAATATCTTTTAATAAACTATTTTATGTTTTAACTTATGAATGGTGTCAAATTTAGACATTATTCATACATGTCTTTTAAAAATTCCTAAAAACTTTATTCCCTCAAAACTAGAGCATTAAATCAAATATAATATGTCAATATCATCCATAAATTTCATAGATGACATATAAATAACCATATTACCTTTCTTTTAATATTTATAAATTCATTTATTAGAATCCATTATTAATGTAGTATTGATTACATCATAATTGTGTCCTAAAGAAAACTATTTATTTCATGTCTAAAAATTATAAATGAAATACCATGATTTTGGAAATCGTTTTATATTTATAATTAACACTTATAGGCATAAAGATCAGTTATATAACTTTATATTAAAATGGATTTAGTAAATGATATATTTTTAGGTTACAATTACCTTTAATTTAAGTCAATTCATTTAAAATTTCATTTTCACATCCATGTGAATCCATTAGGTCAAAGAATAGTCCAAAGGATGACCATGGTCCGAAATATCTAATCCAATAAGATTAGGACACATTGTACGGTAGTTTTGTGTTGTTAAATTATTATTTTTTACACTTATTTACTAGATTTACCCTTTAACCATAGTAAATAAAATAATTGTTGAAGATATTATTCCTAATGTCCATAAATTAATAGAACCTATTAATACTATTTGAACCGTTCGATTTAAAATATAGAATCAATTTTTTCCAAATTCTAAACACAAAAGTTCCAGTAATTAATTTAAAGTTAATCCTGTTTTTGAATGAGAAAACATGTTTAAAAAGTTAAAAAATATCAAAATATTGCAATTTATTTTCCTATTAATTCAATTTAAAATTAATGATAATTAAATACATTATATTAAACGGTTAAAATATATTATATTTATAGTATAATACCATTCAATATTATAATTTATCCATGTACGTTATCTCGATGAAAAAAAATTGTTTTTAATTAAAATTTAGCAACTTTTATCAAAACATGAATGTTATATGAAAAATATTAGAAATTTATCCAAAGTAAATTTTTATATCCCTATTCAAAATAATGTGTTTATGTTTTCATAGAGAAGTTATAAATGTGCGAAAATCATGATTTAATATGGGTTTACCTATAACATCCTAGGTAAATGAAGAATAATACATATTTCATATTTATTAATATCTGTGAATTGAATATTAATTTTACTTTTAAGGGGTTTTGATGTTTGATACCATACCTGATATGTAACAATGGGTTTCATTTCAATATTATAATGCACACTAATAATATAATATTATTATTTTAAATGATAGTTAATGCCTAACAGTTGTATTTGCGAGAATGAAGACAACTATACTACAATATAATTATACAAGTTTTTTAAATGTTTTTAAATTTAACCACAAAATTTTAGAGGACTTAAAATAAGAATAAATTTGATTTTAAGCATAAATACTCTAATATTCTTGAAAAGGCCAATTACCGCCTTTTAATGGAGAACGTTTTTTCAATCTAGTTTTATCACACTTATATGTTCTATATGAAAAAATTAATTCATTCATTAGTATTGGGACAACAGAATTTATTTTGTGTAATTTTTTGGAATTTTATTGATAGAATTCATTTTTTATTAACAGTGAAAAATATTGTATTAAAATTCAAATCTGTTTTTTAATATAATTTATTTATATAGATATGTTATCTTTTAAATTGGTTTTAAATTTTTATTGGATATTATTTTTACAATTTTATCCAATTTTGGTCATTGGAATTAATTTCACTTTAAAATTGGACATAAGCAACTGTGAGTCTTTTAATAGATATTCTTTCTTAAAAACACACTATTTGTGTTGAAAATGGGAATTAATTTCAAATTAATTAATGCACATTCAATGGTTTTTAATTTTTAAAAATAGATATAATTTTTAAATTCATAATATCAAATTTATAATAGGGTGAATTTTTGGAATTTTTATGAAAACCTTAAATTTTTGATGAATAGTGAAACAACTAAGTAATAGTAAAAAAACTGATTTTACATTTAAGTGAAATTTTTCCGCTTCTGTGAATTGGATTTAAAAAATCTGATGCACATGGTAGTAATTAGTATTTAAAATTTTGTTTAATGGGATGAATATAATTTTTGCTGAATAGTAATTTTTTACTTTTATTAATCGTGATAATAGGTAATTAGTTGAATTAAGTTAAAAATAATGTTATAATATTATAAAATTATCTTGATACTTGTCCTGACCCTATTTATTGAGTCATGGCAGACCAAAAAAATCCGCGGGTCATTTTTGGGATCCCCTAGAGCCACTTGGGTAAGATAATTACATAAATAACTTTTTAGTTAAAGTAAGAAATAAAAATTTCATAAACATATATTGTTTTACTAAAACAATTTTAACGTGGTGTTATATAATTGATATATTTGTATATAAATATTCATTAAAAAGATAAAATTATTTCCTACATCATGTTAAGTTTATTATAATTTTTAGACAACATATAAATAAAATTATTTATGACACAATGGAGATGCAGTGTTTACATCATTAATAAATGATTTAAATAAATTAGAAGATAAAAATTAAAACAATATCCATAACCTGTCCAATTCCTATTGAATGATTTTATTTCAAAAATGGTCCACCATATATTTGATTATAATTTTTTGGGGCCTTTAAAACCCGTAAATCATAATATAATAAAATAATATTTTCATACATTCCAAAAGAGCCCCTCCACTCCCTTATAAAAATCTCTCACTTCCTACCCATTTCTCTCACTTTTAAATCCCTTGGATAGTCCATCATCTGATCCAATAAGACATCGTGATCCCTCACATAATCCAAGATTCATTACCTTAGTATTTAAGCACTTCATGAAACCCTTATGGTTCAATCCAAAGAGAGTTACCCGATTTAATGGTAACATTTTCTCTTAAATTCTTTTGTTTTATTTTATATCTCCAACCCCCTAAAATATTCTTATACCATACTTTAATAACAATTCCTGTATCCCAAATATAATAGTATGTTTTTATGAGATATATTTTAACTACACTTATAGACATATCCATCTAATTGATAATGGACATAATGTTTCTATGGAGGGAAAACTAACGCCTCACGAAACGATGACTGTACAATTATCTCTTACTACCTCTCTTGGTGTCCATTATGAATACACTTCATTTATATATGATATATATTATTTTAATTTATTCTATATTCTCTTTTATTTTTCATTTATATCACACCTTTATGGTTTCCATAATGGTTAAACACGATAATTTCATTGTACGAAGTGCAGACTACCACCCCCTCAAAGTGATAAGATTCATTAATGCCTTATTTGGGATGTATAAAGGATGGAGTTAATGATATTATCTATGATATTATACTATAATAATAATATAAATATGTATTATTACGTTTTCATTCCATCAAAATAATAAATGGAAATCAAAGTAGTGTTCATGCGTACTTATGGCTTACCGTCTCCATGAACGGTGCATTTAATTTTTACCTCAAATGTTATATACTAATATAAATACATGTATAAAATTGATATATATGATATCTATGTTATCTAAATAATGAATATAATTATGATAATAATTTATATTTAACAATATGAACAACTTTTAATTATAAGGTGTTCATTTTTGACAGAAGTACTAAATATCGAAAAAACAACCATTATAAACATAAATGATTACATAATGTTTATAACATGGTAATAAGTGATATAAAATGAATAATAAACATGAAAGATGTTTCTTACAAAAGTATAAATTATCATTAATTTATTATTTAGGATATCAATGAACGAACGAGTCACGTCAGACAAGAGGTAATGGAGTTCATCTCAGTGTTCTTTAATTGATGGATCTTTTGATTTCAACACTCCGTTCTTTTATATGGTGTATAAAACCATTTTTACTTTCAATTTTCATTCAAAGGGAATATTTTCACTATTATGGGTTTTACTAAAAGTCAAAAAAATTAATGTTTCTTTTAGCGTACGTGGTGACAATGACCTTTCCGCAACCACGGGTATTATTTGTTCTTTGGCCTCCTTAACAAGCTATACTGTTTTTAAAAGTAAAATAATTTTCAATATAATATTTTATGTATTTTGGAATTGAAAATGATTTTGATAATAATTTTTTTCTGTCAATATAAATAAATGATATATTTTTAATGAAATATGGAAATGATATATTTTGTTTATGTTTGTTTTATGTGTTACAAATATGTTATGGTTCTTGGGAATTATTACGTATCTGGGTGGTTACGTGATAATCCTAGGGCGAGTGAGCCCGAGATATCTCTCCAATACATTGGGTAACGTGACAGTGGTAAATTTGAATGTTTATCTGATGAGATTTAGGGAATATACTATGATGGGTATTCCAAATGTAACTCTCTACGTAGCTGTGATAGCTAAAATGTAAGTATGATATGGATCCCAGAAGTTAGTTTTATGATTTTTTTTATTACTAAATGTTATTCATAAATCATATTTTCATTTGTTATGTTAAAGAGCGTATGTTTTTTATGTGATGAGAAACTAATGTTTTCATTCATTGTTTTATAACCGTTACTGAGCTTTTTATGCTCATTCCATGATCTGAAATGTTTTTCACATGACTTAAATATGAATAAGGTCAAGGATGGGATCAAGGAAAAGTCATGCTATCTAAAACAAGGAACTAGACATGGCTCTTTTTTTTCAAGAGTTTTTATATTGTCAAAAAAATGGAAACTGAGTAGAAGTGTGTACATTATAATTTTTTGAGATGTAATAGTTATGCCCTAATTCTATAAAACACTAAACATGAAAATATCATTAATATGAATGATTCATTTAATTATATATTATGTAATGTTTTAATTCCTAGTCCTTATAGTTGGTACCTGAGGGAGGTTTAGTCAACATTGGGAGTTAGGGTATTGTTAAATTAATAAACATATATTAATTTATGATTTGACTGAAATGATATAGCATTTAAATATTTCCATGTCACTTTGCCTATGATATTTTTCTGTTCAAAATGGTTTTCTATAGAAGAAACATGGTAGCTTGGTTGCGACTGCATCAGGAGGAAGACAACCATCAAAATCAGAAACCTAATATTATCAAAATAGGAACTGAACAGTTTGTTGCAGTAATGGAATAGCTGACTCTAGCAATAGATGGTGGTGGTATACATGCATGAGATAATCCAGAACAACCACAAAGCAACATGTCATTAGTGGAGCATTTCATGTGGTTGTATCCCCTGTCACTTAGAGGATCACCTAACCATCCTGTAGTTGATGGGTGGATTAAAGCACTGGAGAATATTTTTTATTTCATGGGGTGTTCAGAAAATCAAAAGGTCAGTCTCGTTGTTTATCATTATGAAGGTGACGTGGATCAGAGGAGGTAGATGGTGAAACATATCAGGGATAGTGAGGAGATTAATACACTTTATTGGCATTAATTCAAATGTATGATCCTTGAGAAATATTTTCCTAAGTCGGTTTGAAATAGGATGGAAAACAATTCTTGGAATTTTTGTAGGAGAAGGTGAAAATGGAGTTAGTCGATGATTAGGTGTTCTTTGAAAAACAACATAATAAGAGGTCAAGGTGGAAAGAAAAAGGGAAGAACTCTTCAATAATGATTGATGCTATGAAACATAAGATTATAGTTTCTGGAAATTGTGTTAAAAATAATGCTGGAGAATGTATTTTGAATTCTGTTAAGTGCTACCAATGTTGTAAAATGGTACATAAGGCTCATAATTGCACTAAAAAATATCTGGGTAATGGTAAGACCAAATATGATTTACAATAAGTATGATTTTTAAGTGAAATGAAATGGGTCATTATGCAAATGAGTGTCCAACAAAGAACTCAATAGGGGGAAAGAAGCTAGAATACAAGAATAAATTGGTGGTGAAATCCTTTGTAACTACTCCAGCTGATAAAGGGCGATCAAATGAAGTATTATCAGCTCCAACGAGCTCAGTATTGTTTGAAGACCGACATGAGTTCAGTGTACCATCAGTTGAAAGTAAAAGAAGAAGACATTCTGAAGACCACATTTTATACTAGATATGACCATTATTAATTTTTAGTTATGCCTTTTGGGTTAACAAATGAACATGTTGTATTCATGGATTTTATGATTATATTTTTCAATGAGTTCTTGGATAAGATTGTGGTTCTGTTCATTGATGCTATTTTGATTTTATTCAAAAAGTAAAGAGGAATGTGAAGATAATATAAGGGTTGTCTTGGAAACCATAAAACAAAAGAAACAATATGGAAAATTAAACAATTGTGAGTTTTGGTTACAAAAAATTTCATTCCTTGATAACATTTATTCAAAAAATGGCATAACTATTGATCCTGATAAAAAAAAAGTTGTTGATGAATGGCCAAGACCTTGATATATAACCAAGATTCATAGTTTTCTTGGTATGGAAGGTTATTACTAGAGGCATGTTAATAATTTTTCATGGATATCTAGTCCAGTGACTAAATTAACTCAAAAAGGAGTTATGTTCACTTGGACAATTGAATGTGATGATTGTTTTCAAGAAATTAAATAATGATTGGTGAATGCTCCAATTTTGGCATTACCTTACAGTGATGGTGAATATGTTATCTACAGTGATTCTTCATTGAATGGAATTGGTTGTGTCTTTAAGCATAATGATAAGGTAATTTCATATGCTTCATGTCAGTTGAAACCTCACGAGTTTACTAACCCTACACATGATTTTGAATTAGCTACTGTTGTTTTTTCTTTTAAAATATGGAGGCATAATCTGTATGGGGTAAAATGTGAAATATATACTGACCAAAAAAGGTTAAAGTATATATTTACACAGAAATAATTGAACATGAGATAGAGGAGATGGCCGTCATTAATCTAGGATTACGATTGTATGATTCATTACCATCAGTGAAAAGAAAATAATTTCGCTGATGCTTTGAGTCGAAAAAGTAAGGCTTTATTAACCATGTTACGTTTGGAACGAGGTCATTTTGTTTTTGATATCATGAACTTTTGAATAGAAGTTATTAGTGTAGGAAGTTATTTTGTATTGATATAGGTGTCAGTGAGATCATCTCTATCTTACTGAATTAAGAATGCGCAAAAGGAAGACAGTGAGTTGCAGAAAAGGGTAAAGTTTGTTCAGAAGGGTAAGTTTCCTGAATTTATCATTGATAATGATGGTTTTTTGAGGTTCAGAAATATATTATGTGTGTAATGTGATTCACAGTTGATGAATGACTTGTAATGTGATGTTCATAGTTCTCCATTATTGAGTTCATCCTATAATTACTATGATGTATAGAGATCTTCGGGAGTACTATTGGTGGGATGGAATGAAAAGAGATATTGTAGAATTTTCTGTGAAGTTTTAAACTTGTCAACAGGTTAATGCAGAGTGACAGTTACCGAATGGGATACTTTGGTCCTTACAGGTTCAAAAGCAGAAATGCGAAAATATATCCATTGACTTTGTTGTGGGATTAAAAAAGACATCTCGAGGTAATAATGAAATCTGTGTCATTGTTGATCGGTTAAATAAATCTGCTCATATCCTTCCTATACGGGAATATTTTTCTCTAGATAAAATTTCTTAGTATTATGTTATGAAGATAGTCTGGTTGCATGTAATTCTCATCTCCATTGTATCTGATCGTAATCACAAGTTTACTTCTAACATTTGGAATGGCCTTCAGAAGTCATTGGGTACTGAATTTAATTTTCGTAAAATTTTTCATCATCAATCATAGAGGAAGTTAGAATGAACAATTCACACCATGGATGATATGTTATGTGCTTTCTCAATGGATTATCAAGGACGATGGGACCAACATTTTTCTTTGATTTAATTTTCTTATAATAACTGTTTTCATTGCAGTATACAGATGGATCCGTTTGAGGCATTATATATCATGAAATTTCAAAATACAGCTTTTTGGGATGATGTAAGGGAAATGAAGCTCATGGGACTGGAATTGGAGGAAGAGATGGTAGTGAAATATTAGTTGATTCATAATCACATGAGAACAGATCAGAGTCGGTAAGAAAAGTTATACAAATAACCGGTGGAAGAATCTTTATTTTGAGGTAGGTGATACTGTTTTTCTCGAAGGTCTTCCTTGGAAAAGTGTGATGCATTTTGGTAGGAAGGGAATATTGAGTCTGAGGTTCATTGGACATTATGAGATCCTTGATAAAGTTGGATCAGTTGCATACAGACTGTCTTTACCTCCATGTTTATCCTAGGTGTACAATGTTTTTCATGTCTTAATGTTGAGAAAGTGTACACCATATCCATCTCATGTTTTATGTCTAGTGGTAGTTTAGTTGGAAAAGAATAATTCTTATGAAGATCAACCAGTCTATATTTTTGACCATAGAGAGAAAGTGTTGCTGAATAAGTTAATTCATCTGGCAATGGTTTTGTGAAACAGCCATATGGTTGAAGAGGAAAATGGGAATATGAATATTATATGATGGATAAATACCCACATTTATTTGATAAGTGAATAAAATATCGAGGATGTAATATCCATAAGGGGGGAAAGATGTTACATCTCAGGTAAATAAAGAATAAGAAATATTTCATATTTATTAGTATTTGTGAATTAAATATTAATTTTACATTAAATGTGTTTCTAGGTTCGATAGAGTACCTGATACACAAAAACTGGTTTTTTTTAAATCTTATGTGGCACAATAACAATATAATATTATCAATTTAAATGGTTGTTAACAATAAGACATTGTATTTGTGGCAATGAAAATAACTAACTAGAATATGATAATACATGTTTGTTCAATGTTTTTACATTTATACAATTTTTTTGAGGGATTAAAATAAGAGAGAATTCGATTTTAAGCATAAATACTCTAATATTATTTAAAATGTCTATTTACCACCTTTTGATGGAGAAAATTTTTTAAATATATTTTTCTCTAAATTATATGTTTTATTTGACAAAATTAAATCCTTCTTTATAATTGGGACATCAAAATTTACTTTGTGTAATTTTATGGAATTTTTCTGATAAAATTCATTTTTAAATGAATGATAAAAAAAATTATTTTAATTTAAATATTTTTTTAATATTATATTTATATGGTTAGAGTATCCTTTTAATTGGTTTTAATGTGTAATTACATTATATTTTTACCATTTAATCCAATGTTGGTCATTGGAATTAATTTCTCTTTGAAATTGGTCATAAACTAGTGTCAATCTTTTAATAGATATTGTTTCTTAAAAACACGCTATTTATTTTGAAAATGAGAGTTAATATTAAATTAATTAATGCACCTTCTATGTATTAAATTATGTAAAATACACATCATTTTTTTATTTCAAAATTCCAAATTGAGATTATGGTGATTTTTTTTATTTTTTCTGAAAATCTTCATTTTTTAGTGAATAGTGAAACCACCAAGTAGTAGTTAAAAACCTAAATTTTTCATTAAAATGAAATTTTACTACTTATGTGCATCGAATTTCAAAAATAATACATACATTGTATTAATTAGTATGTAAAATTTGGTTCAATGGGATGAAAATAATTTTTGGTGAATTGTAATTTTTTACATTTATTAACAACGATTAAAGGTAATTAGGGTAAATAAGGTATAATGTTATAATTATATAAAATTACCTTGAACCTTGTCCTAACCTAATTTATTGATTCATGGCCGACCATGAAAATCTATGGGTAAATTTGTGGACCCCATGGAGCCACATGGGTATTATGTTGACATAAATAACTTTTATGTTAATGTAAAAATAAAAATTTCATAAACATGAATTGTTTTAGTAAAAAAATTATAATGTGTGGTTCCATAATTGATATATTTTAATATAAATATTCATTATAAATATAAATTTTTTTCCTAAATCATTGTAAATTTTTTATAATTTTTAGACAGCAAATAAATTAAATTAGTTATGACACAATGATTATGTAGAGTTTATGTCACTAATGGATGATTTAAATAAACAAAAAAATTAAAATTAAAACAATATCGAAAACTTCTCTAATTCTTATTGGATGATTTTATTTCAAACATTATTGACCTTATCATCGACTTTAATTTTTTTATGACCTTTAGAAATTAAAAATCATTATATAATAAAATAATATTTTCAAACATTCCAAAAGTACCCCTCTTATCCCTTATAAAAATCCCTCACATCCTACGCATTTCAAACACTTATCAAGCCCTTGGATCGTCCAAAATATTCTCCAATAAGCTCCCATGATCACTATCTTCACCCAAGAAGCCTTACCATTGTCAATAAGAACTTCAAGAAACCCTTTAGGTTCAATCCAATCGGAGTTACCTGATTTAATGGTAACATCATCTCTTAAGTTATATGCTTTTATTTTACAACTCCAACCCCCCAAATTATTTTTATTACATTATTTTTATCAAAACCAGTATCCTCAATATACTAGGATGTTTTTATGAGAATAATTCAAACTACACTTACACACCCCTCCATCTAATGGATAAAGAACATAATATTTCTCTGGAGAGAAAACTAACGCCTCACGAAATGATGATTGTTCAATTGTCTCCTAACGCCTCCCATGGTGGCCAATATGATTGAACAATATTGATATTTGATATAAATTATTTTTTATTTTTACTATATGTTTATTTATTTTTCATTTTTAGAATACCTTTATGGTTTCCATAATATATAAACGTGATAATTTCATTTTAGGAAGTGTGCACTACCGACCGTCAAAGTGATATGACTCGTTAATGCCTTATGTGGGAATTTTAAAGGATTGATTTAATAATTATATATATGATATTATACTCTAATTAAAAAATATATATGTATCATTATGTTTTCATTCAATCAAAATATGAAATGGAAATGAAAGTAGCATTCATGCGTATGTACGGGTTACCGTCTCCACAAACAGTGCATTTCATTTCTTACAACCAAATGCTATGTACTAATATAAATAAATGTATATACTCGATATATATGATATATATGATAACTAAATAATTAATATAATTATGAATATAATGGATATTTCACTACATGAACAACATGTAATTATAAGGTGTTCTTTTTTAATTGAAGTACCAAATATCGACAAAAAGACCATTATTAACATAAATGATTAGATTAAGTTTATAACTTAGTAATAAGTGAAATTAAAGAAATAATAAATTTTAAAGAGGACTCTTAAGAATGTACAAATTAACAATAATTTATTATTCAGGTGATTAAAGAACTAATGGGTCATGTTAGAGACGAGGTAAGGGAATTCATCTCAATATCCCTTCATTGAGGCATCTTTTGATTTCTACAATACGTTTTTTATATGGTGTTTAAAATACTTTGGACTTTTCATTTCCATCATACAGAATCATTTCTCTATGAATATTTTTACTAAAAAACAAAAAAGTAATGTTTCTTTTAACGTACACAGTGACAACGACCATTTTTCTATTACGAGTGTTATTTGATCTTTGGATTCCACAACAAGCCATAAGGTTTTAAAAGGAAAATAAAATACCATATTCTATTTTATGTATTTTGGTATTGAAAATGGTTTTGATAATAAATTTATTATGTCAATATTTTTAAATGATATATTGTGATTGAAATGTGTAATTGTTATGTTTCCTTTATGTTTGATTTATGTGTTACGAATATGTTATGGTTATTGTGCATTGTAACGTATATGGGTGGTTCCATGATAAATCCAAGGCTAGTGAGCCCAATATAGATCTCCAACGAATTGGGTAAAATGACGGAGGTAAACATCATTGTTTCTCCTAAGAGATTTAGGGAATATACTATAATGTGTATTCCAAATCTAACTCACTATGTAGCTATGATAGCTACAATGTAAGTATGATATGGATGTCACAAGTAACCATTTTGATTTTTTTAGTAAATGTTATTCATAAATCTTATTTTTTCATGAGGTATGTTAAAGAGGATATGTTGTGTATGTAATGATGAACTAATGTTTTCATTCATTGTTTTATAACCATTACTGAGATTTTTATGCTCATCCATGTTTTGAAATGTTTTTCACCAAACATAAAGATGAATAGGGTCAAGGATGGGATAAAAAAAAGACATGATGTCCAAAAACATGGACCTAGACATGACTCTTATTTTAAAGATAATTTATTTTGTGAAAAAATGGAAACTGAGTAGAAGTTTTTACTTTGTTTTTTTAGACAAATAGTTAAGTCTTAATTCTATAAAAATCTAAACCTGAAAAGATCCTCAATGTGAATTATTCATTTAATTCCATATTATTTAAGGTTTTATGGCCAGGCCTTTATAGTTGGTATCATAGGTAGGTTTAGACTACTTTAAGAGTTAGGGTATTGAAAAATTAATGTCCATAAATTAATTTATGATAAGATTGAAATGATATATCATTTAAATATTACCATGTTGCTTCACCTAGGATATTTTTGTGTTCAAAATGGTTTTACGTAGAAGAAACATGCCAGCTATGGGACAACATCAGGAGGAAGGAAACCTTCCAAATCAGCAACCTGAGATGGTCAGAATCAGAAATGAACAGTTTGTTGCAGTAATTGAACATTTTACTCATTCACTAAATGGTTGTGGTCTCAATGAACATGATCAGCTAGAACAACGACAAAGGAACACGTCAGTAGTGTAGCATTTCATGTGGAAGAATACACCACCATTTAGAGAATCATCTGACACTATGATAGATGAAGGGTGGATTAAAAAACTAGAGAAATATTTTGATGTCATTGGGTGTTCAGAACATCAAAAGGTTAGTATTATTATTTTCCGTTTTGATGGAGAAGCAGATCAGTGGTGGTTGAAGGTGAAAAATGTCAGGGATAATGAAGAGGTTGATGCACTTGATTGGGATGAATTCAAATGTATGTTCCTTGGGAATTAATTTCATAAGGTGGTTTGACATAAGATAGAAAAACAATTCCTGGAATTTTGGTAGTGGGATGACTCAGTGGATGCTTGTGAAGCAAAATTCAATAGACTGGAAAGGTATGCTCTAAATTTTATGCATGATTTTGATAGTGAAATCAAACATTTCTACTCAGGATTAAATCTAATGTATCGATGTGATTTTGCTTCTCATGAGTTCAAAAGTTATCAAAAACAATCTCAATGTGCGAGGAAGATGGAAATGGAGTTTTTTGATGATCATTTGATCCTTGAAGAACAATAGAATAAGTGGTCATGGTGGCTGGAGAATGGTAATAACTCTTCAAAAAAGTATTATGGTAAGAAACTCAAGTTTATATTTTGTGAATATTTTGGTGAAAAGAAAGTTGGGGAATGTATTTTTAATTCAATTAAGTGTTACCAATGAAGTAAAATGGGACATAAGTCTCAAAATTTAACTAAAAAGATCAAGGTAATGGTAAGACAAAATCTAATTTACAAACAGTATGTTGTTTTATGTGCAATGAAATGTGTTATTATTCAAATGAGTGTACGATGAAGAACTCAATTGAGGAATAGAAGCCCGAATATAAGCAGGAATGGGTGGTGAAATCCTTTGCAACTACTTCATCAGATGTTTGGCCATCAAATGAAGTAGTATCAGCTCCAGGGTGCTCAGTATTTTCCGAATATTGGCTTGAGGTTGGGGTACCAACAGTTGAAAGTAAAAGAAGCATACATTCTGAAGATCGTGTTTTGTAGTAGATATGACCATTTTGAATGTTTAGTTACACCTTATCGGTTAACCAATACACATGCAATATTCATGGATCTTTTGAATAGAATTTTCCATGAGTTCTTGTATAAGTTTGTGGAGGTTTTCATTGATGATATATTTGATTTTTCAAAAATTAAATATGAACATGAAAGTCATTTAAGGGTTTTCTTGAAATCCATAAAAGAAAAAAACTGTATGGAAAATTCAGAAAGTGTATGTTTTGGTAACAACATGTTTCATTTATTGATAAAATTGTTTCTAAAAAAGAATAACTATTGATCCTGTTAAAACAAACTTTTTTAATGAATGGACATGACCTACAAATATAACAGAGATTCATATTCTTCTTGGGTTAGAAGGTTATTACTGGATGTTTATTAAAAAGTTTTCACGTTCATCTAGTCCAATGACTAAATTATCTCAAAAAGGGGTTATGTTTATTTGGACAAATGAATTTAATGATTGTTCTCAGGAATTGAAAATAAGATTGGTGATTTCTCCAGTTTTGAAATTATTTTCTAGAGATGGTGAATTTGTTATCTACAGTGTTGCTTCATTGAAAGGACATGGTTGTGTCCTTATGCAGAATGATCAGGTAATCTCTTATGCTTCACGTTAGTTGAAACCTCAAGAGGTAAATTACCCTTCACATGATTTAGAATTAGTTGTTGTTGTTTTTTCTTTTATAATTTGGAGGAATCTCTTATATAATGTAAAATTTGAAATATATTCTGACCAAAAAAGTATAAATTATATATTTACTCAGAAATAATTGGACATGAGATAGAGGATATGGCTATAATTTATCGAGGATTATGATTGTACGATCCTTTACCATCCGGGAAATGCAAATGAATTGGCTGATGGTTTGAGTCAAAAAAGTAATGATTCATTAACCGAGATACGTTTAGAACAAGATCCCTTTTTATAAACATTGGCATAGAAGTTGTGGGTGAGGGAAGTTATTCTGTTTTGTTTCAGGTGTCAGTGAGATCATCTCTATGAGACAGAATTATGCAAGCACAGAAGGAAGACAGTGAGTTGTAGAAAAAGGTAGAGTTGGTTCAAAATGGTATGTTTCCGGAATATAACACTGATAATGATTGGGTTTTGAGGTTCAAAAAGAAATTATTCGTGCCCTGTATTTCATAGTTGAGGAATTATTTTTTATGTGAAGCCCATAGTTTTCCATTTTCATTTCATCTTGGAAATACTAAGTTGTACTGAGATCTATGGGAGTACTATTGGTGGGATGTAGCAAAAAAAGATATTTTTGACATTATTGTGAAGTGTTTAACATGTCAACATGTTAAAGAAGAGTGGTAGTTAACGAAAGGGATACTTCGGCCTTTACCGGTTCAAAATTGGAAATGGGAAAATATATCACTTGAATTTGTTGTGGGATTACCCAAGACATCTTAAGATAATAATTCAATCTGTGTTATTGTTGATCGGATGACTAAATCTGATTATTTCATTCCTATTCGGGATAATTTGCCTCTAAAGCACCTTTTTCAATTGAATGATATGTGGATAGTCATGTTTTATGGAGTTACCCTCTCTAATGTATCTAATAATGATTGCAGGTTTACTTCTATCTTTTGGAAAGATTGTCAGAAGTCATTGTGTACTGAATTAAATTTTCGTACAACATTTCATCCTTAGTCTGATGGGTAGTTAGAACAAAAAATTCAGACCATAGAAGATATGTTTTGTGATTTATCGATTGATTATCAGGGATGTTCATACCACCATCTTACTTTTGTAGAATTTTCTTATAATAACAATTTTCATTTCAGTATACAAATGGCTCCATTTGAGGAATTATATGGCAAGCGGTGTCGAATCCCATATTTTTTGAATGATGTAGGGGAAAGGAAGATGATATGGCTAGAATTGGTGGATGAGATGGCCATGGAAATTCAGTTCATTCAGAAGAACATGAGAACAACTCATAGTCAGCAAAAACATTATGAGGATAACCAGTGGAAGGATATTTTTTTGTGAGGTAGTTGATCATGTTTTTCTCAATGTTTTTCCATGGAAAAGTGTGATGCGTTCTGTTCGGAAGGGGAAGATGAGCCTGAGGATCATTGGACTATATGAGATCCTGTATAATGTTGGATCAATTGCGTATAGAGTGGCCTTACCTCCATCTTTATCTCAGATACAGAATACTTTTCATGTTTAATTGTTGAGAATGTATATGCTAGATCCATATCATGTTTTAAGTCCATAGGTAGTTCAGTTGGAAGAGAATCTCTCTTATAAAGAGCAACCAGTCCAAATTCCTGTCTAGAGAGAGCATGTATTGCAGAATAAGGTAATTTATAAGGTAAATGTTTAGTGGAAATATCATATGGTTCAGGAGGAAAAATGGGATTCTGAAAACACTATGAGGGATAAATACCCCCAATTATTTGATAAGTGAATAAAATTGTGAGGACGCAATTTCCAAAAGGGGGAAGATGTAACATCCCAGGTGAATAATAAATAAGGAATATTTCATATTTATTAATAGTTGTGATGTCAATTTTAACTTTACCTTAAATGGGAAGCTATATTCGATAATTTACCCGATACACAACAACGAGATTCTATGAAATCATATGTTGCACACTAATAATATAATATTATTATTTGAAATTGTCATTAACTCTAATCCACTGTACTGGTGGGAATGATTATAACTAATTAAAATATGAAAATAAATATTTTTTAAATGTTTTTACATTTATCCAAGAAAAATTAGAGGGCTTAAAATAAAAAATAATTCAAATTTAAGCATAAATACTCTAAAATTCATTAAAAGGTCTATATACAACCTTTTTATGGAGAACCTTTTTTAAATAATTTTTTTAACAATTATATTTCTTATTTTTCATAATAAAATCCTTTTTTAGAATCGGAATATCAAAACATACTTTGTGTAATTTTTTGGTATTTTTCTGATAAAATTCATTTTTTAATGAATAGTGAAAAGTATTGAATTTTAAATCAAATCTGTTTTTTAGTCTAATTTATTTTTATAGAGAGATTATGATTTATTTTTTTTAAAGTGTAATTAGATTATATTTTATCCATTTTATCCAATGGTAGTCATTGGAATTATCTTCACATTGAAATTGGACCTAAATAATTGTCAATCTTTTAATATATATTGTTTTTTCAAAACACGGTATTTGTTTGGAAAAAGGAAATTAATTTTAAATTAATTAATGCACATACTATTTTTTTAATTTTTTAAAATATAAATCATTTATGATTTCAGAATATCAAATTTAGCTTAGGATGATAATTTTGAATTTTTCTAAAGACCTTCAATTTTTGATGAATAGTGAAACCACTAAGTAGTAATTAAAAAAAGACTTTTTCATTTAAATAAAATTTTACCACTTCATTGAATTGAATTTAAAAAATACTACATACATGGAATTCATTATTATGTTAAATTACCTTCAATGGGATGAAAATAGTATTTGGTGAATAGTAATTTTTGACTTTTTGTAACCAGAATTAACGTTAATTAGGGTAAATTAAGGTAACAATAATGCTATAATAATATAAAAGTACCATGAAACATGTAATAACACAATATTTTGGGTCATTAACGACCATTAACATCATTGGGTCAATTTTGGGACCCCATTGATCCACATGGATAAGATAATGGCAAAAATTACTTTTTAGTTAAAGTAAAAATAAAAATGTTATAAACATGTTTTGTTTTACCAAAAAAATTTAATTTGGGGTTATGTAATAGATATATTTGAATATAAATATTCATTAGAAATATAAAAATATTTTCTAAATCTTGGTAATAGTTTTTATAATATTTCGACATCAAATAGATAAAATTATTTATTACAAAACAATGATGCAGTGTTTACGTCATTAACAAATGATTTAAAAAATTAAAAATATAAAAATTAAAAAAATAACCAAAACAAGACCAATTATTATTGGATGATTTTATTTCAGACATGGTCCACATTATCTTCAAATTTAACTTTTTTTGGACCTTTATAAACTGAAAATAATTTTATAATAAAATAATATTTTCAAACATTCTAAAAGAGCCTTTTCTCTCCCTTATAAAAATCCCTCACTTCCTACCCATTTCTCACACTTCTCATGCCATTGGTGCGTCCAAACTCTTATCTGATAAGCTCAAAAGATCCCTATCTTCATCATAGAAGCCATAAAAATGGTAGAAAGCACTTCAAGGAACCCATTTGGTTCAAACCAAAGGGAGTTACGTGATTTAAAGGTAACGTCTTCTCTTAAGATGTTTTGATTTATTTTACTTTTCCAACCCCCTAAAATATTTTGATTACTTTATATTATAATAAAACCAGTATCCTCAATATACTAATTTGATTTTATGAGATTAATTTGATCTACACTTATATACACCTTCATCTAATGAATAATGAACACAATGTTTCTGTGGAGGGCAAAGTAACGCATCATAAAATAATGATTGTTCAATTATCTCGTACCACCTCAAATGGTGGACATTATGATAGAACTGTATTTATATATGATATATATAATTTTTATGTTTTATTTATTCTTCTTTATTTTTCATTTATATAATACCTTTATGGTTTCCATAATTGGTAAACACGATAATTTATTTTAGGAAGTGCAGACTACCGCCCCCTCAAAGTGATATCACTCCTTAATTCCTTATTGTAAATCGAATAAAGGATGTATTTAATGATATTTTATTTGATATTATAATTAATTATAATATAAATATGTATCATTGCATTTTCATTCCATCAAAATATGAAATTTAGATGAAAGTAGCGTTTGTGCGTACGTATAACTTATCATCTCAATTAAAGGTTCATTTCATTTCTTACCTCCAAATGTAATGTAATAATATAAATACATGTATATAATTAATATATATAATTTATATGATATCTAAATAAAGAATATAATTCTGAAGATAATGGATATTTTACCACATGAACAACTAGTAATTATAAGGTGTTCATTTTTGACTCAAGTACACAATTTCGACAAAATGATCGTTATAAAAAAATGATTACATAATGTTTATAACATGATAATGAGTGATATAAAAGGAATAATAAACATGAAAGTGGTTTATTAATCAAGTTTAAATTATCTTAAATTTATTATTCTGGAGATTAAAAAACGAACGGGCCATGTCAAGCATGAGGTAAGGGACTTCATCTCAATCTACTTTAATTGAGGCATCTTTTGATTTCTAAATGACATTATTTTATATGGTGTATAAAACACTTTTGACATTTCATTTCATTCAAAGGGAATATGTTCTCTACAATATGTTTAACTTAATTTAAAAAATAAGAATATTTATTTTAATGTACTCGGTGACAATGACCTTTTCGCCACCGCGAGTATTATTTAATCTTTGGCTTCATTAACAAGCCTTAATGTTTTTAAAAGGTAAATAAAATACCATATAATCTTTTATGTATTTTGGTATTGAAAAAGGTTTTTATAATGAATTTTTTCTATGTTTATATATTTAAATGATATATTGTGATTGAAATGTGGAAATGTTATCTTTCTTTTATTTTTGTTTTATGTGTTACGAATATGTTATGGTTCTAGGGCATTGTTACGTATACAAGTGGTTTCGTGATAAACCTAGGGCATGTGAGCCCGATATAGCTCTCCAATGCATTGGGTAACGTGATGGAGGTAAATTTGAATGTTTCTCCTAAGAGATATAGGGAATATACTATGATGGGTATTCCAAATGTTACTCCCTACGTAGATGTGATAGCTACAATGTATGTATGATATGGATTCCACATGATTCCTTTATGATTTTTTGATTACAAAATGTTATTCATAAATCTTATTTTTTAATGTGGTATGATAAAGAGCATATGATATGTATGTAATGATGAACTAATGTTTTCATTCTTTTTTTTATAACCCTTACTATGCTTTTTATGCAAATCTCGTGTTTTGAAATGTTTTTCACAGGACTAAAAGATGAATAGGGTCAATGATGGGATCAAGGAAAAGTCTTTCTGAATAAAACATGGAACTAGACATGACATATTTTTTCACGAGTATTTATTTTGTGAAAAAATGGAAATTTATTAGTAGTGTCTGCTTTTTAATCCTCTGAGATGTAATAGTTAGTCCTAATTCTCTAAAACTTTAAACATAAAAAGATAGTTAATGTGAATTATTCATTTAATTCAATATTATTTAATGTTTTAAGGTTGGGTCCTTATATTACCATTCCTAGAAGTAAAATTAAACATAAATAAAACATGTTCTTATACAAAAAATCGGGTTTTAGTCATACACATTGATTAAAATATCCATTGGATGAATATCAAAATTATTTTATTATGTATAGAACACACAAACATCATTAATTTCAATACCAAATGTAATTCACTCAGAAATAAAAATATCTAATCGATTTATATTTTTTCATATATAATTAATAGCCAATGATTTTATAATGCATTTTCATATGTTAGTTGTAATTATTCTCTATAACCTAACGACTAGGATATACCAGTAATTTTATATTAATTGGATATGGAGGTTCGTTTGAACTCATGATTGCATGAAAATCAAGCTACTAATGAATAAAAATTATTTAAAAATTTTATTTCATAAAATATCTAGGTGTTACATTTATTCTCATCAGGTCTCAATTTTTATTACCCATAAGCCATAACCCACTCACATTGTATCAACACAGACCCAATCCCAATACCAAATGCATAAAAAAATAAGGCATACTTCCTTCCTCTATCAAGTTAAATTAATATTGGTTTCATCGACAATTGCATTTTCAAATTTGGAAGTTATTTCTCACAAGCCTTATACCACTCAATCCTGATTCCCCTCTTTGTCAATCTTGAAAGTGGTGCTACAAAGCAAAATAAATCTTGGATGAACGTCCAGAAATACCCATATAAACCCAAAAAACTCGGAACATCTGAAACACTCTTGGGTTTCTCCAAAGACACAACAACCTACACATTGTATGAATCCAATGACACACTTACCTCAGAGATGATGTGACCGATAAAATGCACTTTTCCAATCCCAAAACTAACCCTTTGACTGTTTGGCGTATGGACGATGATCTCTTAGTGTATATAGAACAATATCATGACGTTCCAAATGTCCTTCATGCGTGTTCTAGTACACCACAGGTCATCAACAAACACAACAAAAAACTGATCAAGATAAGGTTGAAAAATATGGTTAATCAAAACTATGAACGTTGTTGTTGCATTGGTTAAGCCGAAAGGCATCACCACAATATCAAACAATTAGTACCGACTCCTAAAATATGTCAACAGTACATTAGAAGGCCTCATCCTCTACAAGTGAAAACCTAATCTGAGTTCAATATTTGAAAACATGGATACGCCCCTCAACTATTCAAACATGCCATCAATTCTAGGAAGAGGTTTTCAAATTTTCACATTCATCTGATTTAACATCTAATAATTAACACACTTCCTTAATGACCCATCATTCTTTTTTGTAAAATGCATAATAGAACTCCAATGAGATGTACTATGATGTATGAACCCCTTACTTTTCAATTCCTCATGCTATTAATTTTACACCTGTAGTTCTTCTAGTGTCATTCAGTATGGTAGAATAGAAACTGGCTCTGCTCCTCCAACAACTCAATCATGAACACATCACCCCTCTCTGGTGGACACCCTAAGAAATCCCCTGGAAAAATATACTAAAACTACTACACTAATAGAGGGTAGAAAAACTATTCCCTTATTTTATCATCAATCTCAAAGAAAGATACATGAGTCACGAGCCTACACGATAGCCGACAAAATGGTCCAGCATGACTTGATCAAACATCCCACTCTCAACGATGTACATAAGAATCAACCTAAATTGACACTTACAATAACTTGTGATGGAAAAGGTATACGTGCACCCAATAGAAAACCAATCATTTCATACGCAAGATCAGTTCAGACCCTGAAATCCTCATAACAAACAAGTCCAATAGGAAATGTTACCCATCCAATTACAAGGAACATCCCCGACACTTCTAGATATCTTCATTTATCACCGCGACGGAGTGTTAATCGACACAACCCCACACAAAAAATCCTTAGGGAAACCCACTACTACCAATGTCGGAGAATAAATAAAAGTGTTTGTGGCACCAGGGTCAAACAATGAAATAGAAATACTAGAAGCTACATGGATCATACCTTGAACAGTCGATGTCCCAGCGTCACCATCACTTGGTGCATACTGAGTTGCATGATGCTAAGCATCCCCCCAACCATGGGCTCTATCCTATGTTCCATGCACAGCACATCCCAGTTGACGTGGGTGATCCTTCCTTGGAGTTCCATGTCCCCCATCCCTGCCATTACAGCCCCTGGAGCTCTAACTTCCTTTCTGATATGGAGAAACCAACCCCTTTCCACCAAATGGCATCATCCAGTAACTAATATTCATGCTCAAATATTGATGGTTCCTACAAAAGAACTACATGTGTCCAAATTATCTGCAAGACCGACTATCAATTAGAGGTCAAGGACACTGTCCATGAATGTGCCCTAACCTACCACGATGATTGTAGAACACCTGATCACAACACTGGGAGTCTATGTCTCTCTTATGACAACCTGACAAACATCTTCCCTATTTTAAACTTCCAAAATGATGCTTACAGACATTGGATGTTGCACCACGTGTCTGCCGTGATGGAACGATAAGCTGAATACTAGAAGAACCCTTCAAGATCCCTTCTATGATCATCGCTTGATCCACTACCTTGGTAAAACTCTTCAAGAAAATGATATTCACCTGACATATGTTCTCGTGTCTCAGCCCAACCGTTGAAATTCATTGTAAAAAATACCTCATCCCCTGCCATGTATGGAAAAAAGTGTCACAGGTCTATAAAGCATCTAAAATAATCTATCAATGACATCGATACTTGAGTCAGGCTCATAAACCTGGTAACCCACTCTTTCCACAGTGTATATGGGTAAAAATGATCTTGAAACATTTCTTGGAAATATTTCCACAACATCTCATCCAAATGATCTGTCTGAACCATGATGTCCCTCCAATGATTTGCCTCTCCATGTAACATATATTCTTCTAACTTGACCTGCTTCCCATCAGGAGTCTCTAGATGATAATGTATTATCTTGAATAACATTATCCAGAACTATGCAACCTCTAGCCCATCCTCCCTAGTAATTGATGGAGGGTGTTGTAGCTGAAACTCTCTGGTCATATGAATCAAACTCAGTGAAACACACCTTATTTTTTGATCCATCATATGCATAATATGATCCACGTTCTATGTTAACACGACTTCTCTACATACCAAGTACACCACATTCTATTACTCGTATATTGAAGGAGTGTTATTAGCCAAATCCTCCTATTTCCCTACTGGTGCTCGATGTTGTTGTGGAATTTCACTACATTTAAAAACACGAGGTTTAGAACAAAAACTATAAAACATTCAAAAATTCATAACAAGAAGTCTCTACAGCATCCAAAAAATCCCACTATACATGCATCATCCCAATAAACATTAACATTCCAAATAACATAACCCGATCATACCTATCGTGGGCCATGGTCCACATGGGGTAAAAATAATACTCCACCACAACGCTCAATAAACATGTTATTAAGAACATTTTATTTTAATTAAAACCCATTAATTACACATATTTCATTACTATCCACATATCATTATTTTATCTTCACCCACATTCATTGTTTCATTTAGGACATTATTCACTTATTAATTACCAATATGCATGGTCCATTATATCTTTCAAGCCTCACACATGAATCCCATGTGTGCCTACCATGATGCATGCCACATATCTCTTTAGGTGCCTAAAATGAGGCATGAGTGCAAAAACTCAAGACATTGCGTCCATGGGCCAAATATCATAAAACCATCACATCACACAACATTTTAATCACCCAAAGGTGAAATATCATCAACTATAACATCGTGTAATATAGAACAATAATTCAAACCCTATGTGACATTCGGTTTCACCTGTAAATGGGTTATCTACTACCATGTACGAGCTCATTACCAAGTCCTCCAACTGTATTAACCTCAGGTATACCATACCCAAAAAGGAATAATGTGAAAGGAACTCCTTTGATACCACTTTGTTATATCCCCAACCTAAAATCCACTAAACTGGCACACAGAGAATAGTGGTAACATGACCTTAAATGCACCTCCACATATGCCAAAGGATGATGAATAGTATCGGGGGTCCAAAATGTAATTTGGGGAGACAATACCCACTTTTTATTGGAGTATGCCGCATTATAAGATGCACAAAATAGTGGAATAATATCAAAAAAATCAAGATCATGCATAAAAATCATTTCCCAAAAATTTCACAACCATATCGACCATTTAATATTCCATGATTGGATACAAGTGCAAAAGGAAACAAACCCCAAAATAAAGGATGACAAAAAAATCCCCAAAATGTACACAACATGAAGACCATATGCTCCTCCATGTACACTGTTGCCAACCCAACTCCCAAGTAAAAGCCTCTTCCACTCATTTGACCTGCAAACATGATGTATTCTCACTTAGCCAATTACATCCCATTCAGCGTGTGAGTACAACTCAGTAGGACACCACCAACTGTGTCTACAATATATTTGGTATAAAACATTTTTCATGATAAAATGGAAATAAATAATAAGTTACCTAGATTAGAATAAGTTCCCTTAACCAGTTTAGGTCCATTACCATCATTTATTTCCATTCATTATCTTACCGTTTCATCCCATTTTCCTTTACTCACCATTTACAATGTATTAATCATGAGTTCATAAAACAAAAAAAAAGTTTCACATGATCAATGTAAACCTTGACATGCATGAGAAAAAACATATGCTTATCCTTTCTCACTAGGACTTACATCCTAATGTCAACCATATCCCCATCTTGAAGCCTTAGTCCAGATGGATGAAACCGTAAGGGGAACGAAGCCCTGGTCCTCTTACCAAACCTATTAATTAGGTGTAATTTTTAGAGCCTCATTCCAACTGGACCTATGGGCTTAAAACCTCATGTCAATACCCCAATATACCAAGCCATGTGCATATGATAGACCTATATGTATCAATTGACCATTCACACAACATCACAACCATTCCCCATGGAAAAAATAAATCATACTAATAACATGAGAACTAATACAATTCATTAAACAATTAACACATTGACCATATTTAACTTCATTTAGCCAATTACCCATATTCCCTTTTATTACTCTTATCTCATTATTCATTCATTCATTTTTCATATCTCAGTAGTATTTTTTCATTATGAACAACTCAATAAACTTCATTACGAGGATCATAATCCACTCCATTATAATCTAAATTCATTGAAACACATTAACCCATTTACCCATTCATCATTATCATGTTTCAACCCATTTACACATTCCCACAATATTCACAAATCATCTAGAATAACAATGTTCAACCCATATAAACCACTTCTAGGCTAAACCAACACCCCTCATGTTAATATTAAGCCTAGGTGAATCACCAAGATGATACCCAACACAATAAATCATGTCAACGTGTTTGTCATGGGTTGTACAAAAATTTATAACAATCTCACTTGTTCTTCACAAATTCCTGGGTCTGGGTAAGTCTTCACACACCATGGGTGGCCCTAAATGAGTCTAATCACCCTCGATGCATCCTATGGGGATATTGGGAGTTTCCATTAACCTTTTTGTGATACATATTACATGAAAATTCCAAAGGTGACCAAAACATTCCAAGATTTACCCATGAAAAAACCACACATTCCAAAATCAACAAATAAACAATGGGATATAGCTTTTAGACCACCTACCTAGATTCTGAGGGTGAACACACTATTAATTGAATAATTATATTAGACTGCAATAATCCCTTTCCTCTTGAACCTTTATGTCACCCAATGAGTAGGGTTTTAGAGATTCAGAAATAAAGGATATGAAGTTTAAAATTCTTTACCTGAAAAGAGAACCAAGGATGGGATTTGCCTTACGTAGTGCTTCGATCCTCAACCAACGACACATAAAATTCTATAGAAAAGAGGGAGATTGATCTCTTAGTGATCATTTGATATTTGTTTCATTCACATTGTGAATAGATTTGAATAGGAAGGAAATACCGAGTTGGGTATTAAAATACCACAATGAAAAAATTGTAATGTTTTAAATGTTTTTGGGCCACACGGTTTTCCAATACAGTTTCAAAAATTGTGTGCAAACCGTGCAGATGCAACTATCCAAAGACCCACCTCATGTACAGTTTCTTGGGATTCCTGCATGGTTATCACTAACCATGCATAGACCATGTGGAATGCCTAGAAAACCCTCATTTTTCTCCTTCTTCATGTCCCAAACACTCTAAACGTAGGCCACCTTAACTATTTTGGAAATAACAAAATTGACCAAAAAAAGGGATTCAAAATCAAAAAATAAATGACAACATACCTTCCCATTATCTGGGATCTTTCAAATCTCATAAAGATCGAGTGCATAATTCTTAAAATCCTAAACATACCATAAATTACCTATACAATCTAATATTACATAAACACATATGACCTCATCTAAATACCCATGAATGATTTTCTTACAAGGCATCCTCACGTATCGATGTTATATAGTTGTATAGACCCATTACTTACTAAGTCCAATGAATATCACATATGAATGGGGTAGAACATAGTCATCATTAATAGTTGTATTGATAAAACTAGAATATAAAATGTTATTAATCTCCCCAATCAATTTACATAATCATATCCAATCATGATTTATATGGATAATAGAATGAAAATTGTACATTCTCATTCAAATAGAACATAAAATATACAGGGAAATAATATAAATTTTATCATTAACATATATCCATTTTTGAGTATAACAATATAATATATTTTCATTAATGTTAAATATTAATATAAAAAATATTTCATTTAAAACATTAATGATAAAAATAACCCTTTTCACATGTAAGAAAACTTTTAAAAACATAAATTTTTGAGAGTATTAAGAATTTGTTTATTTCAAATAAATCATGGAATCATGTAGATGATTCATTAATTAAATGAGTGGTTATGATTTTTGTAAAGTCCATTCATTTCGTCTATGTTTATTGAGTGATTCATTTCATATAATACTAAAAAATTAAAAAAATTTCTCAATCAGAAATTGAATTGATGATGTCTTCTTAACTCATTATTTAGAAAATCCCATTGAAATGTATTGAATAAATCGTTTTAGAATATTAAAAATTTTATTTTATCTTTTTAAATGTAAATATAGATATATAAGAAATTGATTCCTGGTTGAGTAGAAAAAAAATTGGTCAACTGTAGAAACATTGTTAAAATATCATGAATTATTAAATACTGGAAAATTTAACAGATGGTTAAATTGTTTTTGCAATGTTATAATCATTGTTTTGATTTTACAATTTATTAGGTTGAGTATGTATAAGATTATATTGGAAGGATACCTATAATGGTAATGGCATGGGTATTTTTGAATTTTTTGGCATAAAACTAGTTATTTTTATTGTCTTTTTGGGATTTACACATTGTGCATTTGGGTTATAGGACATGTGATCTTCACCAATATGATTCCATGAAATGGTACACAATAGAAAATGTTACGTGTTTTGTATATATTACATGATGTGTAAATATTAAAATAAATATTTTTTAATTAAAGGCTATGGGTTTCATAGTGTTTATTGAAATAAAAAATTACATCATGTGAAATAAGATTACAAAACATGTAAAATCCTTAGTGTCATTTTTATATAAGTGGTTTAGATAAAATCCTTATTTCCTTCAAAAAATATCCATCATATGGGCCCATTGACTTTTTGTATGAAATTTTAGAGTCTTCTTTTTCCTCCCAGTCATCTGTTAAGAAATATTTCATTATGTTGGTTATGGTGTATCTCCCTTGGTAGAAGGTAACACTGTCACTCCTATATTTGTCACATTTCCTCATAGGGTTTGATAGATCATCCTGCAATTGATGGATACAACATTGTGTTTTTGAATCATTATTATAGGTTCTATTTCAAGCCATTTATTCTTTTATTTTCCATTTATGAGTACCATTTTCATTGTGGTGATTCTATAAAAAATGAATGTTTTTCAGTTAAAGTGTGTCCAATTGAATAAAACATGAAGGTCATGGGTTTTAAAATTATTTTAATTGATTATTTAAAATCCCAATTTGACGTGAATTAAGATTTAAATTGATATGGAATATATTTTTATGAAATCCTCTACCCCAGAAATTTTAATATAATTGGATATGGGGGAATGTTATGAATTTTGTGGAAATTACAAAATGATATGTGAATTGAATTTTAAAAAAATATATCAAATTGAAATGATAAAAAACTATTATATATTAACATATTAAAATTAATGAATTGATTTAAAACCATGATATTGTCTTTAGAATGGAAATGAAAAATTGAAACTCGAAATAGTGAAATTTCATTTTAAATGGATTTTAAATAATTCATCCCATTATTGAAGGGTGGAATGTCAAAATGAAATCCCATTTACTTTGGATATTTTTAATGACTGGCACTCTAGGATAGTAATTACCTAAAAATGTATTGATGATGAAAACACTGATAAAAACCTAGTTCAGAATACCCAATATCTTATTGGATTTGAAATATGTCATATTTGAGGTGAGCCTAAGGTATCTATGTACACATATTAGTCTTTATCACTGATAAGATATTTGTGAGGATCATGTTACTAAAAAAACATACCTTAGGGAAGATATCAGTGGGTTTTGTTGTTATTTTTTTGATATATATATTCCAATGGTTGTGAAACAATTTTAAATAAGACAACTAATTTATATAAACTATATTATATAATGTTTTTAGTTAATTTATTTTCAAAATTTTGTGATCATTTTATTAGAATAATGTACTCTTTTAAATATGAAAATGTACTTCCATTTTTGTTATGATTAATATTGAAAGAACAAATTATTATTATTATTATGAAATCATATTTGGGAATACACGGTGGGACATAACTAAAATTTTTATCTCATGCCATAGACCTTATTTTGGGAATTTATATATTTTCTTCTATTATATTCGTAAAAGAGAAAACCCCTCTTAGAGGTGGTGGTTTTTCTCGACATATTCAGATTAGAGATTTTATAACATTGAGATGTTTGATATGGACATATCAGATCTTGTGTAATTTTATGATGTACCACTTGGGACAGATATACATGTGTGGTGTCTGGTATAATCTACATGATGCTTTTTGAGAGTAAAAATATGCATCTTTATCTTCCCATTTTTAATAGAAAGTTATTTCTCATGATTATATATTTAGATGTTAGGTTTTAGTCACTATATTATGGGGATCATGGCCACTATTACTGATATTTTTAGATTTTTTCAGTTATAAGGGTACCAGGGTATCCATGATACATAGTGAGAAAGTGTTTTAAAATAAGTAGGTTAAGCACCCAAACATGATATCAGTATGTGCATTAAGATATTTTCAAAAAATAAGATGAAATTTTAAGTGGGTTTTCAGGATGACCTCATTTTAATGAGACATAATTCATCATGGGTGGTTGAGAAATTTGTTTGTGATTAATTATAGTGTTTTATATTTTTTTATTTGGATAGGTTGAAATCCAATTTTTATATATATTTGATGGGATTATTTTCAATGTTTGTGTTCTTGAGTTTCTAATTTTAATAATACTATAACATATTAAATGTTGTTTTATGATTTTTTTACCATATTTCCTTCACGGATATGTGTGAATATGATCCAGTAGGAATGTGATGATTTAACATAATGAGAAAATCCACACACGGAGAAAAATTTGGTTGATGTTGTTGTACATGTCGTATAATCTCTAGGACATGCATCTTCACCCATTACCATTCATTCTCTAGCTATGGAAAATTAGATGAGTGAACCTATGAATCATGTTCCAAAATTCCTTTACTAGAATCCACCTTCATTTGGTAGATATATTGACCCCAATAGGATTGCAATTGGTTGAGAAGGATTGATATTCTGTCAGATATCATGGAAGCTCCAATATATATTAAGATAAAGGGTGATACATTTAGTATAGAGGGAGAACTTAGGTGTCGGTTTCCTAAAAATGTTACGATAAATAAGAAAAAGGGTTTGTAGTGGAAGTAATTTAATGTTAATTTCACTGAACACATTGATCCGTATTATATGGTATTGGATAAGAATATGGAGTTTTTCAAAATAAGTTAGGCTTCTTAGACTGCAAAAGTGTACGATAAACAATTTTATAATATAGTATTATTTTCCACTAATATTGTATCTACTGAGAAGATGGAAATATTCTAGTTTGAAAATGGTATTTGACTTAATTCTCATTTTGAGGTTTTCATAGTGATGGTAAATTTTTTTAGTGACGTGTTGGATGTGGTGTTGATGTCAAACGTAATTTGGCTAGTAATTCAGTGTTGAAGGTAGTTCCTTTTTCTCCATATTGATGTTTTTTTATTTCTAATAAAAGGAAGAGAATGTGTGATGAATCTCATGGAGGATCCTAATATTAGTGATCTTATAGACCTCCTGTAGTTATTGCCATAGGACCATTCACCAAATTCAATCAGGGGAATCCTTGAAATTCAAAACATGTGTTATCAAGGCTCTAATGATATGTTTTTCCTATTGTCGCTCAGGTGATATGATGAAATTATAGAATATCTATTCTAATCCTTGTACATGCATGAGATAATTAGTGATAAAAATACTAGGCCTTAATCATACTATTTTAGATCTATTGGATTCTATCCATAAGAATATAAAATGAATCATATTCACATTTTGTAAGGCTCTTCACTTGAAATTGATACAGGTCAGAAAAAAATGATATATACGATCACCACAGAAGCACCATCAGTGTCTGAGTTATTTTGTACTGGTGAATATCACTAATTTATATTGACATTTATTGTAAATGTAACAATGTATCCATTGGATACTTTTTCATGCATGATGGATATTACTACAATATTAAGAATAAATGGATTGAAATTTTTTCATTTTCATGATTCTACATTCTCTTGATTAGAGATTGATCTCACTAGGGACCTTTTTGTTCTCGACATGAAACCACTTGATGTAAAATTCACAATGTATTATTTCATTGAAAATAAATCCCAAATATATTTTTATATTCAATAGGAATATATTTATTTTTACAATGGGGTGTTCCAAATATCTTAGATAGATTGAGACCTATGGTAGAGTAGAGCTAGATCATCTTATCCAAAATGGGGGATTTTATATTATTGAATTTTTTTCACAGATATGGAATCATTCATCAATGGTCTCCCTCATGTTTTGGTTGAGTTTACTAGCATTTTTTCTTCTTATTTCTATGGGTTTCTCATAGTAAGGGATATTGATATTTCTATTGATTCAGTGCATGGAACTAAACTTGTATCTTTAATGTTTTATAGAATGAAAATAACAAAAATATAAGATTTTAATAATTATATGGATGTTCTATTAGATAGAGAATTTATGTACCTTATATTTTCACCTCATGCTGCAAATATTCACTTTTCTATGAAATAAGATGGAACAGTTAACCTATTATTTGATTAACAATTGCATAATCAATTAATGGTAATGAAAACCTATCCATTACAATAGACTGATGATATATAGGACTAGTTGGACATGGTGAAGTGGTTCATGTATATTTATATTTTATCTGGTTATAACATGTTGAGAATAAAAGAACTTATATTAATAAAACCATCATCTGAAGAAGGTATGTCCATAATGAGTAAGTTTTCTTAATATTTACTCTAACAAGTTCTCATAATGCCTATATATATATGATTAATTATGTCTTATATGTGTTACATTATATGTGCATCGGGGTATTTTTTGTTACATTCAGGATTAAATTATATCTGAGGAGTATCGTTCCCAGTATCAGAAATAATTTTTAAAATTTCATAGAAATAATTCAATGTTTTCCAAGATATCAAAATGTAATTTATTGATTTTGGAAGTAAATATATTAGGATGCATGGTATCACAATGTGGTGTATTATTTTATATTGATATCGTAAAAACTATTTATCAATGGGGAAAATGCATAATTTTTTCAACACTCATAGATTCTTATATTTAGCTAAAATTAATTATAGTTTGTACCTGATTTCTTGACAATGGATCCTCCAATGAATGCTAAAGCACTAAAAGGTGTGATGTTTTCCTGGGATGATAAATTTAGAGTAATTTACTTTATATGAATCAAATTTTTTACTTATTCTATAGTGTAGACTTGTCTAATGTATCGGAATGTCTATTTGGGGTCATGTGACCCATCATATCATGGTTTGGTCATTGTTCTTCTGTATTGTGATTGAATTGAGGTTTATGATATCAAAATATTTCGGAAAAAATATCAATTAACAGACCCATGACCTTGATCGTGTATCTATGATTTCCATAGTTATGATTATGTGGAATTACATATTCATTGAAAGGATTACCATGTATTCCAAATAACTAGTTTTTGTGTTATATCTCTTATAAAGAATATTTGAATCTCATCCAAAGGTGTTGGTTGGAGGACACATAGTTGAATTATTATGATATTTTCTTATAAACCAAGGAAATGGAATGATTTTTTATTCTTCTAGAAGAAAACATGTAATGTATTCCACGATAGAATCATGAAAATAGGTGATTGTGATGGCAAATTTTCAACGGTTTTAACGAGGAGACCAGTAAAAAGGCTAATAGTTTTCATTGAGTATGTTATATATAACCTCTAATATTAATGATATCATTGTTTTTTTAAATCAATTGATGATAAATTCTGTGGAAATATAGAAAGACTATATAGTGGAGAGACAATATTTTATTTATTGTTCTCCATAGAGGGAGTGATATGACATTGAAATTGGGTTTTCACACCATTATCCATGAGAAAATATTTGAAGGGGATTTATTTGATTTGTAATGTCTTGTTCAATGAGAACCCATAAATATATTCTATGACTTTAATCAATCAATATGAGGAACATTTATAAGATGAGACATCATTGAATTTGATTCGTACGACTATAGTTTTAACTAGGTCAAGAATATGCATCATAGTCATTCATGGTTTCTTAATTTACATCCATTAAAGACATAGAAGTGGGTTGAGATATCTAAAGAATTTGTCATAGGGTTTCCCTGTAACTATATTATGAGGATATTGGTATGGGTTTTGATTTATTGGTTTACAAAATAAGATCACTTTATTCCAATCTGTGATACTACCAAAATTGTGGATCTAGGAATTCTATATGTTAGAGTTTTTTTGTTTTTAATTATTCTAATCTACTATAGTATTTGATTGGGATCCGTATTTTACTTATTCATTTTTATTTTCCATTAAGAGTGCATGTAATCATAATATTTTCTAGACTAAAGAGTACAATCCATAGGGGGATGGCAAGATAGAGTGGTATATTTAGAATCTTGAAAATATTTATCATGACCATGTCCATTATTTTGGTGTAGCATGGGATATCAATTTATGGATTTTGGGGGTCCTTAATAACAATAGTTTACATTATGAAAATTTAATGGCTCTATTTTAGGCCTTTATGGATGTAAAATTAAGTGGTTATTGTGTTATTCATATATTGGTGAATGTTTCATGGTTTGATTTAGCATGGTTCATGTGACATCCATATTAATTCAGTTGAGTAATAATATTTTTATGATGGAAGGTATATGATATAAATCATATGAAGACCATTAGGGTAGAAAATTAGAGTTTTTAATTGGATATCATATGTTCATGAATGAATCACATCATTTAGACCATCGATAGATATAGAGGAAAAGGAAGCTTTCTTCTCATTTTTTGATCATTTTAAGGTTTTTTAGAAGGTTTGGAATGTATCATACCATTTTCCAATTCCACCATAGTGGGCATAAACATGATGTGTTCATCGTATATCATCTACGGAGATATATGTATTATTCATCTTACATGTTTAGAAAGAGTGATCATGATATTGATTCAAATTTTTCAATGACCGAGCATCCGGTCAGGATAGTTGATTCTAACACAATAACTCATTTTGTATGGATTATACCTTTATTTCTTATTCCATTATGAGATATTTAAAATTCTAATGGGACATTGGATCCTGAGAAAATGATGATTTATAATGGCCTCCCAATTTTTTCCTAGAATATTCATTTTAGTTTCTCTAGTGATATAATGTTTTCATAGTTAGGAGATTATAATAACCAGTTACCTTGCTCTCAGGTGCGTTTTAACCATTTAATTATTTGTACATATTCATTGGTTGAGTAATTAAAATAATGAATTGGGAAGACAACTATAATGGTGAATTCGAATATATTTTTTTAATATTCATTATTAAACCAACAGGGTTTTTCATTATGGTAATGAATTACATGACATGTAACAGTGTTACATGATTTGTATTTATCTCCAAAAAAATAATGTGAAATAGCTACACATAATGAATGATTATATTTTGTGTATATTTTAAATGATGATTAAATATAGAAAAATTAATTTTTTTAAATTAATTTTTTTTTAATGAATATGTGACTCGATAATTACAGGACACGTAATTGTATTTCACACAATGTAAAATCCCGAGTACCGGCATTATGATGGGTTTTTAGAAAGAAATTATTATTTCATTACTCCACATTTATATTCTCACATCATGTTGACTCAAAATATGTTATTTTGGAGTCCTTATCTTCTTCTAGGATATCCATTAATTGATTGATCATTATGATGGTTATGGTAGATCTCCACAGACAAGTGGTATATCTATCTCTTTTACCTCCATCTAGTTTCCTCATCAGGTTTGATAGATCATTATTAAATAAATGGGTCTAATCTCATTATTTTTGAATATTTATTCTATATTGTTTTAGTATATCATACGTGCATTGTTCTCTATTTGATAGTCTCAATGTAGGTTGTTTGATTCTTGGAAAAATTAATTTCTTCTATCTATCAATTTATAGTATACTAAAACAATAATTTATTATGTTTTAAAATAATTTTAATTGATTTGTGAAAAATCAAATATGATTAAAAATGGGATTTAAAGTTATATTTTATGGGTTTTTTTGTAAATTCTAAAAATTCCAATAGAATTTATTTTTAGGGTGTGTCTTGAAATTTAAGGAATTTATTAACAAATTTGTCAATTTATGTTGAGAGAAATGGATTAAATTTAAATGATATAACCCTATAAGTTGTATTTTTTTGAAAAAAATGAATGGATGTAAAACCATTCTTCTGTTATTTAGAATGAAATTGAAATATTAAAATTAATAAATATATAAACTAATTTAAACTAATTTGAAATTATTATCTCATTATTGACTGATTGATTGATTATTTATGAGCCTGGGTTATTAGTGGGATATTTTTTACCGTAAATATATGTTGGTAATTAGTTGAAAAAAGTTTGATAATGGAAACTCTAAAAAACCATGTATGGAAGATCGTTTCCTCAATGAGATTTTAATGATGTTCTATTTATTGTGAGGATGAGGAAATCATATAAAATAATTATCCATGAACAGATATATGTAATGTCTAAGGATTCTATAAATAGAAACAATCATACATAAGTGAATATGAACAACATTTATTTGTAATTATATATATATATATATATTTAATAATTATAATTTTTATGAAACTCTATTAGTCATTACTATTATATTATATAAATTAAATTATATAATTTTATTTATTTATTCCAGGATTAGAAGTTTTTATTTCTTTGTGAAATAAATAATTTTTTCATTTAAATATGAAAATTTACATACATTTCTTTTTTATTGAAAATTAATTCCTATTCTTTTATTATTCTCTAATCATATTATGTAACACATTATAAGACACTTTTGAGATTTTTTTCTCGCACCCAACCTCGTCCTTTAGGCATTTATACATTTTATACATTCAGGTTCGAGTAATGAGAATGTTCCTCTTTGAGTATGTGGGTTTTATTTACTATTTTTGGCTTTTATTTTTCATATCATTGGGATGTTTGAGCTTGTGTAGACATAAATTGAGTACTTTGATGATTTACTATATGGATATTGATATACAGGTTTATTTTTCGTACTATTTGAATGGAGAGTTTATAATATGTTGATATGCGCCCTTATCGTCATCTATTTTTTATTTGGATTATTTATTCTCATGATTATATTGAATTATACCACACGCTAGTCTCCAAACAGTGTGAATCAGGGTGGCCATTCAGGCTACGTTATGATCGTCTAGGTTATCGGGGTACCATGGATTCTGGGTTAGTTTGTGGTAGAAAATGAAAGGAAAAAATTTATTTTCCATAAATAACTAGAAGATAACAAAATATAATTTATTTAATTGAAAAATAAAATAAATACCAAACAAAGACATTAATATAAATTACCCTAACTAATAACATAATTTTTATATAAACCCCTACAACATTGATAATTGTTTAATGAGAAGACCAATGAACGAAATAATCAAAGATAATAATGTATATCAGATAATATTAATGATATTTCCAATAAATTAAATAAATCACCTGAATAAACCCCTCACTAAAGAAAAAATGTTTAATGTGGCATGTGTCCAATGGAAATAAACTGAGGAAAAAATCCATTACATTTGGTTTGAATTAATTCATATTTTTTCAAACCTCCTCTATTATAACTAATGAAATATTATACATCTATTAGATAATAATTATCACATATATCCTAAGAAATATTTTTTACTAATAGCAATTTATTTCCCTTTTATTAAGAAATAGTTTATTAAATAACTATTCTTATTAATAAATACTTCTTTTCACATGTATATTTCAGTTTTTTAGTTTCATTCATTGTACTTCATTCATGTTTTACTCATCTCATGTTTTTAATCATAATGTTATTATAATATATATATATATATATATTCAAATTATTAATATATATATCATCTATAATTTTTCATGATAGAAAAATGGACTACACTATTCAAGGAGACTATAGACCGTACATAAGGATGAACTCAATTTCCTTGTTTTCAGTGGATTGAACGAATAAAATTATAAATATAATTCAAATAAAAAATAAAAAATTATATCAAATATATAAAATATATTCATTAATCATATACTTATTAAAATAAATTTCAACATAAAAAGAAAAATGAATCACATGTTTTGAAGGAGACGGTAGTCTACATGTACACACATGAGATGTTATCATTTCCCCACAAATGTAGTGTTAAAAAATTATATGTGGTATTATAATTAAATAAGTATAATTATTTCATATATATTATATATTTTCATTAAACCCAGATTTATATATTTTTTTGAGATGTGTTTATTGAAAAAATTACATTGGTTCGTGAGTTTGTTGTATATAATACCCATGAAAAACAATTTCGTTTCCCACTTGATTTAAGAGGAGATAAATATTAATTATTAAATTAATATAATAACATATATTTATATATTAGTATATATTGTTATTATTCTACCATATAGGTAGATTATTGATATGAGGTAGAGGTAGAATGAAAACTACAAATCATTATCATGATGTGTACCAGTTCTTTAGATAACCACTTTAGGTTTATTCATAATACATTCATATGATGGATTTATGATAAAAATCTAACTACATGTTTTGTTAAGGTAATTTATTAAGGTATCTAGGAAAAAATTTATTGAACCAAATGGTTATTTATTTGTGGAGTAGATTGTAGATGAGATTTCCTTTTATAACAGGGGGGAGAACAAAATTTGACATTTCTTAAAAGAATCCAAAATTATAATTTCAGTACCAAGAAAAATTCTTACAAATGTCCTTTTATAGTATTTTTTTGTAAATTAATGATTGGTATATTTACATAAAATATTATATAAACATGTTCGATTATTAAAATTACCCATATCATTTAGTCAAAATCCTAGTAAACCTATTTTAGCATTATTAGTAATATTTAATTTTATTATTCTTATTATACATTATGATCAATGATTAATATAAATATATAAAATAATAATATTTATTATATATAAAAATTTTAAATCCATATTAAAATATTTAGTTATTATACATTGAAGAATATAATTTCATATTAAGCCAATATTAGGGGAAAAGTTATTTTCCAATGAAAACATTTTCCTAAATAAAAAAAGGTTTTCATATCCAAATTAACAATAAAATTGATTAAAATGATATAAATAGTATTAATAACAATATTATTGAACTTTTTTATTTTAAATATGTTTTTAATGATAATTTAACATTTTAAATTCATTAAATGAAAAATTAATTTTTCAATAAGAATCATCATTTTACCATTTTCATTGAAAAATAATTCTTTTCAAAATTTATCAAAAAATCATACTATGATATGAATGAAGTTATGATTATGAAAATAAACTAAATTTTTTTAAATAAATATTTTTAAAATTATTAAATTTATTATTCTAATATATGTATGAAAAAAAGAACATGTTTTAAGGAAAATAGAGTCTGTAAGCCTAAAATTATATTTATTCTTGACCCATGCCTATGAAATATTAAATGAGTGCTAAAAAATATTGTTTAATTTATAATATAAAAATTTGATTCATATCATTATGCAATAGTGAAAAAATTAAATTATCAATATAATAATAACTTATTATATAAAAATAATTTTTCCCTTATCAATACTAATTTTATGTTGATATGATTAATATTTTTTATTTTAACTGGTTGGTAACTTATAAATTTATTTTATACTTTTTCAAATAATATAAATTTAATAATTTAGATATAAATATTAATACCCCTAATATTAAGGGTCGGTTATATCGATAGGTTGTATAAAGTTTCATACTGACCTATGGTAACCTGTATCACATGATATCATAAAGTTAATATGTTTTTAAATGGAAATATATCATTATTATTGAGGGTTATATAGAATAAATATTGGAATATAAATAATAGAAGGTAAAAGATTATTAAATTTTTGATAGTATTATGGAAAAGAATTGTAGGAATTATATATATGGGTATTATATAACAATGTTTCTTATGTTTTTACCGTAGAATAAACATGTGATTGAAAAATCAAAATCATGGATAATGATTTTTCATTTTAGATGAACAAAAAAATAAATTTTTAAGACATATAGTGATATGTAATTGCAGAATTCATATTTATATTGTCTATTTTATAAATTATGCGTGTTTTGGAGTGAAAAAAAATCTGATAAATTAAATTTGAATAAATGTATATTATCATTATTAAGAGGTGTTAAACAATCTTTTAGGTTTTTATTAAAAAAAATATTTTTTGAATAATGTAATTTTCTAAATGAAAATATGTATAATTAAAATTAAGGGAAATGAAAATTAAATATAATTGGATAATAATTGATTCCCAATTTATTACAAATTCAATGCGGTCCATATAATTACTAATTGTGTAAAAAATTAAGTTCACAAGCATAAAAAATATGATTTCACCATTTGGTTTTGGGATGTTGAGAAATAATATAAAATAAGAAGTAATGATTAATCAGTGAAAGATGACTCAAGAAATTTTTAATTCATTTTATATCATTATAAATTAAATGAGTACAAAAAAAGATTCTAAAAATTATTGACATCAAATTAACGAAGCTGTAATGCCTATTAACACTGATGATTGTTTTCTGATGATCCTGAAATCAAGGAATAGTGATAATAAATTCAATATATTATTTTCATGATTTTCTTCATAAGGCATGTCATTAATTTATATTCAATTAATCAATGACTCATAAGATGTAAAAAATCATGATGTGAATATAATAAATTATTGCGTGTTATGTAAAGGATTGATTGTGATATTAGATCTTAGTATTATAATAAAAACCATTATGCATATCGTTGAATGTCTCGATGCATGCTGGTGTCTAGTGCTCCAAATAGTATCATGAATTCTTTAGTAGTGAAATTGAAGGAAAATTATTTAATTTAATTTTTATAGAAGTATGAAATTATTACATTGTTGTTCAAAATATGTTTAAATAAAATCAATAACAATTGAAATTATCAATTGTAATGAGTTCAAGAATTCTTTTCTATTTAGTAAAAAAAATAATCACTAATTCGTTGTCAAAGATTAATATATATTTAAATTGGGTTATCAAAAATAAATATGACAATATGTTTTATGAATCTTCATTACATTAAAAAAATTACTCTGATTGCATTACTAGTTTAGTGTTTTCATAAACCTATAAATTTGAAAAACTAATATGTTGGTCATCATCATTATCTCTCACAATGAAAATCATTACAAGAACCCTTCTCAAGAATATCATAAATAGAACATTTATTAATACCATTTGGAAATGAGAAATAATAAATGGGGATCTAATATTCTTAGTAAGTTTAATCAATTAAAATATATAATCATAACACATGTATAAGGTTTTGGCTTCATGAGAAGAACATTCAAAAATCATACCCCACATAAGTATATATAATACATTTGTGATGAAATTAATATTTTAATATCATAAGTCGTGAATTATAACGGAATATAGAAACATTAGAAATGAGATCATATCATTAATTAGAAACATTTTTTATTTGGAATATAAATACAAATAAAAAATATAATGTTACTGCTACCCATCCAGATATTAATAACAAGTTAGGTTTGGTCTAACCTCCCATGTACCTTCTTCAATATTGTTATAAACTTTTATATATACTATTTAAAGAATTGGATATCCAACTATGTACTATTATATGGGTATATTTTAACCACTCATGTGCCTTGTGATCTCATAGAACACATATCCTCATCAAATCCATTGAATGAAGATATAGGTCCCACCCATCTATCCATGAAAACCATATTTATTTGGTCCATAAGATAATAAAACATTCATCATATCATAACCAATAAAATAAAATGGTTTTAATAAATAATTTTTCTTATATTATCCTACATAAGTTCAATTGTTTTTATTATCATTTTAAAATTTTATTATGGTATATCCCATTAAAAAATAGGAGAGATTCATATTAATTTTATGATTTATGAATCTATAGAAGTGAAATGGGTTTCATAAACTCCATTTCACCCAAAAAATAATTCATTTACATAATGAATAATAATGAAATTCTTATATCATATCCTTAATAAGTGATTAGATATTTAAATGGATGTAATATTCGATATAAAATGACATTTAATTTTCATTTAAAATAGTTCTTATTGAAAATATACTTTTCATTCTGAAATGAAAAATTACATCACAAAACATTAGCAAAATAACCATCACTGTCAAATTATTTAAAAATTTCCCAAATATCATAAACAAAACATTCCTTGTACAGATTTTTTTAAAAAATGTAATGGAATAACAGAATAATTTATCATCCATCATATTAAGAGATTCTTCTCATGTCATGTATGTAAAAAAAATACATTTCAAATTTTAGGTAAAACCATAATTATAATTTTTTGTAAAATGGATAGTAGATTTCATAAATTGTTTTAAATATGTGAAACAGGGGTATTTACTTGAATAATAAATCGTCTAAATAATTCCTTTAAAATAGTTCAATTTTTTTATTAAAAATGGTGTTGAAGATAATGATTTTTTGACCATAAATATTATTTTTATTAAAATCAATCTTTTTGAACTATTATGTATTTAAAAGAATAAAATTAATTTAAGACATTTATTATCAAGGGGTATCCGGATTTGAAGAAAGGTAAGGTGTTTATTGAGAAATTTATTATAAGGACCCAGAATTAAAAATTATTGATATTATATTTTTTTATGAATACTCACCATATTATAAAAACATGTCAGGGGAATAGAATATTTTAGTTCATTTTGGTTACATAGAAAACAATATTCTTAATTTGGTGAAATATTTATAATGAGTCCAAAAAAAATTTCTACTTTACTACTCATCATCAATATACCATACTTAATAATTTCATCATAACAAGGGGAAATGAAACAAATTAAAGGGTGAGATCATATGGTCCATAATGGTTAATATAATATATTTGAATCATTGGTCATATGAAAGAATAACATAACCATACATGTATGTGATCATGAAAATAACATAAAATTGTCATAAATAACTATCATGGATCACAAAAACGGGTTATAAACTGAAAAAATATCATTTTAGAAAATATTGTCCATAAGAGTGTAAAATAATAGTAAATCAATCATAAACTATATGATAATTTCATAAAATTGTGGCACCATCCTACAAAAATAATGTTATTTCATGTCTCAAGAATAAATACAAAGACCACCTTCATAGATGATCAGGTTCCACCTATATTACATGGTGTATTAGGATACAACTATTTTATATTATAGATCATGACACATTTGTTTCCTATAGTTGATTTTGACACACATTTTTCCCATTATAGGTCAATCCCATCAAATTGTTTCATATTTTCATCTCATGATTATTAAATATTCACCCAATTAATTGGAGTTAGATATAGTCCCCAAACATAATATAATGAAAAATGTATTTATGTGTTCTATATAATCATTTTAAAAAATCTTATAATTGTACATTAAATGAAATGGGTATCATATAATTTTATTATTTTGTATACAATGGAAAAGACATGTATTTTTTATTAATTTAATCATATAATAACGAATAGAAATATTTCGAAACATAAAAATCATTCCATAAAAACATGAACCATTTAATGAAAGAGTATGAATGGTTAACAATGATCATATTCCCAATAAATAACAAGTAATTTTAGTGGATGAAATCAATGATATTAAATTATTTTTGAAAGACAATTTATAAAATTTATTAATGAAAATAATTTTTCATTTTGATTATTTCTAGAATATATAAGCATGATTTTGATAAATGTATTAAAAACCCCCTCAATGATTATATTGAAATATTTTAAAATAATTTAAAACAATTCACAATGAAAATATCCTTCATATTTGAAAAACACCTTATAAAAAAAACAATTTTACTGGAAAATATTCTTGAAAAATAATAATATAATATTCATATTAATTATTGATAATGACATCATTGAATTTTATTCAAGGGATATATAATTAATCAAATATTAATTTCCCATTACATTTAATATTCAAACAATAATTACATTGAAAAATTATATAACATAGATTTCAAATTATTTTTATAAAAATTAAATATTAGTTAAACTTGTTTTTAAAAAAAATAAAAGGGTAATAAAACATTTGTTGAGAATATTTTAGGAAGACATATATTTGAAGGAAAAATATTTTTTATTAAAGAGTGAAATAAACTATCCTTTTATTAACAACAAAATTATATTTATTTTATTTACAAAATAAAGGATAAATAGGGACAATAAAAGAATACATCATGAATAATAATTATACAATAATAATAAATATGATTTTTATGATATGGAACATAATATTTTAATAATGTATACTTATTCATAAATAATCTTGGAAAACAATGAGTTTATGAGATAAAATATTACGGATTTAGTAACGTTGATTCATATGCACAATGTGGGAATAACATAAAATAAAACAAAATATTTTATAATTATGAATAAATTAATTATATTACATCTCTAAGGAGATGTATATATTTATTGTGAATTAATAATGGTTTATTATATATCAAATATATCAAAGAATGAATAATGAGACAAACATCAATTGATGCATCATTAACTTATGAATCATAATTGACATGAAATAACATTAGAAATAGAAATAGTAATTATCTTGAAATTAGATAAATTCGTGATTTATTATTTTATTGGGAATTATTTAGAAGGAAAATAATAAATTATTGATGAATATGACAATAGTATCTCATAAATAAATGTGAGACTGGAAATACCCTTACTAATTTGAAAAATGTGAACAGTAATAACCCTGAAATACAGTTCCTAAAATGGATAAGTAAATACTAAATAAATTTATATATAATAATTTTAAAATAAATTTATGTGTTGTATATACGACACATAAAATAAATTTACAGTGAATATGAAATTTCTCTCACAGAAATAAAAAGTTAGAAAAAAATACCTTACCTTATGTCATGAATTCCAGGGTACTTATTCCAAAAACCTATATACTAAATATTATAATATTATAAATATATTAAATAACCATATTAATTTATATCATTCTATATATTATTTTATTATTACCTTTTATTACCCATTCATTAACAATTACATGTTAATTATACTCTTCTTGAAATAAACTCTTTGTCTTCTATATATGTTTTGATTTATTATATTTTTATAATCGTAATTTTATATTGGATGCACTACATTTCTAATTATATTTATTATATAAATATAATATATATTCATTATTTACATATTTATATAAATCTATAAAATTTCGTGATAGGAAATGAAATGCACTATATATAGATATAGTAATCCACATTTACACCTGAATGTTGTCTTTAGTATTCATGTAGTGTTGAAATAATAAGAATTTCTATGATATATTATTATTAAAAAATAATTTTTATTTAATATATATCGGAAATTATTATTAGATCAATCCTAAACATATTCAATTAAATGTGTGAACAAATCTCATCACTTCGAGAGGGGGTAGTCCACTATACACATGAAAAGTGTTATCATATTCCAATAAAACAGATATCGTAAATATATGTATGATGTATAAACTAATGAAGAATAATAATCTCATGAATATCATTAATAACATACATAAGGTGTATTTACATAATTATTATTATCAATTAAAGGTGGCAATAGAAAAATAAAGGACTTCACTTCTTGTGGTTGTAGTCTTTTGTACACAGGAATGATGACTTTAGAACCCATTTGACGAAAGAGAGTGTGTTTTTTTCACAAAAATAAAATTAATACATGTCAATTTATGAATGATATTTATGATATTATATAATAATTATATAATACTAATTAAATGAGGTGTACAAATAAAAAAAATAAGGACACTTATTGAATATGATTACCAATTCATCGAGTATCTTCCATATTTTTTCACTAATGAATTGAAAGGATTGATTTATTCCTAAGATAAGTCTTAAATGGTTAGGATAAATACTTTTAGAATATATTTGGGTTGATAATGGTCAACAAAAATATATTTACAGTCATAAAAAATATAGCTAATTATGTTTGATTTTCTCATTGGGGAGGGGTGACATTGTTTTAAAAACTCAAAATTATTTATTATTGGGAGGTAAATATTTCCAAAAATATTTTCCAATGATTCCTAATTAATAGTTTTAAGGGATTATTTGGTCACAAAAACACCTTAATTATCAATTTAACACATGTTTAAATCACTTTTTTATTAACATCAATGTTTCACCATTTATATCATTTTAATGATCCACCATGGTTACTAGTTTTCTATAAATGATATTTAACATTTAAGAATAAATTATAGAAATAAATATTATAAAATCATTTACTAATTTTTTTTAATAAATTGACTATTTTATAAAATATAAATCATTTTTGTGATGGAGATTAATTTTAACACAAACACATTTAACACTCCATGACAACGATTTATCCTTAACTGTTCTAAACATGTATTTAATTTTTAATGATAAATATAGTCAATATAATAAAATAATTATCCCATGAATGGACCAAATATAATATTTATTAAAATAATAAATTCACTTGATATAATATATTGTTTTTATAAACATAACCATGCCATCCATAACTAGTCAGATAATATGAATATATAATCAGGCGATAAATAGGTGTGTTAATCAATCAATTAACAAAATATAACAAAAAAACAGCTATGACACCATTATCGAACGAATTTGAGATTGTAACATAACCATTAAATCATAAAACTATATCATTTCATAATAAATCAATCAGTCATATCCCTTTGTATAATCATTTCTGCTATTGATCATAGCCTTATATATATGAACATTGGTATGTGTTCTTGGGCATAGCCTGATATATCAGAAATTCAAAATGCATCTTCAGTATAACCCAATATATAACCATTTAATCCAGAATCACATCTAATATCCTAATATATAATCATTTCATCATCAGTCACTAGGTATATCCCACTAGATAATTATTTCATCATGAATCTGTCATCATGTCATAATAACAAGGATATCATAATATCACATCATAATATTGAATGTTTAATTATTAAAATTTCTATTTACACATAATTTACACAATAATTTATATATTAAATAGTCAATTTTAATGTGATTAATAAAATAAAACATTTCTTGGGTATTCAACATAAATAAATCTCTAAATGTCTAATTGTCAAGATTATCAAAATTTCCTATTCTCTATTCCATTTTTTAATAAAGGAGTTTGTAATGAAACGATATCAATAATCCATGAAAAATAAACCATTTAACGATGAAAATATTACATGTAATTATTTACCATTATCCAATTATTAATTTATTCAGACTTCACAGTTTGTTGGCCCTGTCAAAATAATTCACATATATAGAAATTATTCAACGACAACGTTACGGTTTAGATTTATACCTTGAATAGATATTAACACAATATTTCCAATGGAAAATTACAACATGGAATAATCTGTAGAAGAGTCAATGAAATAACTACCTAAACCAATGTATATATTAAAACCAATATAGGAATATATCCAAATTACCGCATAAAAATAATGAACAATAGAAGAAAGGGGTATAATTAAGAAAAATTAATTAATAGTGAATTAAAATGTAATAATGACCACCAGAATGAAATAGGAGGCTCTAAATTATCTTAGGGAAACATTGAGTTCTTATTGAGGATGATATTCACTAAGATAATGAATAAATCAAACACATTGTATCCATAAAAATATGAGCATTACAATTAGAAAATATCTAATCAATATTCACATCATGTGATTCTTATTTATCAATTAATAAAAAAAATGAATTACTGAAGTTGATATATAATCATAAAAAATAATTACATGACAATTATCAAGTTCATGATGTGTAACTAATTCATATCATAAACTAGTTCATGGCCATTTTCATGTGGATATTATATATCACATAATAAGTACACGATGTGTAAATGCCCTACAATGAGTTTTCATCAAAATTTCATCATATGTACCTGAAAATCATCCAATGTCCTTCTAAAAAAATATAAAAACCTCCTAAAACAGTGTGTTTTAAAATAATGATGAATTATCTTATCCTCTTGTTATTCATGTTATCTTCATATTATTATATAATTTTAAAACACATTGGTACTTAATATAAGTAAGAAATTTTTTTATGGAACATGTATGTATGATATCACTCTATCTCTCTATAATGTAATGGGTAATTTTAAATTTTATATGGTCTCAAATGTTATAGAGGATGAATTAATAAGCCTCAAACAAGAGGGAAAACATGAGTTCATCATTTTTCCATAATAATAGGGTACACAGGAGGGCATCCCAATCCTATAATATGAGTGTATATGGGCATGAATCACAAGCATGTACCAAGAGTGTATATGGGAGGGAATCCAAATCCACGAATAATAGGATACATATGGTTTCACACCAAACATGTATTAAGAGGATTCATGGGTGGAGGGAATCCCAATCTTGTAACAAGAGTGTACACAAGATTTCATCTCATGCCCGTACTAATAAGGTGCACTAGCAACCATCCCCTGCCCGAAACTATATGGTGCAAGGGAGGTCATCCGAATTTTGAACAATGTACAAGGGTGATTATCCAAAGAATAATATTTTATGAGGGTATTGGTAGGTATCCTTGATGCAGGATATTCTATTATTAATTTTATTCCACAATTCAATGTCTTGTACCTTTGTTATGCTCTAATGGATTATGATACCGATCCACTTATGATTAATGTATTATTATTTACCAACCATTATTACATGTCTCTTTATAATGTCATTTGAGATGCCTGGTATAAAATTCTAATATTATGATCTTGTTATCATTCCTATATTCTGGTGTCATTCTTATATATCGCCCTTATTCTCCCTTACATTGAATTTAATCACACACCATTCATATGATTCCTTTATCCTTGTTATGAAAAATTGTTTAAAGAATGAATACTAATTATAGAGTTCTTTAGGAGAGATATTTAATATCATCCACCGGCTAAGATGATTATCTTTAATTATTAACAAATACACAGGACTGTTATGGCCACCAGACATAGGTTTCATTATATCATATGCTAGGTAAAATATATAGGTTTCATTTTCAATTTAGAAAGGTATATCTCATCAAATAGAAATGTGGTATATATCAACTATTCATCCTAAACATAAAACACTGAGAGATATATTTTGAATGAAACCGGTGCATGTAAAACATAATAATTAATTAGTAACATCCTCATAGGTCACAATAGTTGGAAACATATTATGAAAGATGATTTAAAACATTTATTGAGGATAATATCACTTTGTCTTTGAAAAATATTTTTCCCAACATAATTTCTTTTAAATATTTTTCATTGATAATAACCAAGAAATCATATAAGGTAAGACTTGAACAATACATTTAAATTATTTTTAAATCATAAAACATTATGAATGTAATTTGACAGAAAATGATATTAAAATATTATTTATCAACACTCAAAATATATTTTCAGAAAAACATGGTCTTTATAGACAATATATTTTTTACAAAAGTAAAGGATAATGTTGTATTCCCATAAAAACAATTCTTGCTTATATTAAGTAACAATGTGTTTTAAAATGATATAATAATATGAAGATAACATGAATAACCAGCTGATAAGATAATTCATCAGTATTTTTTAGAAATACATTGTATGAATGCATCAAGGATGAATAATCCCAAACAATCCTAATCTACGATGAGATTAGTTTAATAAACTATTACTGCTTTAGTAAAAATGAATCCTAGTCCTCATTAATGAATAAAAATGAATGAATGAAAAAATATAATGAAAATTGGATATAAATTATATAACATTTTAATGAGGAAGTATATATGTATTGGAGAACAATAAATTATCATTTCACAACAAACATGTCGATGAAGTAAAATCGAGAAAAATTTACTTTACCAGTTTGGTAAATTTGGAAAAAAATTAGATATAATAGTTATCATAAAATGGAAATCTAAATAAGATTAATTATCTTTAAAATAATAAGAAAATACATAAATGGAATGTATACACCCCGTCTATAATTCCGAGGTGGTGAACATGACTTATTTCTTATAGAAAATAAAATTGATACTAGAAATACCTTTAAAACATGAGTAACCTTGAATCACGAGAACCATGAAAATATAACATCATTTTAAAATTTTAATAACATTAAATAATTTAAATTAATTATATAACATGTAATAGTAATGTATACACCATATAAAAAGATTAATTTCAGAATATAACATATATCTTATAGAAATAAATGTGAGATGAGAAAGCCCTTTCCATAAATGTGGATATATTTGAACACATATTAACTTATTGTATATGAAATATATTTTCATTTTTCATTTTCCAAATAAAAAAATATTTAATATAATAGAATATTTTTTTAATATTTCTCTTTTATTAAAAATTTCATGTTAATATTACGTTTCTAACAGTTACCACATTCTTGTTTTGGAATATTTATAATTTTTTATTGTTGATCATTTTACGTATATCATAATTTAATTATATAAATAATTTAAAAATTTATATTAATATCATATATATTCAGTAAATATTTATTTAACATAGTTCAAAAATATTTAAATATGAAATTAAATACCCATTAAAGAGAAAATGGGTCGTATGTATGAATGAACTTCGTTTCAATTTTTTTGTATTATTTTAAATGAATGAAAAGTAAATCATGTATATATATATATTATAATTAATGTATAATTATTTTTACATGTGTATTAAATATTTTTAATAAACTCATCCTTGTTAATTTCCATGTAAATATTGAATCATTCACATCATTTTGAGGAGGTAGTATTCAACACAACCACAAACAATGTAATCATATTCCAACAAAATAGGAAAGAATATATCTCTTTTTTATAGAGTAATTAATTATGAATAAATAGATAATATTTATCATATATATAATATAAAGCCCATAAATCAATCATTATTAGTAATTTTGACTGTCGATGCCAAAAGAAATAATTATTTTGGTTCATGAGGTGACAGTCCACCGTAGACATGTCCAATGATTTTTTATCCCAGTCGATTGAAGTTTGTGTAATTTAAGGTCAAAAAATATGATAAAAATAATTAATTATATTTATTATATTATAGATTATATATATTCTTGATATAATAATTATTGATGGTGTCGATAAATAAATAGTACAAAAGTGGTCTGTGAAAACACGTTACCATATCTTGATAGGTGTGATTAATTGAGGTGGTGAGTTCCCTTTTATAGTGTAGGGAATGAGATTATGCTAAATATAAAAATGTAAATTTCATTGGGAGGTCCCCTGAGATTATTATCCTCTTATAATGTACCTAATAATTTTAAAATTGTATATGGAATTAATGTTTCAAAAAAAATTGTTTTGGACGAGTGTCCACGTAAATTTTAAAATTAAGATTAATGTAAACACACTTTGTAAAATAATTTTCTCCTTAATTATTGTAATTACTGTAATTTTAATAAACTAATCTTTTTTTAGGAAATATGATGAGGTTAATATAAATAATAAATAATTATTATTACAAATAAGGGATAAATTTTTTATGATTTATAGAAAAATTGTCAGAAATTAAAAAATATGAATCTCGTGGATGGGATGACAAAGCGGTTATCTAAAAATAAAATGTTCAAAAGATTTATATATTATTTTCTAAAGTAAAAATAAATAAGATTAGAATAAAAAAAATTTATTAATATATTTACAATATATCTAATAATTCCATAAAACCAATTAAAAACAAAATGTTTCTATAGAAATTATTTAGATGAAAGTCTATTTACAATTAAAAATTAGTATTTATTACTTTTATTATTAAAAGGAAACATCAATGAAAAGTAAAAAAAATTTATTAACAGATAATTTTATCATTAAACCTTAAAAATGATGATTATTTTTTCATATAATCTTTATAGATGTTTAAAATTTAATTTTTTTAAATAGGAGATCCATTAAATTGAGGGAAAACTACCATTAAAAAATATTTTTTTATGCATGATATTATTTTTATTCACATATTATGCCCGTCCAAAAAATTGGATGAATGTATAAAATATTTCATTATAAATATAATTAAAATATTTTTTAATATGATTTGGTAAAATTATTTTTATGTATTTATTAAGACAATATTCCATTGAGATTATAAAAATAGTTTTTCATAAATCCTTTCTTTTAAATAACATGGTTTTTATTTTAATTACATATAATAAGTATCCATTGAATTGAACCACATATATTTATATGTTGTTTAATACAATTAGTAAAAGCAAATATAGACTACTTAAAATCATATTATATAAAATACTGATATTTTAATAATATTTTTTTCCAGTAAAACATGAACTTTAATGTAGGAAAATTTATTGAGGGGACATTGAAATTTGTGTAACACAAGCCAAACATAGTGTTTCATGTTATCAATGATAATCTACGTGTTTCATGTAGTGAATTATTAACATGGTGTTACAAGTAAACCAATGAATTTTTTTTCATAAATGAAACTATATGTTATTCCTTCCATATTTTGTTATCCTAAAAGACAAAAAGTCAGAATATGTAATCCAATATGAATACATATTCACATGGTGAAATAATAAATTATTATCCAAAACCTCATTTAATGTTCAACACAATCTATTCCTTAAATGGCTATCCATATAACCGTGATGAAATATATGAGTTGAAAACATTATATTGTAGGAATCTAAGCTTAAAATTTATCCCCCATATTGCATATTGTACTTATTTATTATAAAATACCAAATATGATAATTCCAATGTCATTTATTCTTATGAAAAATTGAGACAATTAGATTATCCTAAAACTATATAAATATAGAAAATTCTTTGTCATTCCATATGTATGCAATTATCTTAAAAAAATTCATTGGTTGAATGGGTTCTTCCATGTACTAATATAATATGTGATTTTAATATTCTCATATACATGAAGATAATCATATAAATTTAATTACAATTATATTTTTATAGATCATATTCATCCAAAATAAATCATTTGACTCTGAACTAAAAAGAGGGTGATTGGTATTACATAATTATCCCGGTTGACTTCATCTATTATGAAAGAATAATATTTCCCATTATCCTTTTTTATTAGAGGTTTTTGTGTCTTATCATCCACATTAGTCGATGGATTGGGTTACATGTCAGAATATATTCCAATATCCTTAATACTAAAACAATAAACTGTGGAAGGTGAATTCTATGGGTTTTTTGATTATACATATTAATAAATTATGTCTTCATATCACTTCGGTATTCAACTACTCGATGACCACCTCTTCCATACAGAAAATTTTTTGTACTCACATTAATATGATTAAATCGATGATTCATCGGAATCCTTATTCTTAATGGAAGGATAATTTTCATATCTTTATAGAATATATAATTTCTATTGAACTCCATCTTCTTTTTCATGTAAAATCATTACATTGATACATAATTACATTGACCATTTCAACCTAGATATCATAATAAATCACTTATTCCTATACCTTGAAGTCTTTTATATCGAAGATCCTTTAATGTCTAGGATTTAGGCCACCAATGAATAAATCAATTACACTTTATGTTTGGATGATAATATCCAATGAAACCCATGAAATAATTTTATACATTTTTTTAGATTCAACAAAAAATCCACATAGTTATTTCATATATCATGGAATTTTTTTTCTATGATTGTAAAATTAATACAATAATGGTACTTATTGGAAAATAATATAATGAATCCATCCTAATAGACATATTTAAATTCAACATGTCACTTTATATTACTAATAACATTCCACATTTTATATTCATCACCTTAGAAAAGGTAAAGATATGTAGTTAATTATTCATACAATGGACCCTAGAGACTAGAAAATATCTTTTCAGTGGTAATAATCTATTGTTTAGAAAATAAAGGACCAATGAAACCGTTGAAATAACCTTGGAGATGCATCTTGACCATATCAATAATATGGTGTTCCATTCTTTTTTATTGTTCATGTTCTCAATGATTCATGTCTTGAGGGAATTATATGATCATAGTAACAAGGATATTTATTTCATGTCTGATAACATTTGGTTTCTAGGGAGCATAATCAAGAAATTTTGAATTAAATTCAACAGTTACATGGTATTTTAAGGTTCCTTCACTAATAACAAAAACCTAGTGATAACAACACAAATCATAGTAGAAAACCATATTATAATAAAAAAATAATTATTGGATTTATAAATCAATAAATATTATTCTATGATTACATATGTTTATCCAAATTCATTCAACGATATTAACTATATTAATCATTCATGATGATTTTAATGAGGTTTTGAATCTAAACTGGATATTCCCTAGGAGTGTCGAACTAGGTATCATGCAAGGACCATTAATACACACCATTTACTAATCTTGTCTATCTCAATATAATGTTTTTGGTGGTATTAACCAAATGTATATTTGTTTTATAGAAACATTATCATATTTTATATATACATGGATTTAATTTCGTTGAAACCAATCTCTAAATCCTTTACTAAAATTGAAGGAAATTTTCCAGAATAATGATCCATCATTAGACATATCCCTATATAATTACATATAAATATCTTTAAAATTTTCCAAAGGGATATCCTTAATGTTTTGTCATCTTTTTTTAATTATTAACAAAAACACTATTTTAATCCTATTGTACTAACCTAGACAGTAGATATATGGATATAAAATCATATTATATTAATATTCAGCAAATTTCAAAGTTACATGCATGTGTTACATAATAGTGAATTGTCTTTGGAATCATGGAAACATAATATTCTATCATTTTGGAAAATAATCAACATCGACATTAACGATCTTCATAATTATTTCTCTTACTTGAAAAATTTATTCATAACCTAGTGAAAGGAAACATGGGAAATGGATGATATCAAATACATTATAAGGGTAATAAATAGATAATGTAAGCCTAAAATTGGAATAAGTGTATGATAACATGATCACAATAATATAATACCATTCCCTACATATCAAATATCACAATTATGATTCATTGAATACAAGTTGTTTGATCATAAAACACAAATCCTAATAAAATCAAGAGAATAATTCATGATAGCATAACATAAGAATAAGACAAGAAATTGTGACAAAAACATAATAATAGAAAATGAAATGGCATGGATACCTTATATAAACATTAAAACTTTTTAGACATGGGATAATCACACATGTACAGTCATCGGGCATGGTATGACCTCCCTTGTACCATCTTCTTTCTTCTATCAGATACCCTCCCTTGTATGCTCTTGTAACATGCATGGTATTCCCTCTTGTGTAACCTATTTTTATTGGAATGTTACTCTATCCCATTTAACCTCCGGATGTGAGAAAGGGTTGACATCCCATATACACACTTGTTATGAACAAGGGATATTCCCTCCTGTATACCATCCTGTTATAGTCATGTGATGACCGATTGTATACCCTCATGTTATGGGCATTGAAAGGCCTAATGTGTACCCTATTGTAAAGGGAATAGGATGAACTCCCATACATTCTATTTTTATGGGCTTGGGATTCCATACATTGTTCCATTTGATATTATATAACTATTATCCATACCGAATTCATTGGAGAGAAATATAGGTCCCACCCATCACAATATAAAATCATGCATACATATGTAGCATCATAATAAAAAAGTCATCATATCATGACCCTTAAAAGATGATAGGTTTCAAAACCAGCATATAAATAACATGAAATAAAATTATTATTAAAAAAAATTCACCATGTCATTTTATATGAAAAAGGGTACATATTTTACAATCATTTTATCATGTCATATCTTGTGGTTGTGAAAAATGTTTCAAAAAATCCATTAGTAATAAAAATCATTTATAAAAACAATATGAATGGTATCATTGGATCATATACCTAGTAATTCATAGGTAACATATAATGATTTCATATTTATATGAAATTATTGTGATAGATCATTTAAATCGTTTTCTTATTAAAATATCATTTTTACTTTGATAAACTCATTTTTTATCATAAAACATTTTGAGATAAAATTTCATTAAAAATAACTATATAATTTTATATTTGAAACATATAAAACCCATATAAAACGATAATAATTTATTTTGGTTATTTTCCATGAAAATGATATTATGATATAATTTACATATTTTATAAGAAATTTTTTTGATAAATCCAATTTGATGGAACTCAAATTTTCGACCGATGAGAGAGATAAAATCGAATTCTCTTAATTTTTTTGATTATTCATATTATGTAACAAATACTGGGAAAATGGTAACATTAAAAAATATATCAAGAATAACTAGATTATAAAAATTCATTAGTATTCCCTAAATATGAATCAACAAATTTCAGCAATGTATTTATAATGATAAATATTCCTGATAAAATATTAGATTGTAGAAAAAAAATATTACCACATTGGTATCATTGAATCCTAATGCCCATGAAATAATATAATTACATGAAGATTATAATATCATGAAATTAAAGATATTAATGACATAAAATTTTATATCATTACTATTAATGACTTTTAAAATAATATGGGTGCATATCATGACCTACATGAAAAAAATTATAATTGAGTCAGTAGAATTTTACTGATTCAGTAACATTTGACCTTTAAACCCCAAGAATGTGAGATTATAAAATTGACATTGAAATCCACATTATTATACAAAAAAATTATAATAATATAAATTCATGATAAGTATACCGACCACATTCAATACATTGGTGGGGAACATGAATTGTGTCTCACGAAAAATATAAGCAAGACAAGAAATCAATTTACAACATGGATAAAATTTGAATCATGAGATCTGCGAAAGAAAAAAATCAATTGACAATATTAATATCCTCAAATAAATTAAATTCATGACATAAAATTTCATATATCTGTATATGAACCACACAATAATGATCGTTGGTGAATATACCACATATCTCACTCAAATAAAAGTGAGACGATAAAAACCTTACTATAAGTCTTGAAATTCATTGTAAACATGACAACCACAATATTTTAAATATAAGTATATTATGCATCTACAAAAATACCATAATATTATATATATATATATATATATATATATAATTCTATGTATTATTTAATTATGGATTCATATTACACGTTTAATAATAATTCCATGTGAAATATTACATTCTTGTAATAACCGCTTTTTCAAATAGGTTTTGACTTGTTTTTGTTGATCCTAAAACATATATCTTGATTAAAAATTTATAGAATGATAAAATTGATATAAATAAAATATATAATCAAAATATATGTGTTTATAATAATCTATATGATATGGAAATATGAAATGAACAATATCATTCATGTAGATGGTAGGCCGTACATAGGCACAAGTGTTGTTTCCATTTCCTACCATTTTTATAAGAATGATACTTAAATGTTGTATATATACTAATATATTGGTTACATTGGAAATATTATGTCATAAATATTACATATTCTCAATTAATCCCTCCTTGATGAATTCCATGTAATGATTGAATGAATCAGATCGATTTGTGGACGCAGTAGTCCACACGTCGACAAACGATGTTATCATATTCCCACAAGAAGGATATCATCATGTAATGTGTTATTGAATAATTAAATAATAATAATAACATCATATATATCATATATATCATATTAAAATTGTATTTATATCATTATTTCTATCATTAATATGTGGAAATAGAAAACGAATGACATCTGTTTGCGAGGTGGTAGTCTTCCAAACACCTGAATGATGGTTATGTATCAGGTTTGATGGGACTATGTGTACATTTAGGTCTTACAAATAACATAAAAAATATATGAATAATTAGAATACAAATGTATTCATATAATTAATATTTGATAATAATTCAAGTTGTGTATAATGAAATAAAACAAATGTCATCATTGAAGAATATTACCTTTCTCATTGGGTATTGCCCTTGGGATTATAACCAATCCTTCCATGGTTGGGATTCATAAAATATAGGTCTCATTGTATTTGGGTTTATATTTTTTGATATTTTTGGGTTGTTGTTTTTACGATCCAAATGGCTTAATTTGTGTGAATACATTAAAGGGATTCTTTCTCTTTTATAGTTGACGTGGAGGGGAATATTGTAAATATAAAGAGGTACACACTACTGGGAGGACCGTACACATTATGTGCCTTCAATAAATAAATATTTTATTTTATTTTTTATTTTTTCTAAATATTTCCATAAAATGGTGTTTGGAAATGTATCTAGATTATTTGGAAAGATAATACTAATTTCTAACATCTTAGTAAACTTATTTTTACCTTAATCCCTATAGTTCATTTAAATTTCCTTCACAAATTATTCTGGTAAGAAAAATGTAATAATTACAAATATTTATAATATATTCCAATAAAAAAATTATATACATGTTAAAAAATCCTAATCACATATAGGGAGAAAACGTATTAATAATTTATCTTGTATACCAAACAGGAATGTAGTGTGTAAAAGTTATAATGTTCAAATGGTCACTCTATTATTATATCTGAATTTTTTATACAAATATTTTAAATAACAATAATTTTATTAATATACTTAACATTTAGCTAATAATATTTTAAATATAATAGAAAAAATATTTTAACAGTATAAAATATTCCTACAAATGTTAGTTTTCCTTTAAAATTCATCATTTTCCCGTATTCATCAAAAAATAAAACCTCCACAAAAAAATACCATCAGTTCACCCTAATAAACTATTCACAATAACCATTAGAAAATGAATTTTATTTTTTCATATAACATTTTTATATCTTCCAAAATTATATTTTCAAAATACAATCTTCAATAAAATGCGGAAAAACTCACTTTAGAAAAATATATCCTTTATATATAAAATTGGATTTCTTCTTATCTTAGGTCTATAAAATATACTGTATAAGTGATGAAAAATATGTGGTTCACTATTTAAAATATATATTACATTAGTATCACTCACTAATAATAATTATTTTAATTTATTACCAAAAACTACCTTGGGAGCCTACAAGAGTTTTCTTAAAAAACATTTTTTTAATATTTAATTGGTTTTTTATATTTAGTTAAAATTAATTGTAAACCATTTAATTTAACCATGTATTATTTTAATCATGTTAAACTTATTCCAAAACAGAAATTTAATGTATAAGTTATATATTATTATACTAAATTATAATATTTTTATAATATTTTGTTGGGTAAAACTCTGTCTTTCGTGTAATGAAAGCTATCAATTGAATTTGGAAGTGAGTACAACATAAGAAAACATAGTGTTTAAAGTATTTTAAGATAAAATATGTGTTTAATGTAATGAAAAATTAAAAAAGAGTTTCTTAAATGAAATCAAAACATTGGTATATCATATACTAGAAACTATATTCAGTATTACATAAAGTGCAGAACATTGAAAAGATTAAATATTTTTGAAATAAAAAATATTTCACAAAATCATATGGTGATTCAGATACCACATTATAATGTCTGTATATCCAACACTCTCTCATGTGGACAAAATTATATGGTTATTGGACCTCAAGAGTGCCTTCTCGTATGCTAGAGGTTGCAAACTAGTGGTTGTAGTGCGACCAGTATAGTGGGGAGACAAAAAACCCTTGGGAAGAGTTACAATATAGTTGTAATAAAAAATTAATATAAATATCATTAAAATAGGAATATCTGAAATAATAAATACAGATTATATAAATATAAAATAAAAACAACTGAGTAATCTAATAAATAATAATTTAATACAAAAAGATAGGTTGTGATAGAAATGAACGTCATGTTGTATGTAATATTGCATAAAAGATTAAAGAATCAAATAATGACTCAAATGTCTATAGTCCTGATTCTAATGTTGGTCATCTATCCAAATTCTAGACCATCCAGTAAGTATCCAATCAAATGATAGGTCCCTTCACTTTTCTAATCAGTCATCCATATAATATTCATGAGGACAAATTTGTATCTTGAGAATATTATGAGTAATACTGAGTAAGTCAAAACCACCATGTCTAAAAAATATCCTGATAATCAGCGTATTCAACTAGTAGATAAAGATGTGTATTAATTAATTAACAAACACAATAAGTCAGAAAACCTAAATCAACCCAATTTCAGAATGTCCATGTGTAGGTAACTCTACCATTCCAACCATTACAATAATATATGGAACAAAATAACAACTTTTAAGATCCCACATTATAAAATTTTTTGCCTCCAGGCATACACATATATATAAGAATTTCATTTTTTATCACTAGGAATTTATCACTATATTAGTTATTTATAATATATATCGGGGAATATCTTGATAGATATGTATTTCATAATGAATCAATGGTAATAGAATATAGTATAATCATTTTATCATGACTAATGGGAATATCCAACTATATATTAATTTGGTAATGGATCTATCATCAAGTCATATTAAAAAGCACATCACAATGTCACATCATAAGACTCAATGTTCAATTAAAAAAATTATCATTTATCTTTCAATTAAAAATTCATTTTTATTTAAAATTATCTATATTCATATTAATGTGGATAAATAAATTACCTAGGGGGTGTTATCTATCAACCACCAACACACCCAATTCATGATAAATATACATTATCATTTACCATCTTATTTTTAATCAAATATTTTCTCACACAATTGTATCTATAAGTTAAATTTCAATACTTTTTTAATCATTCCATTATTTCATTCCTTGATTTACCATTATATAATGATTTTTTTAATTAGTCTTCCAAATACATTAGACGAATAAAAATATTCTATAGACATGGAAGTTATTAAACCATAGTGTGAATGTTTAAACACTATACATTAAATATTGAATAACTCTTTTTATCCAGTTGATAATTTAAACATTGATGAAGGTGCATAATTATTGATGAATAACGTAGGTAATACCATGTCAAGATCAAACCCAAATTAACTATATGGTCAAAATATTTCACTATAACGAAAGGAGAATAATTGAAGATAGGGTTAATCCTATGTAGAACAACTCACCATGGAATTGATGAATAATTGGGAACTTCATAATGGAAGATAAGGCTTCAAATTTTCATGAACCACCACAGGGTTTGAGTGGAGGATGTTTTTCACCATGATAAAGAGGAAATCAAACAGACAATATACATAAAACTCTATTTATGATAGTTAAACTGCTTTTAATCCATTTACACATCATGTAAATCTTATTTACGAGTTACACTGATAAAATAGTCACATAATCATTATGTTTTATACACATTACAAGACCTATATTTACCTCACGCCATGTTATCACTTCTTATTATAAACTATTTCATGACATGTGTCTAGAAGAAGTTTCACATTGTGAAACATGCACAATACATGTAAATACTATACAAAATGATATCATACCAATTTCTATATAAGGTAATTAACCAACTGCATGGAATTATAAGGCCCTGAAAACCCTCATAAACCCATGAAACATGTTTATACACAATATCTATTAATTTAAACAATACATAAACAAATAAAATTAGGCCACTTTCAGAAACAAAGTCATTCTATATTTGAATAATACAATTCCACAAAGGCTCAATAAAAAACTCAATAAATTATCTAGCTCGAAAATGAAGGGATCATAAATTATAAATTAACTTTCATCATCTAATTCCCTTGAGAAAGAGTCATTGAGGGTCACAAAAGATGAATATAAAGAATCATTATTAATTAATATTTTATTTTTAGTATTTAAAAAGTTTAAAAAATATTATTACCATAATTTTTTAATAAACAATCATGTTTGATTCATCGTGTATATTCTGTCAGTACATACATGACATAATATTATGTGTGTTGAATATATAATAAATATTTATTTCATATTTAGTGAATCTAATATTTTTTTATTTATTAGAGAAAAATGATGTGAAATTTATTAAATAAACATTCATTATTCAGTGAATGATAAATATTGTCAAGGAATGACATACAAAAATAATTGGTTTTAAGAGAAATAATATATATTGAAAATAATTGGAATAAGTAATATTTAATTTAATTTTCAAGTTTAAAAAAATTAAAAAATTGATAATAATTATAATAATATTTTTATTATTTTAGATATAGGGTTCACATGAATTATAAAAATATTCAATGGAGTATGTGGGATGATTATTTTATGACCCTAGAATTGTATAAATCTAATTTAATTAATTTATTAATATAGCCATTTCATTTGTGTTGTGCCAAATGATATTTGAATGTAATCCTCTCAAATCCCTAGAGTGCTCCCTCTCCAAGAATTATCTCATGGTAAGAGATCTATGCTTTTACAAATATAATTTCATGATTTGGGGTTTGATGATATCCCTTGCTTGAAATAATTTTTTTTGTGAAATCTAGAATGAAACTTGTTCATGGATTTCCCATGATAACACTCTAAAATTCCAAAAATTAAATTCAGTGTATTAGGGAGAATATGTAAACTATAATTGTATAGAATCTATTATTGATTCTTTAACATAATTAATGTATGTCATAGAGTCATATGAATATTTATCAATGAACAAAATTACTCACAATGTATTTCTTTATATTGAAAAATTAAATATAAATAATATGTGGTGATACATCTCATTGAATCAAATGTTTTAATGTACATTATGTTGTTTGATTCAATTAAATTGATTACCAAATTTTTGATCGATTCAATCATAGATTAATCATCAATCAGAACAAAATTTAATGTTTGGAATTCAACTTTAGATGCCTCTTCCATGACCAGAATCTTCAATGTTCCCCAGTTCCGATTAGTCTAGAAACTATTTAATGTAGGCATGTCAAGAGCCAATAAACGAAATTCCCATTACCATGGTGTCATCACTAAATCTATTTATAATTTATATGTTATCTTCATTATAGATTCTATTAAAGCCCACAAAGATAATAAATGGTACTCTATCCTTGTGGTATTTTACCAGAATCAATAGAGATTATCTAAGTAATTGAAATTTACAAAAGAATTTATGTGAATCAATAATTTTATACCAATTAATTCACAAATTTAATAAATTAAACATGTACATTACTTTTGTATCATCTTGTATATGAATCAATGAATCAGTTGTCATACATTGAGATCATTCAAAGAATTACACTTTGAGAATATATATTTTACACAAGGCATGCCACATCTAAAACTAGGTAATAAATGAACATATCCCAAATCAAGAATAAGATAATAGTGTTCAATGTAACATTTAATATAAAATCTATTTACTAATTCCATTAATATAATTTATATGTATTTGGGATAGAACTTGCTTTCCAGTACATTTATCAATAAAATTAATTTATTTTAGTCATTACTTTTACAAATTATATACCAAACATACTTGAGTTATGTATATATTCAATGGATGGATATTTCCATAGGATACATAATTATAAAAAAACTATTTGGTGGTTCATGTTGAGTGAAATAACCTCCAAATGTGTCAAAGTGTCTCATTGAACATCTGGATGAAATCACAGGAAACAAGTTAAAGGAATATTATGTTTACGGTAAATTAAAAGAAATTATTGTTAGTAGAACTGGAATGTCATTAATAAACATATTTACATTTTAAGAAATGTAGTATATCACCTACCATATCTTGATAGTATACTCATCATCATGTATCAATGTCTGATTTGGGTGATAATGAGGTATAATGGAAATCTAGAAAAACTCTATGCAAATTTGGTATAATAGGTCACACAGAGAGTCCACTGAATATTGAATATAAACCGAGGAAGATAAATAGAACTAATATTGAAACCATGGGGAATATAATAATGGAATAATAATTTTTCACATAGAGGATATCTCAATGTAATAAAAATGGAAAAAGGATATTCATAGTTGGATGCAATGCGAAAATAATGAGAATTAGATGGAAAAATAATGGATAAAGAAGAAGAGGAAAATAATAATATCCAACTTTTAGGGGTTTATGGTTTGAATGTAGGGTTAGATAAAACAAGATCCAAAATTATGGTTTCCACTTTCTATAAACCTACACCTCACATGGTTATAAGAACTATATGAAATGATGTCCAATTTTCCCTTCAATTTATTATAAATTGATCATAAACATGAGTCCTCTGAATCATGGTTTCACTTAACATGATCATCCCTTATATTGCCACATGTTTTAAATGTATGATTAGATAAAACCTTGTGATGACCTTGTTACTTTCTTATTTCGTCAAAAACTAGACCTCCTAACCCTTATCCATTTTATAAAGGTCACATAATATTCATGAAACCATTATGAACATACCTTGTGGTAATAATAATGGTTTATAATAATATTTAAGTGGTCAATATATAAAATAATAGGATCTTACAACCTTGTGTCCTTCAAACAACTCATCCCTGAGTTTCCATTCCAATGGGTGGTATAACAGCATCGTTGAATCAATATGGCAGCTAATAATTCATACCAGACACTCCATCGATGATATCATATTTTTCACTAATATATTACTATAGAACCCAATATATTTAATCTGGCCATCTTGAATGATTCATTATGAAAGGATCAATAACATCAACATGTAAATCCTCAAAAGAAGTATCAATCATTAACTCAACATCTGTTAGATCAATATTCAAATACAGATAAAATTAATATTAGTAACTCTATTAAATACAAAAGTCATAAATCCTAACATGGAACCTAGGTGGATGAACTATCTCTTAGAGTTCCATCTAAACTGTCTACAAAACCTATAATGGTGCAATGAACCAGTGTATATGTTTCTATTATCATTATATTAGTTTAAAACACAATATTAATAAAATATGAAAGTAAACTTGATCTCCTACCTTTAAATATACAGGTCAATGATAATGGATGACTTAATTCATCAAGTAACATGAATTTATATCCATATTACTCTTTATAGAAAAAAACATTAACGTCTCTTTTCTATGATGGGTTCCTAAGAGTTGAACCTCACATTCTTCTAACTAACACGGTCTTGAATAGAATTCCCAACAATAAACAACCTCATACAGATCAATCTAAATAATCACATGAAAATTTTTATTATATCAAAACTAATAATGGGTTAAGTGTTTTTAAATGGAACTAAAAATATCAAGGACACATTTTCGGAGAATATCAACTTACACCTATACATTTTACACAGACAAACTATTGGTATGTTAATTATATATTGAACATATAAGTCGATGTGAGCACTGGACCTTCTGAAACATTCCAATAAATAATAATTAAACAAATCAATACTATTTGATAAAATGTTATGTTCATCACCATTATGCAATACAATCCATCAGACAAAAAATCTGTACATTTATCGACCTAGGTGGTCTCATAAATTTTAAGGAAATGGGAGAAATTTTTCCAAATTTCGTTTATCCCCCAATAGGTGTCACTACCCTGATATGAATTTAGAAAACAAATCTAAAATCCATCGTGAATTCCTCCATTTTTCACCCCAATATGTACTATGTCTATTTCAGACCAAAAATACTTTATATCCCACCTTCACTGACTGAAAGTTTAACTCAATGTTGAAAAGACAATAATACATCTTTTTCATCCTATGACACCAGTACAAGTGCCATGTCTTAGGGTATATCATATATATTCTAGGATGCACTATGCATTAAGATGTTTCAGATTCTCACTTCAACATGACTTTCATTTCTACAAGAAATTTGGAAGACTCATGAATATGTAGGATTCCATCCCCATCTTCCATCCATCCAAATAGTGGATCCTCACCCTATAAAAATTCTTACACGACAATGAATTCATCAGCTATAAGTTAACTCATTATTATCGTATCAAGATTTAATGAAGCCAACATTAAATTTTTTTAATATAGTATAACAGGGATGATTTAAACATCTAGATTCATTTGGGAATAATGAGCCATCATCATCGATTTAATAAAAGATTTCCAAAAAAATTTGTTAGGCCACTCTATATTGGAGAGTCAATGAATTCATTAGAATTCAAATTTTATAAAAAATATAAAAGAAAAAATACTTAAGTTATCCAACCAATATTCATTATTGGAGGTTCACGTAATTATGTGTTATTAAATATTTTAGACTTATGTGGACCATGTATTCAAATAAATAATCAACCAATAAATAATTCCTCTAATAATGTAACTATTGAATAATATCTTGTACCAAGAGGTCATGCATCATGAAACTCTACATTTTGGCATCAAATGATAAGAAAATATGATCAGATTCATTACACATACATCAAACTAAATCCAACCCATATTTAATATATTCCACAATATACTGTACAATATATTATTGGCTCAGTTAAATGTAGGATTTTCGCATAGTATAGCATCCTTTAAAACTATAGAATGGAATTATACAAAAATTAAATCCATAGAAACATTAAACCTTTTTTACAATATTTAATTTGTTTCTTCAAGACATGATAGTTTCATTATAATTAAATTAATGATTTATCTATCAAAAAAATACTCCTTCTATTAGTGAAATTATTTTGATACTCCCAAAAAACAATGATTATCACATTCTGTAGATCGACTAATACCCATTGATTAGTTATAGTGATACCTTTAATCTGAACATCATAAATGTAGAATTATAACAATATGAGCTTGTCGTAGAACCTATTCATTATTAGTGTGAACAATATGATGTATTTATGTTTTCATGAACATGTCATTTTTTAGAAGACACTTTGAAATCCAACTTGAAAACTACCAAAAAGAAATCATGATATGGGTAGAAGGCCCTAATTCATTTAGGCAATAAATGAAAAATATCTATTTAGTAGAATAAATAGAATAAACAAATACCACTAAAGAGTATACCAAAATTTGAATTAATTATGTGGTATATCAATGGGAATGACTAGTAGTTGATTATATCCCAATTTTTAATATATATTCATGAATAAAATGTCTCATTGGTTCTCCTCATATAGATCATCCATACATAGAAATGGGTACAAGTTCATAAAAATAAGATCATTAAATCGTTGTTAATCAAAACAAAACAATATTGTTAGATATTTATTAATAGAAAAAAATCATAGGTGAAACCCAACGATATAATCTGTATTGTATAAAAACATTGGATTTTAGGTCCTCTAATATCATTTTGAGTTATTGAGAGTTAACATGACTAATCCTATACGATGGAATACAATTTGTTTAACTTTATTATTAAAAATATCAATGGTGAAATCCCCCTCTCTGTAGAAGTATTTATGAATAATTAATATAGAAAACATATCCAATCAAACCCATGATTAGATGAATAATATTCAGTCGTAAACCAAGATCATTAATGAATATTCCAGTAATAGTGGCTGACATTCCTCGAATTAGTTTATTCTTTGGTTTAGCTCAACTCACTACGACATCTATTTCTCCTTTATGAGAATATATACCACAACACGTTCTGTAAATTTCTATGAATACTGATAAATATAGATATGTGTGTTATAAAGCACAAACAAATCCATCTTGATAATGTAATTAAATATTTTGATCCTAAGGACTATAATGTTACATATAAAATGGTAACATGCGTTCTCTTGATGACTCTCCTTGAATCTACATAATCATTCTAACAACACTCCCAATTTAGTATCATGAGTCTTTACCACAAAAAATATAATAATTATTACTTCCAATACTCTACATTAACTAGGAAGATAAAAACAATTTGGATGAAACTATGTCAAATATATAAGATATCAATGGTGACACAACTAAATTCATACCTCATACTATTGATGGCTTGTTACAATTCTATTATGTTATATGATGAACATCATATGAATGGATTAATCCATGGATCTAATATAGAACATATCCCTCCTATGTCAGTGAACTATAATCGTGATACACATTATATGTTTATGTTCTTCGAGCACGACCACCACCTTTGCAAAATTTGTCTATGGTAATCCAATTTCCTTATTAGAATGTATCATATGATTCTACTAGATATGCCAGAGATACTCTAGAAAAACTCCCCTTGGAAAATAATGGAATCGCACTTAAAATTCTATTTATATGAAAAATACTATTTTAAGATAAATAGACAAATTCATTTCATTCAAACTGAGGCTTTATGTGACCATACATTCTATAATGATGGCATGAAAAATGAATTATTTTTTACACTATTACTAAGAGTTAGCTCCTAATAAATTTTCAAGTGATTCTTATTATCAATAAATAATTCTATAAATGGAAAAAAAGAAAATTAACCATAACCAATACATGAATCATGTCATAAATTCTTTTCAATTTTATGTTATTGGTTCAATATCTTAATGCTAGAAGTCAAATATAAGAAATTAACCTACGATTGAATGACATAAGCCAGACAATCTGAAAAATTTCATGACCTAGATAGTGGGGTACTGGTAAAAGATGGTATGAATTTTAGAATATCAGTGAAACATAATGAGTATTACATCAAATAAAAAATTTCTATCATAAACAAGAGCTCCCCATCTCGATAAGCCCTCAATGTTTCTTGGCAGATGTAATTATAGATACTAGTCCTGAAAGACATCCATAGAATCACCCAATGTTGATATTATATATGATAAGATCCCACCATGTCATGGATGATTCCTATATCATATAAAAAATTATGTGGAACAACATTTATATTGATATCAATGAACTCTCAAAGATCATGTGTCTGGCCCCTAACAAATATTTTATAGTAATGGGACCACTATCACCCAAGAAAATAGGTGGGAATTATTATTACAAATCCTTAAAAAAATATTAAATTTTTGATACATGTTGCAATCATCCCTACACATTCAATACTATGAATGTAAAACCCTCTCAAATCTCAACATTAGTTTCCATAATATAGGTCAATATTTGGTAAAACTATAGGTGGTGTATGTATCACTACTTGTTGGTTAGGTCTCAGTACCACGTGATCAATTTCATTAATACCATCCTGATGCTTGACATATGTTCTTATGGGAGGAATATATTTTTAATTATAGGAATAATAAATAGAAAAAAATACTAGTTAAAAGTGTTATTTATTGGATGAAAGAATACGATCATGTTCCGAAAAGTAGAGTTACGCTATCCACCTACCATATTACCGACGAATGTAATTTGGAAAGACACTATATTTAAATCAAAAAAATTCTACTATATTGGTTTCTCAATTAAATATAATATGGAATAAGAATTATAGTTTTACCTGGAATCCCCATTTAATGGAAACCTATTGTTATAAATATGACAATATTGATAATTTCTATATATATAGTTTTTTATTTATACATTTTCTCATTCACATGTTATATAGTACTAAGAATGATAGATTAAAATTATAATTTCATGTAAACACAAGGACGAAATTATATCTAATAATAGTATTAAACCTGGCCACATATAATGGATCAATTATATGGATTTATAATTTGACTTTAAAGAAGCACAAACATTATTAATTACAGTTGGCATCTGTTTAATAAAAAAAGAACATTCCATTAAATGTAACTAAAATTCATTAGCTTAAAATTTTCGTACAAAAACAATTAAAGTGTAACTGTAATGATAAGTGAAGAAACACCATCCATGTTAATGTAAATACATTATATAAAAAAATTATTTCTTTCAGTTTCTGGTAATAAAAGTAAAAAAAGGTATAAATAGAATGATATCATAGTTATCAAACAATACATTAATGGAAATGAATGGAATGGAATATTCATTAAATACATATACCTAGAAAACTATAATAATACATGAGGTAATTATACATAGAAATTCTAGTCCAAGGGTAAAAAATCTAGAAGATGAAATTTCAAAAAAAAAATCATGTCATCCAAGAGCGAAAGTACTGAAATAATAATAGTCTAAATATAGAAGACATGTCTCATCACTAGAATCATTTAATTTCACTTAGAAATTGATTAAATACTCACATGAAGATCCTATTACCATGTTCTAAAACATTTTAGTCTATTTAATACTATCCAAATATAATATTTCATGGAAAATAAAATATATGATAATATTTTTATGTCTGAAAAGTTTTATTGCTCATAACGAACATACCCCTATTAGACAAATGGGCCCAGGAGTGCCTCCCCATATTCCAAATTCTATTAACTAGTGTCATATTTTTATGATAATATTGTGGTATTAATATACCCTATTCTTCAAAGTACGACATGATAGTATGTATTAATCAATATGATAATGAGATAATAAAAATTATTTAAAAAATAATCAATTTAGATAATAATAAAAATACATAACAAAATGAATATCATATTTAGTGTATAGTGTCCTAATAATAGAAATCAAAAAATTGTTATACCTGAAAAAGTCATAAAAGATGGTATATATATAAAAAACTGAAGAAAAGAAAAAAAAATCCATGGGAATATCAATTATTGGGAATTTATTTAGTTCCCATTATCCTATATAAAATGGGATCAAGTATCCATAGATAGGGGATTCCATTAATCCTTAAAACAAGATGGAATTACATCTTGTAAACAATTAGGTTCCCAAATTAGGTAATAATTAAAACATAGTATTTAACTACCTATAGATTCTAATGTAAATTAATAACTTAATATATGTTTTAGAATTGTGTGTTATAAATTATAATGTTAACTTTTGAAAGATAATATTATACACATTGATATTGTAAAAATATATAATTGGGAAGAATTTAATTAAAAAATTTACCTTTGGTTCCCTCCATATATCCCTTAACATAAACCTCTCAATAAGATATCATATTAAGCACCACAGATATGGCATCCTCAATGAATATAAGGATATTTTTCATGGTAAACTCTCTATATACATGAATACAATCTATGGTGGCTCATTTAGAGAAAATTATTCAAAATATAACGTGATTATCCTGACAACTAAAATTTTAATAAATAATGATGATCAATCATCAATGTCATAGTAAGGTATTCTTGTAACTATGATACTGATCATGTCCATTACAGGTTTACAAATTTGTGTCCACATCAAGTAGTTTGGTGCTTTATTTAATTTTTTCTCAATGAATTACACATAAGAAATTATAGTCGTGTAGAAGTATGAGCATGGAAAAAATAGTGTTATTGTGGTTCAAAACCAAAATCATGCATAACATATAAGTTATAAAAGCGATATTTAATATCAAATAAGTTGTATAATTTAATTAATTCGAATGAAACAATAATTTTATATGAAATCTGGATGGTCATGTGTATCATAATTTTCATCTAACAATTCAATTAATTATGTTTTGTCATTACACTTACTAATAACATGGTTCTACAACCTTCGTTGTTTGTTTAATAAAACTAATGTTTCTTTTCCATGTATATTTAATTAGAATGACCGTAAGGGTTGGTTTTAGTAGAGGTAAACATCATCAAATGATGATAAGGGGCATGATATAATTTATGGAACCAACATTACGGAAAAAAATAATTAATACATGATTTAGGATAATTAAAAATAATATATAATATGTTTAACTACAACATATTTTATAAAAATCTATTGTTTTAGGGGAAAAATTATACCATCTACATTATCTTGGTAACTCATCATCCCATATACACAAAAGGTTTTTTCTAAAATGGGAGTAATTGGGAAATTAGACAATTCACAGAAAATATGTTATATGAGGTGACACAGAGATAATTAAAATGATGGAAATATATACTTTTATAATCTTAATGAGGACTAATATACATACCAATGGAAATCAAATGTGTTAAAAGGTAGTCAAATCATATATTGAATAATGATCTTCAAAATCATCAAAGAGGATTATATGAGACATCCTATGAGATGTGTTGTAAAAATAACAAGAATAAGAGGTAGGAGGAATTAATAATGGAGGAGGAAAACATAATTTCATGCTTTTAAAGGGCCCACGTTTTAGTCACATGGTTGGCTAAAAATGTGCCAAAAATATGGGTTTCACTATCCATACACCAACACGAAGCATGATTTAGGTTCATGGTTAGAGAAACTGTGGGGGAAATATTTATGACCACATAGAAATTTTATTGTAAGTGTTCCATGGTCCAATGAAATCCTTTGGATGACATGGATATCTCTAACCGTCTCTTAATTGTCCAGATGTTAATGGTGTGTGGTTATCATTTACAATTCACTAACCTGACTCCATAGTTCACTTCTTGACAAAAATTAAACTATAGGGATTGAACTATCCTTCAACACTCACAAACACATCCTGACCCAATTAAGAAAATCCTTTATGATATAACCAATGTTTTTTATTTAAATTATAAATATACTTTCCTAAATAAAAGGTATAATCAATAAAAAATTCTATATGCATCAAATATGATTGGATATTTTGAAACTCATGCCCTTCTTTATCATATACCTATAAATGATCAACTAACAACATTATGTCTTTTTAAAATTCATGATTAATTCAAAACAATACACTTTTACAATAATGATATATGGTTTTTATGACCACCAATTTAGAGACAAGGCCTCGGTTCAGGGACCTATTGGTGTGGTGTTTCGTCCAGGTGACATAGAGTAGTGTTCTCATCTGATGGGAGGCCAATAAATATATTATATAAGAATATAAATGTGTTAAGGCCAAAAAAAATATTTGAAATCAGATGACATAGAATGATATTATCTAGTGGAAGGACAAACCTTCCTGAAGTATAGGGTTATCATGATATAGTGGTAGGTATTTTTATAACCTTCCTTGTCAAATGGTCTCACTTAAATCTAGTCTTCTTCATGGTGTGGTTGTGTAATGGTAGGGTTTAATAACATATAATAATAATAAGATATAATAATAAAGAATGATATTTGTTTAGTTTTTCGATGTTTCAGTTTCACCCATAATTCTAGAGCTACTTTTATATTCATGAGATTCTTGAACTACAACATGGAGATATGTCTATTGACGATTGTGCCTTGAGGATAATCAACCTCATGTGGTATACCATTGAATGTATGGTGGAATGGATAGATATATTATTAGATGAATTATTAGGGCCTTCTTAGATGGTTCCATTCTAGATTTTTATCAATGTGTATTTCTATATTTTTAGATGTTTGGTAAATATATTTGGTTTTAGTGAACATCATAGCATAGGGGAACTAAGAAGTTGAAGGAAAATGTTGACATCATGGGGATATGTTTTCTATGGTTTTTAGTAGGAATTTATAATTAAGCTATTAGTTTATCAGAATAATCATTCTAAAAATGAGAATATGGATATTTATGACATTGTTTCACAAAGGATCCAATCAAACTAATGATCATTGATTTTATTTTTGTGATAAGTGAGTTGATATTGATTTTGATAACCTAAAACATAGCGATTTCAATATCAATCAGTATGTTCACAAAGAATAATGGATGTTGTAGTGTCATGATCTAGGTTCACCTAATAATTACTAGGGTTTTCCCCTGGGTGGTTTGTTCTTATAGATGTTATCATAAATCCTTTTAGGGTTGAAAAATAGGCCAAGAATGGTGTTATGACCTACTCCCTCTAGAAACACCCTCTAGTCCATGCATGGTTTAGTGGGTTGGTGGTCAAGGGAATGTATGGTTGCAGGTTAAGGAGGGATATGATGAATCTTCCTATGAGAAGATTTTTGGTGAGATCTAGATCATTTTTTACATTATTTCTAGTAATTATAAACACTTTCTTCGGTCATTAAATAATCTAAAAATCACTTGGGTAATAGAAATAGCTTCCACGGGATACATTATAACTCTATTTGTGTCTATTCGATTCAATAGGGAGTGATTCTTCAATGTCAATTTTTTTGGAAGTGTTAGTTATTTCTTAGGGGAGATTGTTTACTATGAGATATTATGGACTTATTAATGAAATCTAATGATGTTATCCATGTTTTTGGATGGTTTTCTGTAGTGTATGATATTAAATATTTTCATCATTGGAGAGTGAAATTCTATTGTGGGATTTGATATTATCCGTCTTCAAGGCTGATTATTATGGTTGAGCGAGAAAGGATCACAGTCTATGGTCTCCAACCAATCACAGATCAATTAGAATATTTTCCGATAGTTCAATGGGCTATATAGGCATCCACATTCCAGTGATAGGGAAAAATATTATGGATTTCCTTATTTAATTTGTCTTGAGGACACCTCTACTATATGAGAATTATTTTTACATTGTCTTGCATACTATGTCTACAAAGATATCTCCTCCAGCATATTAAATGACCTCCATAATTATTTTAGAGATAATGTAATTGTTAGTAGACCTTGGATATAAAGGTTTTATCAGACATACTAAGGCCCCCATTGAGATCCCATTTCTATTTATGAAAAACGTGGATTAGAGATTGGTGTCCTATATAGATAACTATTTTCTAAACAAATTGATAACCCATAACATGTACCCCATGCCGATTATTGAAGAGATTTTGGCCAATTTTAATGGTGTGAGATGGTTATCAATGATACACACCATATCTAAATACTTTTATTTTATGGTTAGTTAGTATAACATTACAATGATGGAATTGAAATGTCATAATGATAACTTGGTGTTCTTGATTATAACTTTTAGTGTGATTGAATCCCTACTATGTTCATAGAAAATATAATGAATATCAATTACTGAATCATGGGATGATTCAATTTTTTAGTAATTATTTTCTAAGTTACATTTCCTCAAAAGAGGAGAAAGAAGTCCATTTTAGACTTTACATGTTTTTTTAATAGAAGAATCATTATTATAGTAATATCTCAAAGTGTTAGTTTTTGAACCAACACATCCATTTTCTTTGGTGTTTTTAATTTTATCATGTATAGGGATATATCTGGATATAATTGATGAATTAATCCATTGGGGAATACCGAAGAGTGGTTTGGAGGTTCCACGTTTTGTTAAATTTTTAGGGTACTATTATAGTTATTTGGTAGAAATTTAATGATTAAAATATACTATTAATATCTTGATGTGGAAAGATATTCCATTTTTCTAGACTAAGATGTTTCAGAGATACTTTGAGTAGCAAAGGACTCAACAGACTAGTGTTCATATTCTAAGTCTACTAAATGATCATATAATCTACATGGTGTTTTCTAATGCCTATAGATATAGGGGTAAATTAGTAATGATAAACTAGTTTTTTATCACTTATCGGAAGATGATGTTTAAACCACATTTTAAGAATTACGTGACCTATTAATTATATTTCATCGATGTAGAATTCTCTATGAATATGTGTATGTATTATATTTTGGGAACAATTTTGATATTTAATCAAACCATATAATATTAAATTATGTCAATACCCAGACTGTTCTAATCCTATGATAGAGAAATATGTCAGAGATAATATTTTAAATTGAATTTGATATATTATATAGTTAATATAATTTTAGAATACTAGTAGATTCCCTTCTAAATAAATCTCAATCTCACTTGTTAGAGGAGGAATTAAGAAGATGGCCTAGTAAAAGTCTACTATGGTAGAGGATAGGGTGAATCTTATATATATGGAATGGTTCTACTTCATTAAATATTTACAGTATATAAATTCTTAATTAGGTTTTTCCAACTGTGAGGTTATTGGTGACCATTAATCTACCATATTAATTTTATGAAGGGTGGGAGCACATAAAATTTTTTTCTAGATGGATGATAATATTGTTATATTATCTGGGGATGTATTGATAGAGCTTCAAAAACCATCATTGGTTGTGCATCAAGCTGTGAATAATATCTAAACTAGACATTGGTGGAGGTTTTATTGGGCTCATATGAGGCAGATTGTTCCATCGTTTTTATCTAATTATGTCATTTATCATGAATAAAATTAAAATTAATTGGTTCTAATAGGATTAAATCAACCTATTCAAAACTATTAATGGAAGTGATTTTTAATATCTAAATAATTTTTAATGTGACATTTATGGAAATTTATATTTTATTGTAATATCTGGGTGATTTTCAACTGACTTTCCATGTCACTACACATTCATTCCATCTAGTAGAAGAGGTTTATTGAAATTATGGGGTTGTTTTATATGAATGATATCAACGGGATTCATTTGGATCCCATAAATATAATCATTTATCATGATTCACAATTCACATCATGGTTGTGGATGGGTGTGTTAGAGGATTTTAGGAAATTGGAAATATGATAATGACATTAAATCCATGTATATTTTTCTAGACTACATGAATTATATAAGTATTGGGGGATATGATGAGATCCTGTGTGTTAGACATTGTATAGAGATGGGATTATCACACACCATTGTGGGAGTTTTCTTAAAATATAAAATATCAAAATATTATTATCATTGAACATTTTGGGGACATTTAGAGGAGACACTTCAAGACACACCATTTGTGGAATGAGATTGGTGAGACATCACCACATGACCTAGAACGTGTTTCAGAAGTGACAATTACGGTATAGATAATATATTAGTGCTATCAAATGGTATTAATTTATCATAAATCATATAATGACTATCATATATGACCACTAGATTTATTGTAGTGTTACTATGTTTTCTTATGATTCTCTCATGGGTATGTACTTCAAAATATTGGGTGTAGAATAAATCTATCCCCAAGGATCATCAAGCTATTAGATATGAAAATAATGGATGGAGATGTAACATATAACTGGACATATCTATATAGTTGGACTGAGTGAATGTTTTCTTTAATGTATTGTAGTTAAGGTGATATGTACATGCCTCACCACATAAATTTTATTGGGATGAGATTAACCATGTGTATGGATCCACCATCTTAAATTATCTGATGTCAATCAAGGACATAAAATATAGGATCCTTCAAGGATAAACTACTATATTGGTTCATGTTATTTTGATATATGGTAGTGTTCATGAGGTCTTCTCGGGCTATGGGGGTATGATGTGGGATATGTCAAACTTAATATTGTTCAACCTTTTCTTTTTTTTGGGAAAATCCTTGAGCGGTGTTGGAATTTATATATTTATTTTTCAAGTTTCTTCATTTAAATATTTATATATATCTATTGAGTTATCCTCAAAGTTGTAGATATATTATTTGTAACATATTACCTTATAATTAAACTATTAAAAATATATATTAATAACAATTGACCGAAATGTATCTTTTTCAAATAAATGTGATTCTGATTAACTGTGTTCATGGTTTTGAAATATGATTCCATGGATGATTATGAAATATGTGGCATACCTTAGGAATTATATAGTCTTTTTCATTCATAGATGTTTGAGTAAATGAAACCATTGGAGAGGCTATTGAGTGAATTAAATAATTTATTTAATTAATATATATAAATTCCCAATATAATAATGACATTATGAATATGTTATGAGAACTCTATAGTGTTTGACACATAACTATGAAATATTAGAGGGTATCAAGTAATCTACATTTGTGATGGAAACCTGGTAACATTGATCCCCAATAATTATTGATGGAATTCATGATATGAATTATAAATGTTTTGGTATCTTCACCATTTCCCCCAGAAGAAATGATATTGACAAAAAATAAAATGTTATTGTTCCATGTCTTATTATTCTGTTTCTTTCATTATATTTAAATAATTTTCAATTAGTAATTTTATATCATATTTTGAATTGGGGATTTATTTTCATTTCATAAGACCAATATAAGAAGAATTTTTTAACCTCTATTTATAATATCATATGTTCCATTACATTGATCATTGTTTTCTTAAATTGAATAATGTTGGATGGGATTTCATTGTAAAATGATAATCTTTACTTGTTTTTTTTATTTTCACACTACCATTCAATGTGTTCCTCATTGTTCGTGCATAGGTTCAACGATTAGATATTGTAGGGATATATGCCACAATTATCGAACATTTTTATACATGATCGATGTATAAATGGCATGGGATGAAATATTTTTTGGATGTATTAGGTTGTATTATTGGATTCCAATGATTTTTTATGTATTTGGGAACACAAACTCTGATAAGAGTCCCATATACTATCAACAGAGGATATATAACATTATATTTCTATCCACTCATTAATTGGAATTGATGATAGGTGGATCTCCATTAATATATAGTTGATTAGGTTTGGTGAAATCAAGAGCACAACAGAATATATCATGGATCATGAATCCCTACCATGAATGTCTTCACTACTAGTGTAAAACATAAACACACATCGTGTAACCTAGAGGAACACAATAATCATAGGCAGGGTTCTCATGAAGGATATAGTATTTTCGATGATAAATATCACACACAATGTGGTTGGTTCCAAAAATCATGAAATCTTACACAGGTATCAAATATTTTTTCCAAAGGCACATTTCTTCAAACTTGAGTAATTATTCACACAGTGTTGTACATTGTACATTTCTTGTGAATGTAGATTGATAGATGAGTTCTGTGTCATGAGTAAACACTCTAGACCCCTAGTAAATTTACACACCATATAACCTGATGTACACTAAATATATACTAACATGGAATTCCTATCCATGTTCAAGGAAATAAAAACCATTGTTTCTATGTATAATCCCATGTCATGTAACTTTATGAACTTATAGTGAAATTCTAAAAGACGATATAATTCAAATGTCCTTCGTCGAGAAGTAAAATTTGTCTTGTGAGCCATATATAATGAGTATCTTTTCCCTGGAATGTTATAGTTTCCATTATTTTGAAATCAGAGCTATAGAGAGGGGTGATATTAGATGAATGATTCTTTCAACAATGCTTACCCAATGAGAGTCATTAGTGGTGATAATTAGACTGATTATTGGGTTGTTACTCACATATTTGTCTTGGTTGTATGTCCCATATATTATTTTTATAGTTAGAGATAAAAATACCCAATTTACAAATAATTTTTCTCCTCAATCTATGGAGTGAATACCACAACATTAATATTTGGAATTGAGTAGTTCAACTATTATAGAATATATAACACAGCTATTCATTGCAGTGGTGATGTACATGTCCAATATATACATTCTAAAGGTGTAACACATGATTAAATGATTCAATTTTACACTACTGGATCTGTTGTAATAATCATATTTTTTAGTTGGATATTGAGATAAAGATCCATTTTATATGCTCCAAGGAGGGATTATCATATATGATATTTTTTATTTTTCCCGTATTTCTTATAGGGTGTTGTGAATATTTATATTTCCATTTATTTCAAATTATTTTTGTTGGTTTCTATATAGGTATGTATATACTCACCCCTAAATGTGATGTGACATCATGTGTTTTTTATTATGTATACTTCATAATGATTTTTTTAATTTTTGTAGACCCGTGATGAAATAATCATAGGGGCAATTTGAGGCGGGTAACATGTTTGATGATCAACCATAGATATTTTGAGATTGGATATATTTAGTTTTACTTTATATATTTTTAGATAGGATGAGACCTCATTTCTGGTTCAAGTGAACCATTCCACAATATATATTTTTTTTACATTGACTTACCTTGATGTATTTCTAAGAGGATGATTCATGATTGGTTTAAACTCTAGATCTTTAATAACATATTTTTGATTTAAGTATCATTTCATTGAGAGGGTAGACTACATGCATACATTTATTTTAATCAATGTACTCCCATTTCTATTATATCTTACTAGGTTATTTTCAATAGCGACTAGCGTTTTCAATATAGTATTGGGGGTCACTTTTGGCTTACTACCAACCCCTGAAGGACCAAAGCAGTTTGATTCAATATATAAAACATTATCCTTGTATTAACAGTGAATTATTGAATACCCTTTTTAATCAAATGTTATTTACATACAAGGAATGATTTTAAAAAATCTATATATTTATTTGTCCATGGATTCCATCATAGAAATCAAGACTTTTTACAACATGGTTGATTATTTTACACTTATATTAATTTTTATATAATAATATCATTCATATTAACAACTAATGAGTTAAAATACTTAGTTACCAGGAAAAAAATATCTTCCAGGTTCTCTAACACCTCGTATAATCCTACATTACGCACGTGTCTAAATAAAATACTCTTTCATAGGGATCTAAAAACCTATTCATGTACCATTTCATTTTTATCTCGAGAGATGAATTCATCAAAGTGTATCTGAAATTTTTTATATCTTATAAATATTTTATGGCTCTCATTAATTATATGATTTTATTTAACACCCACATTATTATTTGATATTTCATACCATTTATTTCATTTTTCGCATGATTACATATAATTAAAAACATAGATAATCATGGTTAGTGTTTATTACTAGAGAAACTATTAATAAATTCATAAAAACACCATACTCAAAGATTTGATAATAGTTGTATATTTCCACTCCATAATTCAAATGGAATGCCATTTTCAAATTTAATGCAGAGTTATTTTATTCCTTAATTATTACTCTATAATGATTATCCCAAATTGGATAATGGAATACATGCATGAATCCCCATTAAATTCACTATGATTTCTAACATGGAATTCCCCTTCTCTATACACCATTACATTGTGATTTACAAGGAAGATTGAGTTGATAGAGAATTAAAAACTCCCATATATAATCAATGAAAAATTTGTTATGATATTAAATAATATTGTCATACAAATGAATCATTATTTTCATAGCTAGTTGGTTTTGAACATTTTTCATATATTCCTCGAATTTATGAAATTAATCCAACTTATTATACCATATTTTGGATAATCAATATCCAATAATTTCATTATTAAACATTATAATGTTGAGTATACACACATTTCTCTAACAATAAATGGCCGACGCATAGTCATATAAAGCAATTCATGAATCTCTGGGGTCCTTCCTCCTTTTATAATATGGGTATATTTGTTGATTTTTTAAAGAAAACAACCATGAAATTATGAAAGTAGTGATTTTTAAATTAATATAAATATCTATGATTTTATATTTTATTCAAACAATTCTCATTTAAATAATGTTGATATTGATACCTCAATTAATGATTAAAAATAGTTTGTGTGTGTGTAATATAAAACGTTAAGACATTTATTTAGAATCCCATTACAATAAATTATTATACCATGTTAATATATGAACCATTTAACCAATAATTAGGAAAATTAAAACTCCATCATAAAGTCAGGACAAATATATATTTTTTTAGGCAATAGATGGCACATATTAGATGTTTCTAAAAAACATAATCATTCATGACATAAATTTGATTTGGTGTTCTCTAATAGCTAATCTAAAATGATTGGATAAAATATAATAACATAGATGAATCTCACCTCATATAACTAATTCATATAATCATGGTTCTTATATATAGATATAAATATTATAATATTTTTTTTTCTATCAAAGAATTTATAGAAATATATATATTTCATTTGATAAAAAATACACCACAAGATTCCATTTATTTCACTATGAATGAGTAGTTTTTAGTATATTTAACCTTCATTCAACATTTAATATAGGTTAAATGCTACACCATTTCATTTCCACGATCTTCATCATATTTAATGTTAATTTTGATGAATAATTGGACTCCTAGTTTTTTTTGACCACTCCACATATCAATTCATATATTTCTTTATAATGATAGAATGTTATGCACAATTCATCCCCATACCAACATATTAAAAAAGATACATTATTTATTTCACAAACTTATTGATATTTTAAAATTTAAAATTAACAACAATGATGTATATTCGACATTAATGTGATGTAAGGATGCGGTCGATGAGCATTTACAAAGGAATTTTAATCCGTATAATTGGTATATTTGTAATTTTTTACATATATTTTATTATATGTGTCCTAGTTGGAACACATTATAAAGTTTTTCTAGTGATTCCTACCAATGATATTTATTACCTATAGTGTGTTACTCTCTCAAATTAACATCATATATAATATTAATAATTTTTTATGAATTTATCTTGACATGATATATCATGAGTTTACTAGATATTGATTGTTACATCAAGCAGTATATGTTTTACAAATCATCCATTAATTTATCACAGAAATTCACACCATTATCTCTTTTCTCCTTTTAAGGTGTATCAAAAATTGGGGATTCAAGTATGTTAATTTTTTTCATGGAATAATAAAATGTCGATGTTTTTATAGCATTCATCAATGTTATTTATTGAAGAAAGTTTTTATTTCCCATGTATAGATCACATGGATTAAGTTATTGAAGAAAATTCTATATTACAAATTAAATATTAATAAAAAAATACGTTAATTTCCTTGAATACAAATATATCTATGATTGAAAATTTTTATTTTATTAATACCATCAAAATATATTATAATGTCTCAATTTATATGAACACTACAATAATAATTTCCTACCAAATGAATATTATATTAATAGGGATCAATATTTTCAATCTCACAACCCATACATTGGACAATATTTTCCTATGATGGCATTATGATGGGTGGTGTTATTTATAGTTTGATCCAATGTCCTCATTATGTTGAGTAGATTGTATAATCATTTAAACATTAATAATATTTAATTTACAATTTTATCAAAATGATATAAAAAATAATTATGTGATTAAACTCAATAAAAATTCGGTTATGCAATCCCATTATATTTTCAAATAGTTCATTATAATTGACTGTGAACATATTTTAACCATACCAAAACCTTGATAATAAAAGTATCTAAATATATATGACAGTCTTAATAGTGTGACTTATGATTTTTTGGATGAATATTATTTACTGTTAAAAAAGACTGTTTCATATAATATACATTTTTCTTTAAAATATTAAATAATTTTTTTATGAAATCATTTTTCAAAAATTTCATTTCATTATTTATTATATTTTTAATTTATAACAATTCATTAATATATTAAAAAAATCAATTAACATGTACCATACAATAAAATGTTATTATAATAAACAATTTGGCATAATCATAAGGTGTGTAGTTTATAGTGTATTTACTATACAATAAACCGTACCATAACACTGAGTGAATAAACTCTGCAAATCGATCATGGATTAGTTTAAAAAATTACTCTATTGAGAATTGTATCCTATTTGTTAATTTCAACTTAGTTTTGGTCATGAATCAAATCATATCATTAGAGTTATATACATTATATGTTATCACATACACACAAGTGAGGGATACCATTAAAATAGTCAAGGGGGTGTAAAAAATATATACTATAGACATATAAGTGTTGCATAATAAGTGGAGAGCAGTTAAGTTAAGGTCAAATACATGATAACTTCATGAGATGATGACTCTTCCTCTTGTAGGTATCTATCAAAAAATAATCTGTATCATGATGGTATCATCAGATGACAAAATATAAAAATTAATATATTTTTCAAGAATATTATCATATTACTTCATGAATTATATCGTATAGGGAAAGTACTGTGACTATTTCAATGTGATTTATACTCTATGAAATTATCAAAATAAATTTACGAATACAAACTATATATTTTCTATATTTTATTCACTTATAATTAGGTAAAAAAATATATTTTTAATAGGATGTAAAATATATTTGGGTTTAGGGAAAAAATACGCATTCATAAGGTTTTAAAATGGTTATTTTTCAATGTTTCAGAATAAAAATTATCATGTTCCTATATGTTAAATTAAAATAAGAGAATCTAGTGATTTAATATATATTTACTCATTGATGGGATACTATAAAAAATATCCATATTTTATTGGGTTCTATCCATATGTTTTATTTTTCTATATAACAAAATATAAGTATTATTCACAATGAATTATAATATATTCAAATTATAGTGAATCATGTGGACCATTGAAATAAATCAAATAAATAATATTATTAATTTTTATGTTGTCTATACATTTATAAAACATCTATATATTAATTGTCATTGACTATATTAATACAATTAAACATATGGTGGAGAAGTAATTTTTATTGTATGTTCAATTATGTTACTCTTCATGGTCAATATAATTATTCAAATGAATGGTAAATATATGAACTCACAATAATATTTATCAATAAAAGAAATATTCTTCACAAAATGTGATTACTATATGATGATTCATTTTAGAAATATATAAAATTAGAATCATTGAAATTTGGAAATTTATTGGTTTCTTATATAGATAATTCTATATAATCACTAGGATCCTTATACACAATCATCATTCCAATCAATAATATTGTTAAGTACATTTAGAATCTTTTATAAATTTGATTATAATTGATTAAACTATTCAATTAATTTCAATAATTATATATTTTTATCTTTTAATAAAAATTTAAATTTATAATCATTATAATAAGGAATAAATTTTTTGGTTTTAGTGAAAACCATCAAAAAACAAATGAAAAGAGACTACAATAAATTTAGAACACATTGTTGTACCTACCTTTATAATAGTGTTTTATTGATTAGAAATAAAAATATGTGTATCTATTATTTCCTTTTGAGTGAATTATTATATATTTGGCTTGATATTAAGTGACTCTTATTATTGTATAAATGATTTAATAACATACAATCCAAATGAGTCTTACTTCATGTATCAAAGTATTAAAATATTATTAATGATGAATTTAATATCCTAAAATATATTTTGAAGGCCCAATGTATTCCATATAAGGATTATCTTGATTTCATCTATAAATATGGAGTAATATAGAAATCATTGGCAGTAAGTGGGAAATAATTGAAAAATAATATTTGAACAAGAACCATCGACCAAAAGATGATGTGCCCTCAAAAATAATACAATGAATAAAAATTCATAATATCCATCTAGGAGTCCACTAACCTATCACTAGAGGATAACCCCCTTAACATTAGTAGATCCCAATATTTATAGTGCTATAGGAGGTCCACTATATAATCAGTGGAGACAGCTGGGAATTTAGTGGTATCAGGGAAACTATTCCCTAAATTCATTGATTATGTAATGAATTAAATTTCATATATCATAACATCAAGTAACTTTAAAAATAAACAATCCTTCAACCAATTTAATAACATAAAATTTTGTCCAATGGTGGTTTGAATGATCTAATGGTTATAAAAAATCATATATGATCATTGATTCATCAGCGATGATCTAATGTTCCCCTCTAGTTCAGATAAATATCTAACTGAATTTCACCATTAATTTTAAATTACATAAATTCTTTAATATCTAAAAATATAATATCAATAGTAATAAGGTTTTTGAGATATTTGGTATGGTAATTGAGACATGGATTTCAAATATAACATATCTATTCTCATCACAATATTCGACGAGTTTCCAATACCAAAAATGATAGGGATGATTTCCAGAGATATCCATAAAGCAAAAAAAATTATTTATTGTAAATATATTTAGGGGATAGATTCATTATCACAACAAATATCATTTTAATAATAACATAATCATCTCACTTGAGAGGAGGAAGAAAAAGTGAACATAATGAGAAACTGTTATATTTTTTATCAAACTATGTCTTCTCTAAACATTATTTTATGAATTACATCAGTGAAATTGAATATAATAAACTACATTCTGATTATATTATTGTGTCTATTATTACTCAATTTATAATTAAAGTTATTAACATACATGTTCATATCAAATTTATCTATTAATTAATTTATTCAAAATGATAACTTATTTTTTATTGTTTTACAAAATAATATGATAAATAAATAATCAAATAATAATATAAATTTTATAATTAAAATTAATAGGATACATCAATCTATATTTTTTTATATATTCAAAATAAGCATAGTGAGAAAATGGAATAAATCAGAAAATGTAAAAATGAGTAGAGAATGTGAAGAATCTATGCACTCAAATTCCTTAAGCATATAAATTATATCAATTTCATTATTTCTTATGTAACGTGTGGATAAATACCTAGAGGGTAGTACCCCTAACATCATTTCCAATTTATCCTATTTTAATTATAATTCTTCCCCCACATTTTCATTAAATTTTTCTGCAACTAATTTGAATTTGAAATTCCATAAAAATATTCGTAATCAACTAGAAAATATTCATAATTAACATTATTGACTAAAAACTAATCAACATTAAAAATTATACAATTTTTTTCAAAAAAATACATCAAAAATAAATGGATATAATAATCATGGAAAAAATAATTATTATCAATGAATGAAAAAATTAAAAATGATACTAATATACCAGAATATATCATTAAACCCAATAATATTTCATCCTCAAAATTTATACAAGAAGAATAAACTATAGATAATTTTTGTATTCATAATGTCATGAAAAGAAAAAAAATTCCTTCTCCCAAATAATGAAAAAACCATGGAAAACCCATAAAAATATGTTTTATTAAAAGTCACTTTTCAGATAATGTTTTTAATTATTAAAAAATAATTTTTTGATGAACTTTGTAAAAAATCTAAAAAAATAAAACATATATTTCAAAGAAATAAATTTCTCATTAATCATATAATAAAAAATGAAAATTTCATTCTAAAAAATCATCACACCAAAGTCTGTATTGGATATCATTATTGGTCCCACTAATTGTTTTTGTACCAAAACCATTACTAATTTTAATTTGTAGAGAATATTTATTTGATGAAAAACAAAACACGAAATATGGTACTTGATAGTGGATTCTTAAGGCACATGTTGGACAATATATTTGAATTCAATCAAATTAATAATCATGAAAAAGTTAATATTACCTTAATTAATAACTCTAAGGGTAAAATAATTGTGGAAGGTAAAATATATTTTTAAGTAAGTCTTATTAAAAATATTTTTTAAATTATTCAAATAAAATTTAATATATATTATCTTATTATGAGATATTTATTTTTACATTTTTTCAGAAAATTATTTTTCAAACTCTTTCAGTCAAAATAAACTATTTTAATTGCAAAATTTAGATTTAAATATATATAAAAAATAATTTTAAAATCTTATAGTAGCCAAAATATAAAATGATTGAGGGTTTAATTGAGGGTGTCATGGATATAGAACAAAATATTGTTCATTAAAGAGGAAACACACTAGTAAAAGTAAACCATTATGTTCTAGTATAAAATGTACACTAATTGATGTTTAAAGTTGACATTATTTCATAATAATGGAAATTTATTAATAAATAGATTCATATATTAAATATAAAAACATAATTTCTACTTTAAAATAACATTCATTAATTCATCATAATTTATTTGAACCATGTGAAATTAAATGACTTTGAGGTAAATCTGTTACTTATGTTATTGTTGACTTCATTAAAAATTTACATTGGGATTAATTATTATTATATAAATTCGAAATTTCATAGTCATTGATCAATTTTTCTATAAAATTTCAAATATTATTTTTATATTTTTTTGATGTGATCATGTAAGGTAATTGGAAAACAAAAAATTTACTTATTTATGGTATTCTAAAATATTTATTCATTCTATTTATTCTTCTCTAACAATAAATTAAAATAAATTAGTAGATATGGTATATCATACTATATATTAAATTTTCCAAACCCTTTTAGAAAAATATAATATTCATCAATTTATTTTGCATAAGATATTATTTTTAATCAGTCTTTTATGATATATTTTATAAAAAATACACTTTCTAATCATTAGGTAAATAGAAAATATAAGATATTATTTTTAGTGTTTTTATATGATATTATATTGATTAAAAATAATTAAAATATTGCAAAATTTTATTAATATTTTATGAATGTAATAATCTTTGTAACTCAAAAAAAATCATCACATAAAAAATCATTGAAAATGGATGGAATTTTGGGTTGATTAAAAAAATATTTATGAATATTTTCCAGAAATAATTAGTTTCATTTCATTTAAAATAGTTTTTTAATTTATTATTCTCAAAATAAATTTTTTGTTGTAAAAAAAGATAAGCTATCTAATTCTTTAGACACAACTTTTAAAAAACATTAATTAACATTCCCTTTAAAATCTTATTTTTTATTTGAATAAATGAACTCTTAATAAAATATAAATATAAAAGAAATTTAAAAAAATTCATTTTTGACTCTCTTAGTACACTAAAATATTAACAATACCAATAATGAGGATATTTTTCTTCATATCATGAAAAATGAACAAAATAGATACAATCAGAATGAGATACGTAATCTTGTGGAATGTTATAATGATCAACCAGTTATATCCTCTGAATGTTTTTTAATAATAATTTATCTTGTCATTTCAATATTAATAGAAATTAAACCAATCTACAAGGTAAATATTAGATTTAAGAAGATAGAATGAGCTATTGTAAAACCTTTTCACCAATTAATTTATTAAATTCCTTTACAATTGTGTTAACATTAAGAACAAATCTTAATATTCTATTTTTTAACAAGTAGGTAAAATGAGAATTTATTAATGAATTTATTAATGAAAATTATTTTGTTGAACAATAATTTGTTTTTTCACATATGGTTTTCTAAATTAAATTTACATACTCACTAAATCACTTTTAAGTATATAATTAAAAACATGGGCTTTGTATAAATGTTTATCATATTTTATTTTTTCTTAATTTTTTATAAAATGGGAAAATATAATCAATTTATTTTTTAAAAACATAATGAAATTATTTTTATGATATTCATATTTTTGTAGATAATTTTATATTTAATAAAACCAATGAATCAATATGTTTTGAATATTTAGATTTTATTACAATGGAAATTAAAACACGAATTATGGATGAAATCAAATTCAATGCTAGGTTTTAAATTTATAAAAATATTCATTTTTTTATAAATTGATGAAAAATAAACAATACAAAATTAAAATTATTTTTTAGAGTATTATAACAATTAAAGTACTAATCCCATAATTTTAAATTATAATCTTATAACAACTGAATGTGGAAAAAAGTTCTACTACCAGATTCTTTGTATTATAATGACTAGTATACTTTACCTTACTATTACATTGCATAATATCTTGTTCATTGTGTCATTATTGACTCATTTACAAAAAAGGTCAGTAGAATCTCACTTCAATTCATTTAAAATGTTTTTTCATTATTTAATGTGATGAATTTTTTTAATCCAAACAGAAATTATTATTTTACTAGATTTTATAAACATTATTATAGTGGATTCCAACAATATAAGAAAATAATAAAACTAAATTTCCACATATATAATCCATTAAATCATGTATTAGTATGAAGTAGTACATTATTCTCTTTTTAATGATGGAGTAGAATAAATAGTCTCTTAGAAGTGTTTCCCCCAAATAATTTTGATGAAACATATTCTATAAAATTATTGTCTAATATATGACTATATCATTATGATGTTCGATAGAACCATGTCTATTAATATTTCCAAGAACCAAATACATAATTAATTCACAAAAGACATTAACCATCATAAACCAATCCTAGGAGATCACTTCCCAAAAGGAAGTATATTATTTAAATTTTTAAGTATATAATATTAAATCAATGATACTTTATCTAAATATCTTCTGGTTCGTTAATAAATTTTAATCAAACCTGTTTTTTGTATGGTATGTTACTTTCATTGTTCTTTTGGACTTAGATATCTTGAGTAATCCTCCAAAAATTAGAATGAATTCATTTTTTGAAAAAACATTCAAGATCTATATTTCTATTAATTATTTTAATCTATTAAATGATTGATATATATATATATATTTAATTAATTTTATATTATAATTATCAATTAGATTCTAAAATTTTTAATCAGAGAGGTTAATTTTTTAAAAAATCATCTCAAAAAAGAGAATTTCATTATAATATAACATATTTCATTAAAAATAGATCATTAAAAATTTATGATAATTTTTTTTCAATAGATGAATACAACATGTTATATTTTCATCAAAAATTATAATTTTATGTATCACAATTTTATACATATTTTAATCATATTTGTATTATCTCTTTTAAAATAGATTAATGATGAACAAAAAAGAAAATATACTCATTTCATTATTATTATTTAATTTAATATGATGAAATTAATTTGGTAGAATGAGTTCAAGGATTTTCATCACAAAAATTTAACCACTGTAGACATTTTCTATAAAAAAAATTTCTAGTACTAAAAATACAATTTAATGAATGCAGATTTGTAGAAATGTTATGTATCTATTTGTAAGGTATAATTTTATATTTTCGTTTTCCTTCTTCATTTTCTTCATCATATTATTTCTTTTTCTATAAATCAAAATTTTGTTTTTATGTTTGGATATTCATGTTTGTCTGGTGATAATAGATAATGAATATAAATAAAGTATTATTTGGTTGATCTAACTACTAAAGAGGAATGTATAATGAATATCGCGTTCTTGTAATTTTTTAATTATAATGATGATTAATTCATTTTATATTATTATTTATTCCACATTGTGATAATTGAACTGGAAAATTAACATAGATATTAAATAATATTGTTATTAATTTCTAATGTAATGAGAATTATTATTTCATTGAGAATGTCTAATGAAACTGGGTAAAATAAATTTAGTCACACCTTGTCCTTAAAAAATTAATTTATTATTATTATGTCTTTGGATTTTATTATGAATGTTCATAAAGTGTTCCCAGGATAATCAATTTTTTTTTGATATTTGGGTTAATTTTTTCATGAGCACAAACATTGCATGATTTTTAGAAACTGAGCTACCCATCGAAGGTAAAAGTGGCGTACATTGTGGAGTTGGATATAATCTACCACATGGGTCGAGCATGGAAATTGAAACCTTTCAGGTTGTTCATGTGGCCATTCTCCTCTTGGATAGTCACTACCACATGGTTGGAGCATGATTTGGTATCATCTTTGGCCAAACCATACGAGCTACACATAAATTATAATACCCTATAACCTTATTTCACTCTCCACTTTTTATCCAAAATTTTCCCCCTCCTTCATGGTCTATTTTTTGTGCAATAAGGGTTCTAAAACCCCACTTTCCATAGATAATCATCCTCTATGGGTTCTACTCCAATGATCTTGGGTGAGTTTTTTGGGTTTTTTGCCTCTTTTCACCTCTTCCTATTTGGCTCTCTAAAGTTAATGCTTCTTTTTTTCTGGGTTCTCTCTTTGATGAATCCTAGATGTTAGGGTTGATGTGAATATCAATTTTAGTTGTGTTTTTGGGTTTTTGTTTTATCTTTTGGTTGTATTCATCCAAGTCATAGTGTTTTATCCAATTCTACTACATTTAAGTAGTTGTTTCATTTATTTTATTTCTTGATAAATTCCATTAACATTGACTACTTTCAAAAAATTCATAAATTTGATTCACATGGTTGTTATTCAGTTGATTAGTTAATTGTGGTGTTTTGATGGTGATATAATTTATAAAAAAAATTCCAAGTTATTCATTAAATTTTTTATGTATGTGAGCACCTAAGGTGTTTGATAAATTCACAATTGAATTTTAAATGAAAAAATTTGAAGATTTATGTGATGTTTTCCTATTGATGTGTTTTTGTTAAATTGGCGGGATTCTAATTTGGGTTTTAAATGTGGAATATTATGATAATTATTATGTGGTTTCTTATGTTGGTGGAAAGGCATGTGGTGGTTCATTGATAATGGTTTTGGGAAAATGTGATTGTTGTATTCCATTGGATGCTGGAACATCCATATGTTCTGATGTGCATACATAAACATGAAAAAAATTTGTGATGGCTTTATTTAACATAAAACCCGGATTTCCAAACACATTTGTGTCTGTTTAAACTATTTGGGTTAAACTAAATTCCCTTTTATTACATGTGACTCAGATTTATTTTCAAATGATATGTTTATTATTTTCTCCATCTATAATTTATAAATGATGGGTTCTTTTTAAATAACATGGAATCCCATTTTTTACCATTATGTGTGTTTTTGTATACACCATGGTCTTGAAATAAGTATTAAATTTTATAGTGTTCTATAAAATGATTATGGTTTGGGATATATAAACACTTGTTTGTAATCCTGTGGTGGTTTGTGAAATTCATTAAATATTAAATGATGTGACATCCCGGTTGGAACTTATGAATGAATGATTATATGAAGTGAACCACAATAGTGGGATTTTCCAATTTGGATTATCATATTTTTTGTGTCAATATTTCGGGTTTTCCTTTCCGGTGATGATAGTTAAGTTGATTCATTTATGTAAGGGCCTTCTACTTACATATTGTACTGTTACAATGTGTTTCTTTGGGATATTTTAGAGGCCCGAGAGGTGGATTCTTATCAATTGAGATTAGATAGGTTGGTAATAATATAATTTTTTAAATGAGTTGTTGTTGAGCCTTTGTGGGCGCTAGTTTAGTTTAGGAGGTTGTTTATTAGATTTGGGGATTCACCAAATGCCAATAGGTGGTTCTGAATTTATTTCATCCATGTATCCCTCTATTGACGTTTATGAAATTCAAATTATTACTATCTTTATTTTCTTATTTACATTATATTCCACTATATTTATTGAAATATGTATATATTTTATCTCATCATTTATTGGAATCACATTTTTGGTTCATTGTTATGGTACAAGGATTATAAAATGGTGAACTTAATAAGAAAATGGTTATATGGACTGTGTTGTATAGAAAAGGGAATTATTTGGATGAATTTTTAAAACAATGAAAAATTATTATCATATCTAAATTTCAAACTATTTTAAATTGACTCCTTTAATGAAATGAAAAATATGGATTTTTTGGTACTTTCTAATTTATCTATAGTGTAGTCACCTTACTTGTACAATTCAATTCTGGTAGACCCAATATATTTTCTTGGTATATCTACGTGTTGATGTTTTCATGTACTTTTTTGATCATATAGTGGTTCAGTCTTGTGGATAGTGGTGACATTGAAGTCACACAGAGATCAAATTGGCAGCATTTTGGTTTCGTTTGAATTGTAAATCATTATTTTATAGTTGTATGTGTATCTGGATGAGATTCTTATATTTACATGTGATTAGTTTATATTAATTTAGTGTGTTTTTTTTAGTTTATTTATTTGAACCTAGTTTATATTGATGAAATCATTCAATCATGGATTATATTTGATTCCTTGAACTAGTTTTTTACCCTTTATTATTAGGAATGCCCATTGGGCCAGGTCCTAGAACTGGTTACATGTCGGGTCAGATGTCATCTGGACAATATTTGTGAGAAATGGTATCATATGTGGACATTTGTTTATTTGGGGATTCAATTAGTTGGATAATATGAATTCCAGATTTCATGTGGTAGGTGTGGAAAGAGAATCATGAACTGTTTCATGTTCTAATCACTGAGTTGCGATGTGTATTATGAGATTTGGACCATTTGTCTTGTTTTGGATTGAGGATTAAAAATGGAGGTGGGTTGGTATTTTATTGTGATATATCATTGCAAAGTGACAACATGTGGTGTCTAATTACTTGGTTCAAGGTTTTCTTAGTGTTGGTGCTTATTTTGAAAAGCCCACTACAATGTAACCAAGCTAGGCATATATACTAATTCCTCATTTTCGTGGCTCGATATGGGTTTTCTATTTTGGTTGGTCTTTTAGTGAGAGTAATAATTTGATTTGGTTATTATTGTGTTGAGTGAATTTTTAAATGTAAATTGTTTTTGAAAATGGGAATGACTTAATTCCATTAGATTTTGATGGGAAAATGTGTTTTAAAGAAAAAAATTTCAGATTGAAAATTTGGTAAAAACATGGGGTTTGATAATGAAATAGATAGTGTGACCCTTGTTAATCCTAATGAAGGATGGACACACATGTGATGATGGATATGGTTCCATTGGTGATATTTTGAAATTAATGGGTTTGATTGTTTTTATAATATGGGGTTTGAGGAAAAAATTAATCATGTTTGGTTCTTATGGAAGAGTGTATTCATTTCTATGAAATATGGATTTAGTTTTTTGAAATGAGAATTGGAAAAAGGTATTTTCAGAATTATTATGGATGTCGTTATTTTTTTAATTTTGATTTTTGTTTGTGTTTGAAAGTGTTTGGTGTATGGGCTTGTTGATTTTTCTCAAGAAGTTTTTTTTAATGTGATTTAGATTGATATTGGTTTTGGATTTGTGTTCCCCATGTTGATCAGAATATGCCATCCGAAATAGTACCAAATGATTTTAATGAGTTATTCAAAGATTTATTGTCCTTATCTAGTGTTTCTTATTTCTTTTAGAGAGATCATTTTCTGTTAAGCATAGTTATGTGGCTTTATTATGTTGTGTGACTCTTCAGATCATTGGGAACTACAAAAGATGATAGATTTTTTGTTTTTTTTTTGTGTTATTTTAATGACCTTGTTTGGTTAAATGTGAAATTTTTAACACATCGTAGATGCATTTATGTAAAATGTGGTACTTTTTTTAGGAAAACGTTTTCTATTAGTTTATACATTAAGAGATAAAGAATGAAAAAAGAGAAGTGCTCAGGAGTATTCATCAAGGATAGAAGATGGTGAAGCCCTATGTTGACCATTTCCATAGATTGTATACTTTTATATATATATGGAATCACAATATATATTAGATGTGTCTAATTTTATTGGGGATCTACATCCATAAATCATGGTGTGAGTCATATACTACAAGGATCTTCATTTTGAACTGATGGTGGACTATATGTTTCAAGTGGTGTTGTTTTCTAGAGAACATGATGTTGGATATCCAAGGACTCTTATTGATCAAGAAGATTCCCCATCTGGTGGGGAGTATATTCCAGATGAACCTATCTTTGAATAGCATCCATCATTAGTTCTAGATTCCAGTTCAACATGCCATTTCCTTGGGTGAAACTAGTGTAGTCAGTTTGGGCATTCTAAGTCATCATCCCATAAACCCCCAAAGACATGGAATCATTGTGTATATGTGGGTCCTCAAGAGTTTTTTTGTAGAAATTATCACTTGAAGAATATGTTTTTAATAAAGGATTTTAGCTTCTAGCTATGAGGTAGTAGATTCTTCCACCATAAGGGCTCCATCCATGGGCCATATAGTTATGCTCACACACAGTTAAGAATCACTGGGGTGTAGGTTACCATGGTAAATTTTTTGAGTTCCTTATTATGGTGGAGATGTTTAATGTTTACGTATTGATGTTTTTTTGTCGTTTTAGGTTCATAATTTCCTTATAAAAGTTTTATGGACATATATTATTCTATCATGAGTAGTTTTTTATTATTTAAATGTGTCTCTTTGAGTTAAATTACCTTTATGAGCATGCTTAGCCCTTATGTGGGCTAGTCTTGGTTTCAATTTCTTTCATTCGGCGGTGCGTGAGTTTTTTTAAATTGATTTGTGTGGGTTATAGGATTTTTATTCTAGTTCGTGATCACTTCCTGGGTTTATCCCCTGTATTTGTAATTTAGTCAGGTGTGGTAGATTTTCAGTTCTCTTTGTTGTGAAATTTAGTGTTATGTGGAGAAGTTTGGGTTGTTTGTGTTAGGAGTTCCCTAATTTGTCATTGATGATAGTTGGCTTACTATGGTGGAAAGAATAATCTCATGGTCTACCATTTTCCCGATGATTTTTGTATATAGTGTTGGTTGGGTGTGACAGGGGGTGTGAATGGTCACCCTAGGATCCATGATTTCATTAGGATTTATTCCAGAATATGTTCGAGTATTGGTTATCTTTTAATTGGGTGAAATTTGGTGGGTAGAACGTCCATGTGGTGGGATAATTGACATACCCCATCCTTGAAATTACTCTTATTTTATTGGAATTATATGTTTTGGTGGATGTTTATGTTGAGTTCTTATCTTAATAAATTGCCTTTCTTTTGTGTTTTGGGAGAATTTTGGCCTATGGATGGCATCTTGAGGTTAATAAAAACCGAGCAGACTAGCCCAAGAAGCTGTGCGGCTAGTCTTAGGGTCAGACATCAGTTATTTCACTATTTTAGCACATTAAGTATGATTTTTAAGACGGTTCATGTTTTCATTCTCCACATGGGTAGTAGATTGTGCATGGTTATCTCTTGTTTTGGTAAACCATGTGGCCAAAACAAGCGACCTGCCTAAAAATTTTAAAAATAAAAAACCCTATTACACTCTAAAATTTATTATCCCCATTTTAGGCCCCTCCCTCTTGGTCAATTTGGGTGCACTATGGGGTCCCCCCACCCTTCATTTTTCCTCCTCAACCATGAGTTATCCAGCAATGATCTAAGGTGTTTTTTAGGGTTGTTGGTTCTTCTTCACCCATTTCATATTCTCTTATATCTATATCATAGTTCTTATTTTATGGGTTATCTATTGGATGGACCCAAGATATTAGGGATGATGTGAAGATTTATTTTTCTTGACATTGAGGGTGGGTTGTTTAATCTTTGGGGTGTATTCTTATTCCTCTGATAGTTTCAATTCATTTACACACCATTAAGATAGGTTTGTCCATTATTTTTCATTTTTAATGAACTCCATTGATGAATGAGTTCATTAAATAAATTAATAAATATGATTCTAGTGGTTTTTATGAACTTTTTTATTTCATAATGGTATTATTTTTGTTGGTGGAATTTATTGAAAATTTATCTTGATGTGATTCATTAAATATTTCTCTATATCTGAGCACCAATGGTGTTTCATAAAATTTCAACTGCATATTAATGTAAGCACATTATTTTTTGAGTGGTTTTCACCCATAGATATGTTCTATATAATTGGTTGGATTGTGATTTGGGATTTTTTTGTTGAACATGGAGATTTCTATAGTGTGGTTAAAATATGTTTGTGGGAAGGCACATGATAGATATTTGAGAATGGTTTGGGAAAAAAGGATTTTGGTGTTTGATTATACATGGGAAAATCCTACTGTGTTAAATATCATGCATTGATGGTAACATAAATGTTTAGGTCCTTATTTAAATTAAAAACCGGTTTTCAAAAAACTTATTTGGCTATTATAATGACAATGTGTCTAAATAAACTCCATTTGAATCCTAATTAATCAAGTGTATTTTAAAATTTTATGTTTAATATTATGTGTGTTGATAATTTATAATGTATGGTTTGGTTATTTATGATATATAATCCCATTTGAAATATTTATTTGTGTTGTGTGTTTCTATTTTGGTTATGAAATATGAATGGAATTTTATATATTTTTATAAAATTATTTTCAGTTTTGAATATATAAATTCCATGTTTGAAACTTGTGCTGATTTGACAAATTATTTTAATCATATAGGATGTGATGGCCCAGTTGGCACTAATGATTTACATTTTATATCATTAGAAACCATATAGAATAATTTCTCTATATGGGTTATATTATATGTGGTATTACTATTTCGGGTAGAAAAGTGTAGTTACAATAGGTTTACTGAGTCATGCATTCCAAGGACTTCTACATACACACATTACAATTACCATGGGTTTTTATTGGAATCATTTAGGGGCTTTGTGATGGTTTCTAATCAAACTTGATTAGATTATTCAGTACCCCTTAGTTGTGTTAGAGGCTAGGTGGGTTGTTCCCCTGGTGATTCTAGATTAGTGCAGATAGTTGGTTATTGACTTTGGGTATTCACCATACGCTGGATGGTGGTTCCAAATAGAGTATATCTAGGTATCACTCAACAGATGTTTAGGAAATCCCCATAGTTACTATATTTATTTTATTTTTTGCATTCAATTTCACATGGTTTCTTGTACTGTTTATCTATTTAATTTTACCTTTCCTTGGTATCACTGTATTGGATATTAAACATGGGACATGGTTTCATAAATGGTGAACCCATTTTAAAAAATGTAATGTGGAGTGTGTTATTTGGAAAAAGAAAAGTTTTTGTTTTATTATTAATATTCTTAAAGCCTATTTTCATATATTCATTTTGAGGTTGTTCATATAGAGTATTTTTAGGAATGTAAACATATGGATTCATTTTTGGTTTCCTACTAAAATATGAATATCACACCATACATGTACTATTATCCCTTGGTAGAACAATTCTATTTTTATGTTCAATATATTATTCCGGTTTTGTGGTTCAATATGGCTCTTGGAGTGGTTAATTATTGTGGATTATAGTGACATTTAGGTAACATGGAAATCACATTGGTTGGGGTTTGGTTTTTTTTTGTTTTAGTTTTAGTCTTGTCTAGTTGTATTTGTATTTGTATTTTTTTAGTTTTATTTAGTATCAGTTGTTGTTTATTTCCATGTTCTATGTTTTTTAGATTATATCACTAATCTTGGTTTATTTGGGTGAAATTGTTGAAATATGGATTATATTTGATTACCAACACTGGTTTCCACCCCGTGGGGATTAGGAACACCGATTATGCCATGTATCAGACAAAGTCAGATGTCTAGTCCAAAGGCATCCTAATCTCATTAATGAAACAATGAAACTTGATTAATGTTTTTAAATTAGCTTAAAATAGATTCTTACATTTTTTCCAATATATATGAAAAAAAAATTTGATAAATGTTATTCATAATGGAAAAAAACTATTGATAATTAAGGATAAATGTTTTCAGAATTGTGAGCTCATTCGTTTTTGAAAGATGAATGTCTTGTGTTTAGGGTTGAGTCGTTATATTTTCATATAAATGATTAATATATTGTTTATATGAAATTGATTATATATTAACCATATATTTTATTTTACATCTTTTATGTTTATCTAGATGTGATCTTTGGTATTCTATGTGATGTTATATTGGAATGGAATATTACTGATGATATATGGATTGGGAGGCCTAGTGTACGGGAACCAGTAAATATACAAGTCTGTAGCACAAATAGTGATATTAACAATGGTATCATGGATGGACGATGGTTTTATGTAATGTTTTGAAGTATGTATTGCCCTTTTTTGCATACATCTCAATGTTTTCTGGATATTAAATATTTTTAATGGAAAAATATTTGTGTTTCAAGTTTGTCCTAATTCCATTCAATATAAGATGAGGCAAAAAGTTGTATGTGGATATGCATACTGAAATGTTAAATACGATCTTTCCTTGAGTACCTAAAATTATGGAATGATAATAATGTTCAATAAATATTTTACCCTATCAGGTTAGTTCATGTGGGAATGTAGAAGATATGTATGATGAGAAATTTTGGACATAGTTAGATTATGAACGCAGGGATAGGAATTCTGTTTTATGGTTAATGAAATGTAATTTGGAGTAATTTTAATTAATTTTCAATTAATAAATTATTATAATGATAGATGTTTAAAAATAAGGAATTTATTTAATGATGTTATTCAATTATTCTTCAATGTTAGTTGTATAAAAGAATCTTATTAGTGGTGATTGGTGTCCGCATGTTAATAGGATCTAATGAGAATAATACTAATTTAACTCCCACAGAGTTTTTATAATGTATGTTATATCCAGTATGTTTTTACATAATATACTTTACCAAAAATATTTTTAGGGAGACTTACTCTTAGTTGACCCTAGGAGGGGGGTTTCCCCCAATATATAGGATTGTGGGGGATGAATGACTCTAAACAACCTGTATCCCAACTCTCTTCTCCTAGTAGTAATATCTGTTTCTATATATGGTGGTCAACATTTCCATATATGATTATAGATGGATATTATTAATTATGGTTATCTAAACAGAATGTATCTCCAGATATTTCATACAAAGGAATATTGTTTTTGTGACATGTAAGGGCTATGAAGATTCTAGGACCATTACTCTACGAATAGGCTATTATGGTTTGAGGTACAATACATGATAAATGATATGCGATGTATAGTTTGAGGAGGATCTTGGAAACTACTATGTTTGTATTTGTAGATATATAATGGGATGATTAGTTAATAAGGTTTCTGAATTTCATATTGTGATACATTAGACTAGTTTTTTTAGGATATAATCTTTTGTGAGAAATATATTAATATTAATTCTATTTTGGTATACTAAAAAACCATTGGGGAAGATGTATAAGGGTAACCATGTTTTTTAAATTTAATTAATGATCTCTCATATGAGTTAATTCTAAAGATATTCATTGTGCTAGGTTTATAATGTAATATGACTTTATCTATGATGAGTTAGTCTAACATGTCGTTCATTTGGCTTAAATTTGATTAATTTAATGTATTACTTCTCAGAAAAAAATTAGATATTGGGATGGATATTTCTATATCATGGTTGGTCATGATGTGTTAATGATTTTTTTTTATGATGTGGAGTCGATCATTTCGGTCGATATAGTTTCATTTTTAGTTGTACTAGTTTTTATATTATATCATGCATATAAATGGGATTTCAATTTTTATAAAGTGGAGGATTTTATTGGTTTTATTTTATTCTATCTCATTACTACATTCCTTTAAAGGGGTGTTCCTTTAATTTGTAGTTATGAAACACACTAAAATGTTTATCACCATCTAATGGCCTATTGGAGGTGGGATTCAGGCCCTCACTGTATATAATTTCTAATTTATAACATTGGAGGAGAACCTATAGGAGGAGGGGTCCTAAAAATATGGGATTAAAAATATTAAAATTTATATAAATAATATTTATGATATTCATGAAACAATCCAACAATTATATGGTTATGATTCTAAACATTTCATATATAACATATAGATATATAAGCTGATGAATATGAGTTTCTTAATGATATATTTACAAGGTGTATACAACCTTTATCTAAATATATCGTTATATGTAAGTTCATATATAGTCAATTGCAATGATGAAATAAATGTAAAATCTATCAGAGAAATTTGATGAAAGAATATATTCATTATAGAATCAAAACATATATGATTATTAAATTTAACATTTTTAAAACATCATGATATGTAATTGCATGAATTTTTCAATCAAATATGTATATTATAAATTAATATATCAATATTAATTAAAATAAATAATGATTCAATATCATATAGGTATAGTTCATATGGAACCATAGACACATGAACAACTAATTCAGATATGAACTAATTTTCTCTCATTGAGTTCATCATAAATAGAACTGTTGATGGAAAAATCATTCATTTCACCGTTCAGTATAAACTGTAGAAATGAAAAATAGGAATTTTTGTTCATAGATGAACAATTATAATAAAATATAAATATATCAATGGATAATATGATAAATTTTCAGAGAACATTAGACAAACATTTGAATAAAATAACCAACATATCATTGATCATAAACATGAATAAGGGAAAAAATCATATAACTCATAACACAAGAATCACAATGGAATAAATTTACCTGAATTCTAAGATCCTAAAATTGGATTAAGACATATATTTTTGGCATACATGTAATCATAAAATATAAATTCATTTATAGTGAAGAAGTAATTATGAAACTAGCATAGTGGAATGTATTAACTCCTTAAACCATGTCAAGGATCAATATCATCACTATCTTATTTAATGAATTCCATTTTTGAAGTGAGATCACTACCCATTATGTTCTTCTTTATAACATGAGATATCAATAATTTCCCAAGACATTGAAAAGAGATATAGTTTTCACCCATCCATGGTACAACATGGACACAATACATGTTTATAACATAACAAATATCCTTCTTCATGGCATAAGAATATCCCTAGGTCATACCCTAACCACTGTCATGGGTTATAACATAAACTCCTTCATGTAATGGAAACTATACATAGGTGTTCCACAAGATCATTAACCATTCATTTATAAAGAAAAAATGAAGATAAATTAGTTTAATAATCACGTTTTCATCCCAATAATTAACCATATATAGAAATAATAATGATGGTATCATTCGATTGTCTCCCCAAGAAACTTATGAGTCATTATAGGATGTAATCATAGACGAAAAACTCCTTTGAAATATAACCTGGAGTAATTGTATAGGGAAATAACCATTCCACTTTTAAAAACTCATTTTAAAAAATATTTAATATATTAGACTTTGTAAAATATTTCACCAGAATGTAACTTTTGAATCTTATAGATAATTTATCTAAAAATTATTGGTCTTAGTGATGTATATTAAAATTTATGTTGTACATGTTAAAATAATGATCGCATTGAAGTTATTAATAATATTAAAAAGTAACTCATTTAAAAAATCATAGGATGATTCCATTAAGAAAACTTAATTCATTAATGAAGTCTAGAAATATATTTAAACTATTAATAAACATAATTATTAAAATTATTAAAATTTTATTTATATAACCTTTAAATAAATAAAAATTATTTCTTTGTTGAAGAGATATGTAGATACATTTTTACAAAAAAAAGTTTCTTTGGGAATAATGTGCACATAAATAGTGTAAAATGAATTTTAAAAATATTATTTTTCTGAAGTTATCATGTTACAGTAATATTCGTGTTTTTCAACAGAGTTATATCTATAGTACATGATTTTGGAAGCCAGATATGAAAAGGTTATAACAAGAAATTAGAATCTAAAAACTAATCCATTGCAACTATGGTGAATTTTGAATAATTATCCATACATAACAATGAACCATATATGGAAATTAAAATCATAATAACATCCATAATATAAATCACAAATTAAATTCATAGGAATTTTATACACAACATCATTGAAATAAAATATGAATATGTCATTTTTGTCACATAAATAAATGTGAGATGAATTGATCTTACCACATCAATAGCATTTGAATTAAAATATACAATAAATAGTAAAAAAGAAATGAATTAATTAATATTATTAATATATGTAAAATCATAATGTTACATTTCATTTGGTAGTTTATAAATATCATGATTGAAAGAGTGGTGAATATTGCATATGCCTATCATAAATAAATGAGGCCAAATAAATATTTTACCATCAGCCATGAATTTCATTCAAAATATTCAGTCATCCAGTATAATAAAAATATGTTTATTATATAAATATTAAATAATACTAATGATATATATAATAACATATATGATTTACATATATCCTTCTATCATCGATTTATTTATAGTCATTGTTAAAATCATGTTTTATGTAATAATTTGATCATTTTTTAAAAATTAATTGTTGTGGTTTCATAACATCCATAATATTCAAAATGTTTTATATATCACAATATATATATATAGAGTAACCAATAAAATATATATATTAAAATAGAACAAAATTTTTCATGGAGATTCTATGCCGTACGTACATAAGAACAATGTTTTCATTTTTCTGACAAACTAAACAAAAAAAATTTAATTTAATTTATCTATTAAATAATAATTTCGAGAACATATATATCGAATAAATTCAATTAATAAATCCTTAAAAAAATCCATCTCAAAATAAAATAAAATATGTAATACATCAATTTGTGGATATGATAGTTCACAGTTACTCACGAGTGATGTTTTCATATTCATAATATTTTGAATGTAATAAGGTAGATCTGATATTATTTTTAAAAGATTATAATTATTTCATTATGATAATGTATAGAATCTAAATACATCACTCTATCATGCCATCAATTGTGGTGATGGATAATTAATTACATCAATTCATGAGAGGTTGTCCGCTACAGACATGATCGACAAATTTGATTTCCATTTAATTATTGAGGAGGTGGATAAAATTTATGAAAATAAGAAATAATATATCTCTATAATTTATATAATTATTTTATAATATCATAATATTTTATAAATACTTTATGGATACTAATGAATAGATAAAATAAAATTACTCAATTAATAATTATAACTCTTATTCCAACACCATTAGGTGAGCACCCGAAGCCTTGTAAATTGGGATTACTAATAAAACAAAGGCCCATATGGTGTTAGGAATGATGTAGGGATTTAATTTTTTCAGGTAGTTGTTTTTTTATTATTAACATGATAGGATAGGTTGATCACTTTTATAAGTGGGGGATAAGTAAGATATATTGTTTTTGAAAATAAAAAGTTGAACCTGTTTAATAGACCACAAAAAATGATCTATTATGTATCATTATCAAACCTAATATGTGATGAAATAATTTTGAGGCCATAAAATAGTAGTTGTAAAATTTTATAGTTTTTTTAACCCTCATATTCTTTTTTTAACACCATGTTAACATGGTTTAACATATTCCATTATAATTACATTTTTAAAACTTTATAATTCATTTTGAGAAATAAATTATATTGACGTCATTTTAAAATATTATTTAGGAATATTATAAATATGTTAAAAAAGTTTACAAAATATATTAATTTAAGTAAAATGATATAATTTAAAATTAATCCTTTAAATGAAATTAAAAAATATTTTCCTATTGAAACATTTTTATAATTATGAAATATCTCAGTATCATATTACCTTAGTATTTTGTTTCAACTAACATAAATTTGATTAAATACCATAAAATTGAAAAAATTTGACTTATAAAAAAATTTAAACAATATTTATCTATAAATATTCACAAAATGAAATGGTAGTATTTAATAAAAATATGTATTTTCCATTACACAAAAAAAATTACTAATATTAGTGAATTAAAAAAATCAACCCTACGATAATATTGACATGTTGATTCAAAGAATTACATAATTTTTTTAAATAAATTATATAAACGTATAGATAATTATTATTATTACATAATTAAAATCATAGACACCAACTTTTTAAAAAAGTATTTTTCAATAATATATTGATTTTAAAAAAATTTATATAATTTGATTTAAATGGAAATTATTTATCGGTAATATATATAGATAATTTCAAAAATATGTCTATTCATATCTATACCATCATGGATTGTTTCTAGGTTATAATGGTGGTGCCTGAATAACAATATTATTAATAGTATATCATGGTTGATTAAAGCTCAATGTTGCGTGTATAATATGTCATCCATGAAATTTAATTAATTAAAAAAATTACTTCATAAACTATCATGGAGTTTTATGGTACCCAATACAAAATTCCTTCAAAATTTTTAAAAATTGGTATAAAAAATATAGAAATTTTTTCTTTATTACGTCCTTTTTTCCTATGTATCTTACTAAAGATGGTGTTTTTTCTAGAAAGCATTGGCCAAGCGAATGGGAATGTCTCATAGAACATTCTATCTATGATCTTAAATATCTATAATTTATTAAATATGAGAATGATCATGAACCATAAGATACACCAAAATTTTTATTACATGTTATGGATCACATATGTGAATTCTCATGAGATATTTAAGGATCGCGTCATTAATGTGATAGGGGTTTAGTAAATGAACCTAGTGATTCAATACACTCCCAGTATGATATTGAATTTAAAATGGGAAAATATTCATAAGGCATAGATTTTCATTATTTAAAATATCATAACCTGATACTTGTGTGAAATTCATTGAAACACCTTCTCACCAACAACATATTTTATATCGCATAAATGATCATCAGTTTAACATTTCAATCAACATTGTACAAATATTATGTATAGCATAATCGTTCAGCCCTATATTCAATTTATACAACAATATCTGGTTCCAATAGCATTGTTTCTATATATTCATCTCAAAATGTTTTAGATCTAAACTTTTTTTCACATGGGGATTCAAAATTTGATAACTGAATGCTTGTTTGGATGATTATATTGAATTTAAAGTCAATTAGAAGAATATGTAGATATAGAAAACCTTTGAAACCATTATTATAATGACTTGTAATATCCTATAGTGTTAAAAATTTTCTATAAAAAACAATATCATCTAGAGGATAATAAGTATTGTTTGGGATCAACTCTAATTTTGGAGTTGATAATTTCATCAATAGTATATAGATTTAAATTACCATTCTTATACATATATAGTGGAATGTGGTACCCTTGACAAATATTAACATGTATGTAATTTATATCATAGAAATTTGATCCAAAGAGGAATCTTTTTCTTATAAATTATGTTAGATGATGTGGTATGGTGATCAATGACAACCGAAATATCATTGGTCTCTTTAGACCTTTTGAAGAGTCAATGAAAATATATATTGTGATGTTTTCCCAATTAAATTATTATATAGATAATTTTGATAACATCCATTACATTTTCTATATAACATCATTTAATTTTTGATATATGATTACACATGGTATATAAGCTACAATATATCTCTTCAATCTATCCCATATTAAATTCTTTTTCAATTACCTCTACCTCTTCATACATCAAGGATGAATAAGTAATGATGAACTATGTCAATACTTTATTAGGTCCATCTTGAACACTAGTATTTTGGGAACTCAAATGTAGTTTTAAAACCTTATCAGTCAGTCACAATTGTTGTAAAACATAAGAAATATTTCACATTATCCATCATCTCTTCAACTTCTTTATGCACACAATTAATATTCAATTATATATATAGTTCAACAGCCACATTAAAAAAGTACAGTTTTCCACTTACATTAATATTTTAATATATATCGTTCTAGTATATAATTTTTTTACTATGTCATTCTAATCATTGATAATCTATTCTGATAATTTAAGCTTATGTTATCATCTATCTTGTTCACTTCCAAAGGATGGAGATGAATTGAGAAGTAATAATAATTAACTTACACTATAAATTTTATTAGAATCATGTTCAAATAATTCTATATAAATATATAATATTGAATATAATGATTCTTATATATATATATATATTAATCATTTCTATAGAATAATAATGTATCTATATCATTAATGAGAAAATTACTACAATTAACACCAAATCACGTGTTACGTATTGATTTCACGAAACATAAATTTTTAAGAGACATACAATTTTTTATACTGTTTTGAAATATTATATATTCCAATCCCTTATTTTATGAAACCATAATTATTAAAACCCCTTTTCATGTAAAGGGTATTATATTAATAAATGCACTAACTGACCATATCTTTAGTTCTATAAAATTTTCTTCACATTAAATTTTTCAGAGGAACTTTTCTTCCATCCATGTTATCAGAGTGAGTAGACTATATAGTAATGATATGTTCAAAAAAACCCATCAATAATTTATATGAAATGGTGGAAAACATTTTATCTCACACATAGTGGTTTTTCTAGGAAAACATTGCACAAAATTTATCTTTGATAGATCTACTGATATACAATCTCTTGAGAATATATGTCCTAAAAATGAAAACTATTTTTTGGAAAGTTTAAATTTTTTAAACATTTCATACATTTTCACCTTCAATATGTTCTCTTCTATAATTATTAAGTGATATTTATTGACTTATATTTAATTTATTACTTAAATATATTGCCTATAAATACTAACAATGGCATATCAAGGTAATCTCAAAAGTCACTAATCATTAAATCCATGAAGAAATAGGGGAAATTAATATGGCCAAGTGGAATCAATTTAAATTCATGGTGTCTATACAATAAATAGAATACAATAATTGAAATATACACTATCATAAACCATAATATATGCAATCTAAAATGAATTAAAATCATAGAAAATGGTGATCTCTATGTAGTTGATCAAAAAAGTCATCAATATGGTGAAGATGATACATGTTATTATTAGTGATAAATTTCAATTAACATTTTTAAAAATAGAGTCACATCAATCAATCATTATTCATAAAAATGGAAAAACCAAAGGTGATACACTTGGCTTGTCAATCATCACCTATGGTTTCTTTTACTGTTCCTACAACTCAATAAGGGCCATTGTATATGGTATTTTTGAAATATCTATGACACTAGGTTTGAGTTATATTGAGATATCAACTTACTATATCAAGGTAAGAATAAGAATCTCTTCCAAAAAGTCGGCAACAAACTATTGAAGAGAATACACGTCATCAATTGTGGGTTTCTCCATAACCATATAAGGGAAAAAACATTTGAATTGGAAACAAGAATCCTAATATTGATGTGATCTGTATTAGAAGTTCATATCTTCTTTCATGCTTATAAAGGATCATATGTGTTTCCATAATATAAAATTGTTTATTTCCTTCTTGATATATTTATTTGGAATTTATATTGAATAATAAAGTAAATTCGTAATTTAACATCAAATTCATCCAAAAGAAGAATAGCGGATTTTATAGGAAGCATACTCCCCAATGATAAATTGGAGAATAATTTTAGGCATAATTTCAGATCATCATATCATATGGTGATTACTCTACTAATTCGACAATTAATCATTCAAGTTGTATTTTGAAAACATTATAAAATTATATACATATAAAATTACAGTTTGAACTAGTGTAAAATAAAAAATTAAAATTTATAGAGTGGATAGTTTGTTCCACATTCACATTGTCACAATTAGTCCACTTATTAGAAATATTGAACAAATGAGATTTCTCAATGTCTCCTATATTAATAGGCACCTGATGTCTATCAGAATCTTTTACCAAAAAAATTTACCCATTCGTCACCACAAATACTATACTCTTTGAATTTTATACCCTATAGAATGGGTGGTGATTTATATGGAGCATTATACTTATTCACAGCAGTGGATATCTTTTTTAAATAACATCAGAAACCTATTCCATAATTCCTTCATATAAATTTATCATTTACCAAACCACTAAATAGTATTTTCTATAGGATTTCATCAATAGATTGAGAATAAAGGGAATATCATCTTCTTTTCTCAATAGTTTTTACATTTTATATTGAATTAAATATTCCTCTTCCTATCAAAACTATGACAATAATTGATAACCCAAATCTCTATTTCCACATTCATTTCACATTGAAAAATAAATTCCTTGTTACTAATGTCCCTTGTAGATATATCCCTTTAGATAATTTCATATAATCCATTGATTAATCAATCAACCTTACATTAATTTTGTATGGTAATTCCCAAATCATACATCACATGTCTATTAGTATTTTTAGTATAGGTATGAATAGATTCTTCATACTCTAAAATTTAATTATGGAATTCCTACTCCATTTTTATTTTAAGGGTATAATGAATGAACTTTTTAAAAAACATATTCTTAAAATAATCCCACTATTATGATTCAGTTTCATATTTTAAATCATATTCTTGGTAATAGTTCACCATTAATCCAAATCCCCTTCCAATTTATATAAAACATAAATTAATTTTTCATTCCAAAAATACTCGATAATGGAATATATATTTTCAATGCTACTTATCCATTTCTAAAAAAAACAGGTGGATTAAAGGAAACATTAAATGAATGTGTAAATTTTATCATCAATGATTCATTGGATTTTTTTTATCGTCATATAATTTAGAATATCATCATAACTAATATTTTGGCAGTGCGGTATGATAACATCAATGAGATTCTACATTCTAGATCATATTATATTTTGTTTATAACGAGTACAATAATTTCATTTTCCACCACATTCACTATTAACACCATTCAATTGGGGTTGAGATATCAATAATAATATAAAATAATGTTTGGATAAATATTAAGTCACTATTTTCTAATCCTAGAAAAATCATGGTCATTCTAAAAATCTATTATGATAATTAATATTGGGAACCTAAATTTAAAAATCATGTCCACAAGAAGTGTCAATCCATTTATATAGTAAGGCACATTTCCATACATCAATGGAAAGTATATTCTAGTTCAATACAACTGTTTAACGGTAATTAAATTAATTATATATATTACAGTTCCACATTGACATGTAAGATATAAACAATGAAATAATTTCACAGAAACTAGTATAACTGCCATTCAGAAAAAAATCAATGGCATTTTCATATACCTGGACTAATCCACATTTTCACAACTAATGTATTCTCATACTTGTTGCCAATGGTTAACCAAACCTTTCTATGATACCAAATTTTTATCCAAACATATCGTAAAAATATATTATATCATTATGTATTAATATTTATTTTCTAGCATAATGATCACATACATAATTGTATAGGTAATATTCCTTTTGAAAGAAGGATAGAGAACCCACTGGTCCATATGTGAACTACATAATCTCCCATTAATTTCATCATAATTGGACCCATTCGAAGACATGTCATATATTATCCATTTCTTTAAAAATTGGGGAAATTAAACATAATAAAGGGAAATATGAAATTCTATTTAACGGTATAAATTCAAGATATCAACATAAAATGGTCGTAAGTGAATGAGATTAAGAACTTAAAATATTAAAACCACAAACAACATTTCTGTAATAATAGAACTGTGTCATTGAATAAATAGTTGTTATAAATGAGACATAAATATTAACATAATCAAATTACCTGATCCATGATAAAATTACATTGTCATAATACATATCTTTCTATCATAAAAATCATATAGAATCATCTCTTAAGTAGTAATAGCTATTTTCCAAAACAATAATAGTGGACAGATTTCACTCACAAAAAAATCATAGTAGTAAATGTTAACTCCCAATGATTTAAATGTGGATAATGTCCCATATTAAAATTTTTTAGCATCCTATTTTAGTAAAATATATATAATTAGGTATTAATATTTACACAATGAATTATAGGGATATAAATTTTCGACAAATAATTGGTTATAACATGACCACTTATTGGGTTATAACATAAAATATTTCCATGTTAATAATTTAAGAACTATACATGTTGATTACATAACCACCATCCATCAATATATCAATATCGATATCACATAATAAAAACCAAGCATATTTGCACCATGAGATTGTAAAACATTGATCATACATGATATCATGAAAAAAATGTGGTTTCAAAAATATATTTTCTTCATAATAATATATCACCCAATGAAAGACTATTGATAGTATAATTGTATTATATACCAATTCATTCATATGTATCATAAAACGAATACATATGTGATGTAATTTTACTTTGGAACATCACAAGGAATATTTAGGGCAGAAAATAACATTTCTTCTTTGTAAATAACAATTAAAAACATAAATTTCACATAACCTATTGCAATTTAATTTCATTTATATTCTAATTGGAGGTATAAAATGTATGCTATAAAACATTATATGGTCAGGATGGTTGAAAAGGCAGTATATTTCTTAAATGTCGAATTGAATATTCCATTCACATTTTTGTTAAAATTCAGAAGTGTCTCATTCATAAAATGAAATGAATACTACATTAAAATCAATTTAAAAAATCCAACATTGTTAATAGTATCATGAAATAATAATTAGGGAATATAAAAACATTACATCATTTTTTTAGAAAAAAACATGTTTGAGAAATAATTTCTTCTAGAATATAGAAATAATTTTATATTTCATTACATACATTATTTTGGAATAATGTGTTGATAATTTAATGAAAATGAATGTAAAAATGGTAATTTCATAAATTGAAAAAAGGAGAATAAATATACATTTTTCTCTAGAGGGGTATATCTTATGATCTCATAACATCAAGAATGAGAAAAAATAACATTGATAAAAAATTATTCAATAACATTAAAAACATACCAATTTATTATCATTTGAGTCACAATACCCATGAAAAATTAATTTCTCTATAAATTTAACGCATTGTACAATTAATAAAAGTAACACTAAAATATATGTATGGGTATTTGTTAAAACCCCTCCCAATAATATGATCCCTTTCTAGGGTGATAATGAGAAAAAATAGATATTGACCCCTAGTCCCACCTCCTATAGCCCTCAGGATGGAAACAAACACCAATGGGATAACAAACATGTAGATTGAAGGCATTACCAAATATGGTAAACACATGCGGAAGGGGGAGATATGACATACACCAACCAAATCCTACACATAATAAAATATAATATAAAACTGGAGATCATAAATGTAATTTCATTTAGGAACTAATACAACTAAAAGGGAAAACTAGAATCACACAAAAGAAACTGAAGACAACAATGACCATGAATATCAACTAGTCCCTATGACCAAAAGCTTGTTTTTTATTACCTGGTCTATAACCTGATCTAACTAACCTCAAAATAAATTTTTAAATTACAAGGGAGATTATAATTGATTAATCTATAGGATCCTCTCCATAACCTCTCATAAAAAATGTAATGAAATCATGCTAGAGAACTATGAAGAACATGTAAAGCTATCACATCACCTAAATAGTTATAATAAGTTCCCAACATGAATATGGGTACACTCACCAAGTATAACATACAAGAATGTATGATATATTTATTAATATCAATGGTACACTTCTTTGGCATACCGACCAGTTTTATGCCATTCCATAACATTTCACATCCTGAGAATCTGTCTGCAGAAATTATTTCCTGTAGAGACTTTGGAAAATCACAACAACTTGAACCTCGTAAAATACACCACCACATTCACATAACCTAAAGTAACCAAATAGTTTCTACAAGCCAACATTGTTCACATAATACATATCATACATAAGTTAAAATAAACACAGTACATTACATCCCTCTAGACACATATAAGTGAAACCCCCACTATGCATACCAACACAAGTAACTGCCATGAGAAGAGACAGGGGCCAAAGGGGGTATCCAACCATCCATCCTCCATGCACGATGTTGGTAAAAATAGAACTTGAGGGCTTAGAATCCATGTGTAATCAAATTCTACTAAAAAAGGATGGAGATGAATATATAAACACAAAATTACATGATATGATATGACTCACAATCACACTATGGGAATATCATAATCTTAAACTCAATGAAATATAACATCTCTCAGACTCCCAGATGCCATTGTAATTACTAGATATCATATAAGCACATAACTATTTAAAGAGAAATATTAAATTTCATTATAACTTTATATTAGTTTAACATTATGTTAATTAATTCCTAAACATTAATTAACTATTAACTATTTCAACATTACATTTCATTATCATCATCACAAAGATGAATTCCCTTAATGAATAAGAAAACTGAGTGCACAAATTCTTAGAATTTCAAACTCTTCATTAAATTATAAGAATCTCCATACCTGTGGCTAAAAAATCTATTAATTAAATATCATTATCAGTATTAATTTTTCAAGGTTATATAGGAAAACATTATATTATCCCCAAACATATGGGGCGCAACAATGTGTGTAGATGATCTACCCATCGTGTTTTCTCCACCTAAATCCAGAGTGTAAACTTATCTAAATTAGAGGATGTTAACTCTACAAAATGTAGGAATACCCGGTACAAATTTTCCACCCATGGAACGAGAGTATACAAATACATATATATACCACATGTAGTGGGGAAAATAATGTATTTAAAAAAAATCCAATATTCAAAGAACATATTCAATAATAATCAATCTTTCATAACAATTGGTAATCCTAACTTCACCCTGCTTTTCATTTTTCATTCATCCTTGACATCCACAAGCATTTAATGATGCATCTCTCCACTCTATGGGCAACTACATCCACAATCAACTAGGCCTCCCTTACCATCATACTAAAAAAGCTCTCTTGGCTTATCCATCCTAGGCTCACATCACATCCTAGCCTCCCAACTACACATTCTACAACATGCCTCCAAGATATTCCATCCTTGGATCACGTCACATCATAAGAAGCATGAAAAAAAGCTAGATCTCAACCCAAAATCAAGGAATCAATTATTCTTAAACAACATTCCCACAAAATAACAAAACATATAGACATTTAACATTAAATAAAGGATGTTAACATAATCCCTACAAAGGCATTATCTTTTATCAAACAAAATATTCTTAATCCATTATAAATTAACAAATACATTATCACAGGTTCTAACTATAGGAAATATAAGAAAATAGATATATCAATCTACTCTAAATTAATTAAACAATGCATTTAGAATTTTATTTTTTTTATAAAAAATAACAAACACGTTTTAGGTTCAGTAACCAATTCAATTAAACATGAATACATACATTAATTTTATTAAAGTAAAATTATAGTAACAACAAATATATTCAATAAACATTCCTCATTAATATTTTTTCCCTTTACTTATCAATTAAAACCAAGATTCCTTTTCGTACCAATTTCCATATTGAACAAAATAATAAAAAATAAAGGAATTGAAATCAAACTATACATAAAATAATTAGGAAACCCATTATCATGGTACCATAACAACATCTCAATGTGATCAATATTAATCCATCAGTCTAGTTTAGTAAATTATTAGGTAAATTTCATTATAATCCAAGGGGATACAACATGAATACTCTATGATTTCATGTATATAAATAGCGAGTCAATGAGTCCCCTGCCACAAAGGATCATCAACATTCTTTATAAGAGAATAGACCACACAACGGATCTTATATCTAATATCCTAGAGGATATATATCCATCTGGGGAATCTGCAGCACCATTTCACCAAAAATATTGATATAAATATCATTATAATGATGATTAAGAAACCACAATATAATAGTAACATTAATGAGTGAAAAACAAGATCAAACGTGGATAAAACACTAATAAATTGAAGGAAAAAAACTAGGGACAAGATGGGTCACCATGTATAAATGATCGAAGACCGAGATCGATCCCCAACGAAGGGATATCTAGAACACCAAATATGTTACTATAGGGTCACCTGGTACAAGATAAAGGGTTGTTTTATCCATAGGGTTTGGAAACACAAGATGTTGGAATGATCTAAAACATTATATCATCGAGGATTACATGAAATGTAATCCCATTTCATGTCGTGTAATACATTGAGGAATGATTATGGGGAAAATATGTCTCCTATTAATTTTATATTAATTTTGAAACCAAAAACTATTTCATGATGTGAATCCCATATTCGTTCCTTGATTTTATTCTAAAGGGGGTGAAAACTAGTGTCCCATCGTAAAAGTTCCATATTCATAGTTCTCAGCAACCAGACTGTTCCATACTATCTCCAAGCCTTATCCTTGCTCTGCAAGCCTTAGGTACATAAAAAGGGTCACTCAACACATATCCAAGACATTAAATTAGATAACCATTATAAAATTTTCATACTATAGAACCTAAAACTAACCTTGATAGGATAAAGAAAATGGGGTTATCTGAATACCCACTCTGCACGATACCTCCCAATACACACATCATCATAGGAACTCAACCACCTTAGTAGAGGAATATCAAAACACCACCGAACAATAACTATAATCTCCCAAACAATCTCATAAGGGAGATACCTCTTAGAAGTGATCTAGGCACAACCTGAAATATGGGAAATCCACCCCATAACAAAAAAATTTATACATCCACAAAATGAATAATGTTATAAGTTAATATTTAAACATTAATGATTTCAGGGTACTGATCTTGTTTCAAGGATTCAAGTTCCCATTTACACTACCCCCAACCATTATTCTCCAACATGAAAAGAACAATGTTGATAGAATGCCCATGAAACACAATCTCCTGGAAGTCCACTATCTCTTAAGTCCACCCCTTGAAAGTCTCATCATCGTCAATATTGTTCTTGAACTAATTGATAACATGATAGTAACCATGATGATATTGATAGTGCTTAGATATTTGAAAAACATCGTATATCCATATCATTTATTTGGGATGTGATATGTTGTATGTGGTAGCTCCAACAGAAGCCAACACCCAAAAAGTCCCAAAAAATTGGGTATAATGATTACATACATAACCAAACCATTATTTCCCATGATGGAGAGATATTTAAAGAAAACGTGATACCCAACATCGAAATCCAGAGGCATCCTCCTAGGATTAAAATAGGATTTATGATCACCCATCATTGCCTTCATCATCTCATGAATCACCTGAACAATATCTGTTGTATTCTATACTAGTTCTATCCCAATATCACGGACACTCCAACCCTAGTCCATAACAATGGATAACATAAAGGGCATCCACACAAGGATTGAAACAGAACCATGATTATGGTGTTGTCCAAACGATTGTTATATAAAAACTATACTAAGGGCATTTCCTACATCCACAAACCTCAAAAATCTAGCACACAAGAGCGCAACATGGTTTCAAGAGTTTGGATTGTCTGCTCATTCAGATTTCCCAACTACATATGAAAATTAGTGTTGAGTCATATGTGAGAACCAAAAGCTTTCTGGTGACCTCTCCACACATTGGTGGTAAAATGATGATGTGGATTGTAAATCTTCATCCTCAAGACAATATGGAGTCTCACAACCTACTCCAAATACTTCCTCAACAAAACCTCCACTATGCTCGACTACATGATCATTTTAAAGTGGGATGATTTCTTAAATCAATCTAATACAACCCATATGGAGTTATAATGTCCTAGGGATCGAGGTAAACTGGAAAAAACGTCTATCAATCAATCATACAATTTATAATGGGGAACATCTTACAACTAGAGAAAACCACTGGGAAATGATTCAAATATTTCACTTTTTAGAAGACATAACACAGAGACACATACTCTAAATCTATATGATTCAACGTAGGCTAAAAAATTGCCTCTCAATTATATGTAAACCATTGTTTTACAAGGATTCTCCAAAAATAGAGAACTAAAAAACTATTCATGAACCATATTAGGCTTCACCGATGGAACAAAAACCCTTTCCTCAATCAACATTATGTGTTGTTCATCATCATACCAACCATCAGGGGCCTCTCCACAAATCAATTTGGTCTCTCTAGAACTCCACCTCAAAATCCCCAAATCAGATTCGTACACCTGATGCACCAGACATAACAACACAATCATTTGGAAAATACACCATATACCCCTAACTTCTCCCTAGTCAAGATACAATGTAGAAGGTTTTTCTAGAACTCTCCATGAATTCCAAATTTCCATCTTTGTATCCCTATGGTAATTCCAAGTTTACACAATGACTAACACATTCCTTTTTCTATGATTATCTGAAATCTCAACGTTATACTATATTAATAAGTCCATCCAACAATACTGACTATATATCAAGTCACCTTTTGAGAAAACAAACATTAGGATCTTATGATCATTGAAGACCAAAAATCTATCACATATGAATTAATGTTTCCATAAATTTTTGGTAAACCCCACTACTTAAAACACGATATCAGGGATGTCCTAGTTATACTAATGGTGATGTAACATCCATGAACTATATGAATTGACTAATCATCACTACATCAGAATACGACCTAACCCAATATGAGAGGAATCCTTGAAAACATCAAAATAATATATTTATTCTGGATTAAAATAAAATAGAGTTTTGAAAAATATCTCATTAATATACACAAAATCTATCATACACTAATCAATACAAAACAAGGCTCGATCCATTATTCTTATTATCATTAATGGAGTTGCAAACTAAGAGAAATTAGAAACAAACCTCTTTTGATATCCTATAAGACCAAGTAATCTTCTCATTAATTTCAATTTCATGGGTTCTTCCACAGAAAAAAGTACTTATACCATCGACTGATCCATAGATATTCCATACTAGGGAAACACATTCATAAATAAATGGACATTCCATGCATAAAAATAAATAGTTGGAAACATCCAAATCAGCTTTTCATGGATAATAACTCCATTGTAGGAAGGAATATACCATGAAATCTATTCCTCAGACATATAGTTCACAAATAATTAAATGGTGAAAAAAACCATGAAATTATCCAAGAACTCAAGGAATAAATCCTTCATAAACCCCATGAACACTAATAGAGATATCATCACACCGAAAAACATCAAAACCAAATTGTAATACCATTTATGAAAATAGAAAGAATTCTTCCGGCAGATTCTGCATTTATATGCATATGATGATTTCCCAGCCCAAAATATTTCATTAGGAACCAATATTCACCCTTCAGTTGATCAAATAAATCATAAATCCTTGGAAGAGTGTAGAAATTCTAAATTTTTACGTGGTTAATGAGACTATAATTGATACACAACTGCAAATTGTTGTTTCTATTATTTACAAACAACCTTAATGCACCCCATGGTGACACTCTTGGCCGAATAAAACAACACCTTTACAAAAAAACATGTTTTATATATATGTCGTGATACTTTGTTGATTTCATCATATACATATTCAATGGTAATGGAGAATGTCTTAAAATTAGTTTGATTATGAACATTATCTTTCATCAAAGGGGTAATGCTAAATAATAATATGGAAAGTCATCAAGGTAAACTTCTATGACCCAAGGAAACGTTGATTGATGAACCTATAATGAAATAACCATCAAATTAGTCATCATGAATGATATGAATGGAACACACCATTGACCAATCTGACAGTTTCTCTAACTAGAAAACACCTCTTTCTCCCCACTTGTATAAATGAATAAAATCTACCTCATTATGAAATCCAAAATATACTGAACTGGAAAAAAATAATAAATTATAATTATGACATAATATAGGTTTATCTATAAACATATAAAATATCTCATGAGTGGTTCTACATAACACTATATAAATGTCTCTCTCGAATTCAAACAAGTGAGATTGACCTCCAATTGGCATTGTCAACTCTATGGGGTCTACAATATTCACTATGTAAAATACAAAATCATTGAAAGAGGTTATTATTATCAATGATTATGTATCATTATTATCAATCATAGCTTGCACCAACATGTAAACAAGAAAAAAATTAACGTGAACAATGTATGGATCACCTCGTTCTAGTAATGCTAAAGATTGAAGAAAACCATTACCTTCTATATGGAATATCTAACCATGCACACAACCACCTATATGGATGAAATCAACCCTCTAGGGACATGGGAATCCTAGGGATATAATATCTATTCCCCGTCATCACATTGATGATCATTAACTAAAGTAAAGTGATTTTCATACCTCGGCCCGAGTTACCTTAATGGATGATCCTGAAGCAGAAAAATAGGCTCACCTAGACATCTCTAAATTATTAGACAATATCTTTTCTGATAACCATTGGGTTCATAATAAAATATTGTGTTTTATACCATGGCATAGGTTTGAGAGATTATTCCCTAGAGAAATGATAATCTGATGGTTGGTACCTAACCCCTATTTATCAGAGTATCGTTTATCCCAATGACTCAGTACCCTATTCCATAGCTATAAATCATGAGGAATCATAAATAATCCCCACATTTGATGATCAGGTTCTATATAATTTCCTCTCTATGACCACATTTATTGATTTCTCTTGGAGAAAGGTGATCAGCATAAATTAGTTAACCTTGAAGTGGATCTCTTGATTTAAAGTCTCCATGAAATGGATCACCCTTGCATCCTCATTTGGAATAAGTTGAAAAAAATATTGTAGAAGGATCCTCTAATTGATTCCATATTCACACACACTCGGGCTCCCTTATTGATGGTTAAGTAGCTCTTGGATCCTAGAGACCGTTGAATTCAAATAAAGTCACTCACCTATGAACTGGTCTCAAAATTCATCCCACAAGATTATCAAATTCTCACAACCCACAATGAACAAGAACCACAAATTCCAAACCACCTCGGAAAATGATTTTAAATACAAAGACACCTGGTTCTCTTTATATTCATGAAAAAAAATAAAATCTTTCTCAACCACCACTAAATAGTCTTCCAATACTGCATCAGAAACAAATACCAACTACTTATATAGACTATGGAGATGATACTCATTGATTGTCCTTCATTTTTCCTCATCACCAACCTCTACCCTATGGTGCTCCTCTTGATAAACTATCTGAACAATTTCTATTAAAACCTTTTGAGGATGTTGACTTGGAGCCATACCTACAATAGAAAATCACAAACATATCGGAATGATAGTATATGGAAGACATTAAAATTTAAGTAATTTTTCAATTTTATTCATTTTTTGTTTTCTTATCGCATGGTCTTATTATTCAACCCCAATCACAAAGATGAATTATAGATCATCAATTCCTTGGACTCTACCCTGTAACTAGTATCACCTCCTTTAGATTTCCTTTTAATCTTAATTGTTTGTTAAATATATCACAGGTTTCAATTACCAAACATTTCTCAACTTGTCTCCCATATTTATTGTTTTCCAAAATATAGCTTGCACTGTTTCCATAATGAAATAGGAAAAATCACATGTTCCTACCTCAATAAATCATCATATCCCTCATCCTCCCTTTGATACAACTCTTTCACGAACCCCTCCACCCTTTTTTCACCCCTCTTAGGCCAACAATGTGAGAATAGAGACAATGACACCCTAATTCAACCCCATAATAGTCCCTGAGTTGGTGACTAACACTAAGGATATAATAAACATGCTTATGGGATGGATTACCCTCTAAGAGAAACACAAGCAGACGAGAGAGATAATATTAACACAAACCAACTCTGGATCCTAATAAAATATAAGATAAAGATAATCTAACAAACTATTGTCTCATAAAATAACTACAGTAAATCAAATGAAAAATTTTATGTAAAAAAAATAAATTAATAATGATAATGATCAATAATCCCAAATAGATTCTATAACCAAAAGTTTGTAGTAAGAATCCAAATCTCCAACCTACCTCAACTGACATGGAAAACATAATATATAAACAAAGGGTGAGTATATCATAATACTAAATAAAATCATCCCTAGAGCCTCTCATGAACAAGGAAAATAAACCATGATAAAGCACATAAAAAAATATTTAATACCAACTCATCACATAATCAGATATACTGAGTCCCCTACCTCACCATGGATACTCTCTCCATGTATCACAGACAAGAAATTATAAAATAATAATGAATATCATGGGAACCCACCTACCACATCCCTAATGTTTTTCCACTTTTCCCCAACATCGCTTGTCCTGAACATATCTATATAATGAAGAAGGAAAAAGACACCAGGTCAAAGAACTATAACATTAAACTCATGAAATAATCCACCAGGTACACATAACAAAATGTATCCAGGTGGGTTTTGGGAGTCACCACAACTCGTATAATGTCTATCAAATGTCAGGTGAAATAACAAAAATCCATTATATCACTCTAGACACATATATGTGGAAAAAAAGCCAATGTCCATACCAGCACACGTAACTACCAATATAGTAGATTGGGAAAAAAGGGGGTAGTCATCCATCCATCCTCCAACCAGGATTTTGTGGAAGAATCCCACTGAGGCTTAGAAACACCATGGTGTTAGGTTCCCTAAATAGAAAGTTGGAGTTTTTTATAGAGACATATTAGTAAATGATATAATATATATGACAACAATACTATGGGAATAAACATTTATTTTACAAAAATGAAGCTAAAGTCTCTCAGACTCTCAGCCACCACTACTATGACTACATTTAATGTAAGCACAAATCTATTTAAAGAGAAGCATTCAATTACATTATCCCATTTTATTTTTTTACTTCTACATAAATAATTATTAACCATTAATTAACCAATATCAATTTCCAAATTTCATTTTATTAGAATATCAAAAATGATCCATGCCCACAAGGAACAGGACAGATTTTTCCATGGATTCTATGACTTGCAAACTCAGCATTGCATTTCATTAAGATCCAAAACCTTTACATAAGAATCTATTTATTTACTATCATTACAACATTACATATTAGATTTTAATCTATAAAATCATTGATGGCACCCAACACATGGTGCTCAACCTAGTGAGTAGATGGACTAACATTAATGTCTTCACAATATATAAGAGGTGAGTAAACTCATACAACTATTAGGTTTTAGACTTTGAATGCATGTAAAATAACCTAAAATATACATCTCATGTTGATAGAGATTAATAGAACATATCTTTCTTCCTTATGAATTTTGTAAAAGATAGCAGATAAACAAAAAAAAGCCTCAATCCAAACAACATATTCAAAAAGCTTCCATATATTGTAACAATCTGTAAGCCATGCTTCAACTTGTTACAATATCAATGATGTCTTTCTTAATATCCTCTGACACACTGATACATCTCTCTAAACCATGCATCAAATTTTTACACAACAACTGGGACTCCTTTCCCATCTAATAATAATCCCTCCAGGCTCATCCATCCTATGCTCACATAGCATCCAGGCCCCCACACTCCACATACTAGAGTATCACTATTGTCGTATCTATCCTTGTCTCATGTCACATCACAACTAGTAGGAAACAACATTTCAATGGTATATCAAACCAAAATTATGGTTTCCAATCATCAAACATAATGAGCTCTCACAAAAATATATCACATGGAAGTTTTCCTTTACAACCATGTGGGATACTCATGCGCTACAAATAAATTTTCTTGTATCAGACAACGGGTTTTTATTCCATCTTGAATTAACTAATTTATGATCACATGTTCCAACTATGGGCACACTATGAATCAAGATATATCCAGCTATCAAAAAATATATAAAAATTAATTTAACATGGCTTTTTATTTTATCAATATGCATCAACATACTTCAAATTACATAACCAATTCAATTAAGCAAGAATAATTTCATTACTTTCATTATCATTAAAGAACAACAATAACAAAAAGATTCTATAAAGATGCCTATTTAGTCATTAATAAAATTAATTATCAAATAATTTTACATTTACATTATTTTCATATTTTCATTATGAAAAGCATGTTAAACCTATAAAATCATAAATATAACACTATAATTAAGATCAAGAGGAAGACCCTTAGCATGGTACAATAAAAACATCACCATGTGACAAATATCATTTTTAATCAGGTTCAAATTATTAATAGTTCAATTTAATTGTGATATACAGAGCTAAATCATGCCAAAACAATGATTATACAAAAATAAATAGACAATCAATGAATACCCTACCTCAAATGTTTTTCGACATTCTTTTCATGACAATATACCACAAAACGGATCTATAATCAACTCTATCACTTGATCTGCATCCATACAAGGACACCGTGGAAGCACCGAACAAAAAAACCCTAGATAGGCCCCATTATAACTATTAGAAAGAAACCTATATAGAATGAAGAGAATAAATGGTGTAAAATAGGATCAAACCGGTGGAATCAGAAAAAAACAAATAAAAAACACACCCATGATCTTGTTGGTTCACTAATGATCGATGATGTTTTTCGGAGATTGATCTCTATAATATAGAACTAAAAAATAATGAAGAAGGGAAATTTGGGTCATTTCGTATAAGAGGGTGGGAAAGCTAAAACAATGTGGTTTGACAGCTGGAGTAAATATAATGTTATAAAATGTTATATCATCATGGGATTTAAAAAATGTAATCCCCTTTAAAATCATATAATACATTTAGGTTATTTTTTTCCAAAAAAATTGTCAACAATTAATTTTATTTTTGAAAAAATACAAAAATATAACCTGACATGAATCCCAAATTCACTTCATGTAATTAATCTTGAAGAAGTGATACCCCCTTTTCACAATGTGAAGGTTCTAGTCCCCAGGTTTATTGAACCCAAACTCTCCTAGACATATTTGGAGCCTCCTAAAAACATTGTGGTCCCTAAAAATATGAAAAGTATAAATACACATAGATCTAGGGCCATACAGTAGAATATAAGCCACATATAATACACTATGTTTGAATATTGCATGTCTATCACAACAATAAAAGTGAGAGGAAAATCCCATAACACATTGGTACAATATAAATATAATGAACCATTGATTACATAAACTGATATGACATCATAATAGAAGTATATTTACTACAAAATATTAAAAAACCATGATAGGACCATATAGGTATAGTGTCATTAGGAATTGGGAAACAAAAACAATAGCTACATTAAATATCTACATTGTCTCTAATTTATTTCAACATAACTAGACTCCTTTTTGGAATATCATATATGATAAACTTTTTCATGACATTGGGAAAGGAATCATATAAAAGGGGGAGATAAAATTCTCAGTAAGTGTAAACAAATGAGATAAAAAACTTATCATATTCATTAAATCATAATATTTTGAAATCGTATCCTGCATATAAAAGAGAACATTGTCACATCATGCGATAATTAATAAAAGTGAAATGTTTTCCCAATTTTCAAAAAATATGACATTAAATTTTTGAGGCAAACAAACCTTAGCATAGTCAATCATTTCTTATTATCTAAGACTCATTTCCAAGACCATCATTTCGGATGAAGTCCATTACTGAACCAAGTTCTCTCCTCATTCTAGAAATGTATAATTGAACCTAGATTAACTTTCCCTTATTTCCAGGTCTATCTCACGAGATATAAATTGTTACCTGATTCATTGGAGGGAGATATAGTTCCCACCAATATCATAATGAAACAATTCTTATGTGTTCCAGAATAACAAAAAAACATTCTCCATAGCATAACCCTTGAAATCAGAGGGTTTTATTAACCGTAATATCATCATAACTGATATAAAATAATTGGATTTCCTAAATAAAATTCCATCATAAATTAAATCATATCAAAGTAATGACTGAGATTGAAACATAAACTTGTGTAATAAAATATGGAATGTAATTTTGATAAAACACATGATCTTAATTCTTGAGGAAAATATCCTCTCATCTTCAAAAACGATATCATTTCTCAAAATGTATTTAAATTTTAACATTAAATAAATTAGTTGAGAATAAAATTGTAAACATGTAGTTTATTATGCATGGAAAAAATGATTTATGAATTAGTTGAAACCTAGTCATATCGTATAAGTTAAAAAAACAATCTCATCGTACTTTTTTTAGAAAGCCAAATACTACCTCCTATGGTAAAAAAGGTATGATTCCTTCCAAACCATTTAGTAAAAGTAGAAATTGGTAAAAATAAATTTAAACATACATAGAATAGTAGTATTAAATTCATGTGACTATTTTTAGAAAATATTGTAATTGATAATAATTATATCCCCAGAAATTACATACCAATAAACAATCTCAGGTAAAACGTGATTGGAAAAGATATCCCTTACCATAGGTCTGATATGATTCTTGTGTATCAGAAATAAAATTATGAGGATTTAAAATATGTTAATTATTTATTATAGAATCATATACATTTTTATGATAACAATTATAATCCTCTTTTCATTTGTTTGTTAGTAACATTTCATTATTACTCATTTTTTTAGTATTAACTGATTTATGTTCATAACCATGTTTTTAGGATATGTTCATATTACTATATTTAGTTTATAGATATATATATTAAATCATGGTATTAGAATAATATATATCAGATTTTTTCATTCAAATTATTTATATAATCATTCTTTAATAAATATTATCTAGAATGAATCACATCACATCGTGGAAGTGGTATGTCGTAACTATGCACGAGTGATGACATCATTCCACTAAATGTAAAAAGGTATTAACATGTATGTTTTATAATATCTAAGAATTAGTATCATTTTATAATAATCAAATATAGTAATTATTTACGCCATTATACCACTTCATGTAAGGTGCTTGTAAAAAAACTGATTAAACCATAGCGTGGAGAAGGTAAGTCGTACAAACTCAAGGGTGGTGATTTTGTTTTTCATATGATGGAATGATGATGAAATATGGTTGTTTCATATTTATTGTAAGATATAATTATATTAGTGATACTAATGTTATTAAATTATAACCAAACTTCTAATGAATAGGAAGTAGAAGAAGAACACAATTCAAAATATTGGTAGAAACGATTACCTCTTTTTTGAAGAGCCTATTTTAAATTTTCATGTAGGGAACTAAAGATAGTATTTTGAGAATAAAATCCCCTCTAGAATGTTATTTGGTATGTTTATAAGAGAAATTTTTAGGGGTTTTCTGAGCATGAAGGCTCAAAATGCAGAGAAGAGGAGAGGGAGGAGGTGCACTTTTATAAGAGAAAAGAGAGTCAATTTAGGAAACTCTCAACAATTTAATTTATTATAAATTTAATTCGGACTAAAAATAGTCCAAATATTATTTTATTCAAATATATGATTATTTTGGGTCAAATACCCATCATCAATTAATTTTTAGACAAGTTTAGAATATTTTTTTTATCCTTGTCCTTTTAGTTTAACCCTTATCATACCCTTTTTAATTTTACCATGATATCATGTTATTTACTCCATGTGTGTTAACTTAATTACCATATCATGTCAAATGACCCAAAAATATTTTATTAATTATTTGGAAATATATTATCCATTTTTCATAATTCTATATTGTTATGAATTTAATATCATTTAATAAACTATGTTTTATGTTTGGAATTGTGTAAATTTTGGACACTATTCAAACTTGACATTTTAAGAATTCATAACAACATTATTAATTCTAAACTATGTAATTAATTCAAAGATAATATGTCAATATAATTCATAAATATCATTGATGACATCAAAATTACCACATTAAATCCTTTTCAACATTAAATAATTCATATATTTGAATCGTTGATTAATTAGGTAATCATTACATAATAATTATGTCTTAAATAAAGCTATTTATAAAATTTCTAAATGTTATAATTAAAATACCATGATGTAGGAAATTTTTTTAGATTCCAAATGTATACATATAGGAATAGGTATCAGTAATATAACCCTCAATTAAAAACTATTTAATAAAATATATATGGTTATGTTCTAATAACATTTTCTTTAAAATAATTCTAATAATATGTCCTTTTCACATCATTTTGAATCCATGCGGTCCCCAAATAGTACCATGGATGCCCACAGTCTGATATATATCATGTAATAGGATTAATACAGGTATTAGGGTTGTTTTATGTTACTAAATTATTATTTTTGACCCTTATTTACCAGATTTACTCCTTAACCATGGTAAATAAAATAATAACTAAAGTTATTATTCCTAATGTGAAAAAATATAATGTATCTATTCACTCATATTGGACCTTCTAATTCCAAATATGGAATCCATTTTTTATAATTCAAAATACATATGATTTAGAAATTACATGAAAATTAATCCCGTTGTTTAAATGAAAAAAATGAGTTTTAAAGGTTAAAACATTAAAAAAGATTATAATTTTTTACCTATGAATTCAATTTAAAATTAATTATAATGAAATAAATGATATTAAATTGTATAGATATATTCTATTTATACTTTAAAACTATTATATGTTATGATTTTTCCATACAAATTATCTCAATGAAAAAAATTTGTTTTTAATTAAAAATTATCATATTTATACAATTTTTCAAAACATGACTATTAATAGAAAAATATCTTAAATTTATCCAAAGTAAATTTTTATATCCCACATAAAAATAACATATTTATAATTTCATATGGAAATTATTCATCTGTCAAAATATTAATTTAAAATTAGTTATCCATTTAATGGTGTAAAGTTAACCATTTTAAAAAAATAGGTTCATATACATAAAATATTGTTTTATTTATACCCTATGAATAAAATATAAATTGGATGAATAAAAAAATATTTTATTAATTATATAACACAAATACCTCATTAATTTCATTACCAAATGTAATTCACTCAAAAATAAAAATATCTTATTGATTTATATTTTTCATAGAAAATTAATAGCCATTCAATTCATAATATATTTCCTTAAAATAGATATAATTATTCCTACTACACTAATAGGTAGGTTATGAAGGTAATATTATATTAAGGCAATATTGAAGTTTGTTTAAAATTGTGATTGCATGAAAGTCAATCTATTGAAGAATAAAAATTATTTAATGAAAATATTTCTTGAAAACATCTGATTGTTACATTCTACCCCACATTAACTAAATTTTTCTATTTAAATACGTAACATGAAAATAAACAGATAAGGAAACCTCTCCATATAAATATCCTTATGTTCCCATTTAGCATTTACATTTTAGGGGTTCCATCATAAAACATTAACCATGCAAGTGGTCTTCTTTCAAAGAACTACATCACTTCAATCCTGAATATCTATTTCTTTTTCTTCATTAGAATCATCATGATCCAATAGTACAACTTATGAGAATAGTACATGTCAAGGATCCAGTTTTTACATTCTCTAGAGATAATCATGAAACAAATCATCAACATGATACATATACGGTGGAAGCTCAAGTCGTTAAGCCACCTTCCCAACATAATCCAATATTTCAAAAGGACCGATATACCAAGGGTTCCATATGACCTTTGTTCTAAATAAAATTACTATCTTCCATAGAGATATTCTTAAGAACACATTATCACCAACTTCAAACCCTACTTATTTTCGTCATATGTGAGAATAATTTTTTTGTTGAATCTTAGGGGAACGTATCGGTTGTTGAATATATCTGACATTTTATGTCATTTCATTAACCAGATTTGGTCCTAATTTCTTTCTTTCATAAACTTAATCTCATCATGATGGAGTTATGAATTTTGTTCCATAGAGGGCTTAATAAGGGGCTATATTAATACTAGAGTGAAAGATATTATTGTATCAATATTCCACCAATGGTTGGTGTTATTCCCAAAAACCTTTGAAATCCATAGAGCAAGATATCAACATGAATTCCATTGTTATAATTGTCCTCTCAGACTGGTCGTCTGTCCGAGGTTGATAGAAAGTACTGCAACATAAATCTATATCCAGTGAATGGTGAAGTCTTTTCCAAAACATTGAGATAATCCTTGGATCCCGATCAGTTATAATGGAATGTGGTACTCAATGCAATCTAACCACTTCATTTACATATATCTGAGAAATCTGATCAAGAGAGAAATATTAAATAATAGAAATTAAGTGTTCAAACTTCATAAGAAGATAAACTATAACACAGATAGAATTTTTTAATTTTGATGTTATTTATATCTAATGAAAAATTTTATAGTGATGTCCTCCCATTTCAATTCAGAAATGGGTATTGTTTGTAACATCCTAATAGACTTTTTTCTGTCAACCTTTACTTGTGCAAAACCCAAGCATCAAGAGACATATTTACTGAAATCTACTGTAAATCCATCGCACCAGATGTACTCTTTTATGTCCCGATACATTTTTCTTATTTTAGGGTGATTATATAATGAATAACTATGAACCTCCCCCAATAGATCATTATTTAATTCGGTTATGGTAGGGACGCAAACCTAGTTCTGGAGTAAAATTATTTCATCACAATCAAGGTTGAATTTCAGAACCTTTCTCAATGACATTTGTATCATTTCATCTTACTTCTATGCCACATTAATCTTCACTTGTATATATATTTGAACAATAATTTTAGAAATATAAAATTTATCCCGTTCGAATAAAATTTCGTGATCCATCCTTTGTAAGTCCATAAATATGGGATCTTTTGTGATCCTTATCACGGATAAGCTTGCAGAGTCTTTTCATCTAAAAGAATAAGACACATTGTTCTCTTTCCCAAGGTGGTAATGTATTGAGAATTTGTAATGATTAATCATATAAAACCATATTATTTGGCACATATTCAACACAATTTTTCGAAAATAAACTTTAATATTTTATCATCAATATAAATGTCACACCATTAACCGTAATGATAATACATCCATACCATTAATGGAAATATTGTCATAGATAACTCCAAATCACAAGTTGGGTAATTTTTCTCATTGATTCTAAATTTTTGTGAGGCATAAGATATCACCACATCATTTTACAAGAGAACAACCCCCAACCCAATATTAGATGCATCACTATAGATCAAAAACCTTTCTTCACTACAGATCAGTGTGAGTGCCGATGCACTGGCTGACCGTCTTTTTAGCTCATTGAAATTTTTTCACATATTTTTCCCAAAGAACCTAACTCATTTCTAAATAAACAAGGTGAGTGGATTAGAGAATAGTAAAATAATTATTCATAATATTTCAATAATATTAGTAAAGAAAATAAAACATTGGATTTTTGTTACGTTTAATGGTCTCAAAAATTATTCCATATTATCTATTTTGGCTGGATCCATGGATATACACTCTCTTGATATTATGTGATCCAAAAAAATGAAACTTTTTTAAACCAAAATTCACACATGGTAAATTTGGAATAAAATTTATCATTTTCCAGGTTCTTCAGTACAATTCTCAAGTGATCATCATATTCATCCTTTCTCTTTGAATAGACAAGAATATCATCAATAAAGACTAAAACAAATTGATCATGATTGTATTTAAATACAATATTCATTAGATCCATGATAATAGTTGGGGAATTAGTATGATCAAAAGAAATCAATATAAATTCATAGTTTCTATACCTTTTACGAAATGAAATAATTGGTATATTCTTCTTTTTTCTACTTAATTAATGATATCCTGACTAACGGTCAATCATGGAAAAGTATAGAGCTCCGTGTAGTTGATCAAATAAGTCATCAGTGCATGGGAGAAAATATTTTCTCTTGACATTGATTTTTCTATATTCTTGATAACCAATGTAGAGTGTCATCGAACCATCATTATTTTTAATAAATGGTGCAAGTTCTCCCCATAGTGACACACTAGGGAATACAAATCCCTTATCAAGATTCTATAAAAGTTTCTTCATCAATTACTCCTACTAAATGGGGGGTCATTCTTTAAGGTTTCTTGGAAATTGGAATCACAACCAGTATAAATTCTATTAATACTCAACTTCACAATTAGTTGGGAGTCCTAGATATTCCTCTATAAATACATCGTCAAACTCATGTAAAATTGGAATGTTCTTAAACATGAGTTTCCCCCCAACCATTTGAGATAAATTACCTTCACTTAATGGAAACAAGACCCATAACATGGAGGTAATTTCTACCAGAATGTAGTATTCATCCTAGCATCGATAAATGATCATATATTGATCCAAAATATAAAATGTGACTTCACTAAATTTGAAATTGATATGTACTCCATAAAAAGAAAGCCAATTAATGCCATGAATCAAATAAAATTCCACTATAGGAAGAATCAGAATATTTTCAGGAAGAATAATCCCACAAACATCAATTAGAGATGAATTTTAAACTTTTGATGCAACGACAATTCCATTAGGAGTTGTTATAGAAAACTCCATATCTAATGGTTGAATTAATACAATGATACCCTTAGAAAATTCTTTAAAAATCAAAGAGTGGACAGATCCATAATCAAATAGATCATTTCCTAATTTATATTGGATGGTAAGTGTACCTTTCACCACATAATTATCATACTCTAGGTCACTAATAGTAATTTCATGTGAAATTACTTTTTCTTTGTCCTAAAGAGTTTATTGACGCCGATCATCATCAATAACCCTTGGATTTGGGATTTGATTGGAATAATGCCCCATTTCATTGCACTTTTAATATTGAAGTGTAAGAGTTGCATTATATGTATCTATTTCATTGCTTTCATCTTTAGATATATTTTTTCCATCACTTCAGCATTCAATTTCTAATGACCATCATTTCAACACATAAAACAATTAGTAGTCCCTTTAAGACAATTCCCTTCATTTTTTTCCACACATAGAGTGTAAGGGAAAATCATCTTCTTTTTAGTGTAGTCAATATAATTTCCTTTCAATTACATTGTGCTATTCTTATAAAATCATAAATATGAAATGTTACTTCAATCACCATATCAACCTAGAGAGCACATCAAACAATTTCAATGTATCTACTGATGTCGCTTGTGGTAATGCCCGTCAAAATTATTGTTTTAATCCATTAAATATGCGATCAATCTTACTCACATGTTGGATATTTATTCTATAAGAGTACCAATGAAGTCTTCTAAAATATGCTTCATATATACCAATAGATTCTTCATTCTTTTTCTTATGTCTAAGGAACTCATTTCCATCTTAGTTAGAAGAATACAATTAATGTATTTTTAAAAAAATATGTTCTAGAAGTCTCCATATTCCATGGAATCAATTTTATTTTTTTTGTACAATTATTCATATGATTAGTCCACTAATCAGCTTCTCCTTCTAAAAGATTTATTTCTAAGACGAATATATCATGTTACGAACAGTGTAGAACTGAAAATATCAATTCAGTGGTCCTAATCCAATGTTCATTCTCTTATGGATCAGAAGGCCCGTTGAATTAAGGTGAACACTACCTCATGATGGATTCAACAGAATGTTAATCCCCACATTGTTCATTTGGATGTCCAGAATGATTCATAGATTGAGAAATTTTTGTGAGCATGGATACCAGATGTTAAATTCCATCCCACATTACATTTGGTTGCACAGGGGGACAATTATTTCATTTTCTATCACATTCTTCATTAATGTGGTTTCTTCGAGTTCCATCCATTGACTAAAATCAAGAGGTATATTCTGATAAATACTAATCATTATAGTAAAACAACATAGTCAAGAATAAAACTTCAATTTAGTACACTTTGGATATTATCCTATTATATTCATCGTCTGTTATATACCACTAGGATTGAATCTTACACATAGACATATACATAAGGATTTCTCATTCTAGTTTTCAGAGGTCAACTGTACATTTCCTTTGATACCAACTACAATGACCCATTAACTACATTCATTGATATTACATTGGAATTGATGAATTATTATTAAAACATATAAAAACCCATGATAGGATAGAATAGGTATATTTCCATTATATACATTATAATATAAACATCTGATTTAAAAAACATCAACATTATCTCCCATGTTTTTCATCATAACTAGAATCCATTTTGGAATATCATGCATAATACCCTTCTTCATGACCTGCAAAAAACTGTAAAGACTCATAAAATTCATGGAATTTTTTTTCTTCTTAATTTTCTTTGGAATTTTACAAGAACACAGTTCCTAATGGCACCTGATTCTGAGGCCCAGTGTGCCCGGAATCATTTTCCGATGTTTAGCTCGGGTACGTTCAGTGAATGAAAGAGCAGGGTATCCTAACTTTTGTACCGGTTCTCGGAATCGAATTCTGAGGGCACTGATGCAATCGCAGTACCAGAATTTTCTTAGAAATGCCTTTTCCAGAGTTGTGTTTGCTTGGGTGTGGTTTTTAATTTTTTTGGGGATAAAGATAAGAAATAAAATAAAAATAGTGAAACACTTTATTTTATTTCACTTAAAGCCACTTAATCCAATTTAAGTGGATATGGTGGAACCAAAAATATCCTTCCCACTTGGTAGGATATTTGTGAGGTGGGGCCCACACGAGCCCCACTGTTTCCTCCCTCCTATGTAACGCAGTTGCAACCCCCTTTTAATGAAATTCAACTGTGCGTTTTTTTTGGTTAAGAAATGCCTCATTAATTTGGGTGGTTTAATCGTTACAATTAATTCATTGAATTAATTGTTCGTTCGTTTCTTTTGATTTTAAAACATTGGAATGTGCGTTAATAAAATAAGATGACTCTTATTTTTTTTGGGTTGGAATTATGGTTGTCGGAGCCTTTGGGAGATAAAGGGAGGATTCTTCGTTCTTTGACGAAGAACGCGAAGAACGCACCACTGCCGACAAAGAACGCCAATTTCCGACGGTGGAAGACGGTGAGAGACATCTTCGTAAATCACCTAACATCAACGACGTTACTTCCGCGGCGTCAATGAATCTTCTTTCACGACGCCCTTCCGCGACGCGACGATCCTTTTCTTCCGTGATGGTTAATTCCACGACGATCCTCTTCTTCTGCGACGGTTAATTTCGCGATGAACTCATGTTCGACGATAACATTGAGGCAGGGGTTTTTGTACATTTTAATATATGTGATTATATCTGTGGTTTTTTTAAATATTTGTCAGATGACTTTTAAAACCGCTAACACGGTGGGTGCGGACCAACAAACAAGTCCAAACCCACTGTCCCTTCGTTCTTGGTGTGCGGAACGCCGGGCGGCGATGAAGCAGGCCGCACGGACGTTGTGAGGACCTCGTAGTAAAGAACCAGTCCCGGGAGGGCCGTCGGTGAAGACAACAGGAGAATCCGACCACCGGAGCTCGTCCGATGGTCCGCGGAGCAACCCACCGGCGCGCCTCACCGGCACGGCGGCGCCGGTGGCAGAGGGCGGCGGCACCCGGCGCGCCATAGGGGAGAACCGCTGCGGGTGAAGCCGCGGCAACAGGCCGACGGTCCCGCGACCGTGCGGGACTGGAGGAGGCAGGACGCAGCAGCCTACCGCGTCCATTGGCAAGAGGCGGCCCCCCCACGTGGGGTCGCGCATCATTCAAGCCCCCCCCCCTTGCGCACCACTCGGCCATTACGGCCGAGCCACCTGGAGACTGGGTCGCGCCCGTGCTGGCCGGGCCGGGCCATGCCCAAGGGGGCTGGACCCAGACTCGGGTCTGGTCGACCCAGTTCGGGCCGACCCAGGGGGTCTCAGGCCGGGTCGGCCCGTGCCCGAAACCCCCACCTCCGAACCCTTTTCGGTCTGTTGCCCATAACATGATCTATGGGCTTCCGATCGACGCACAGTCAGTTGCGATTCGATCCTTGGATCAAGGTGGTCGTTTCAGTATATCGCAATCAAGGTTTCGAAGTACATTGGGTTCGGCCGGGATGGTTCATACACGAAACCAACCGGGCCCTCGGAGTGGAAACACTTATATCTTGAGCTCCAGACGTCCGATTGACGTGCCGTCGACGTTGATGGATTCCTCTAAGTGAGACGGATCTTTTGGCTTACTCCGCCCGAGGTTTGGACGCAGGTGGAGTACGGTCAGGTTGGTTTTGACTTAAATACCAACCGGGCCCCTGGGACGAAAAGGCCAATAACTCTCAGATCGGGCGTCCGTTTGACGCGTCGTCTGTGACGTTGAGTTCCTGTTGGTGATACGGAACTTTTGGATAATCAACTCCGGACTATGTGTCAGTTGATGTATCAGACTCTCGGCTCATGGAGCGGACCCTCCCGAATGAGCTTGATGTGTGCGGGAACCCTAGAGCTGGTTGTGACTGCGACTACTACGATGACGACTGTACAGAGATCCTCAGTGGACTCGACGGTGATGACTACAGCACTCAGCGATCCAACGTGGATCAGTGCAACAGATCCTGGGTGGGTCTGATCATGTGTGGGTCAGTGCTCAGCAGTCCTGTGTGTGCCAGCGCCTATAGATCCAGTGTGGGTCTGATCCTGTGTGGGTCTTTGCCGGGGTTAGTTACCTATCGATCCATTGTGGGTCAGATCCTTTGTGGGTCATTGCTGGGGTTAGTTGTCTATCGATCATTTGTGGGTCAAATTCTTTGTGGTTTATTGCGGCGTTTAGTACCTTATGATCCATTGTGGGTCCGATGGCTTAGATGATTCAGTGGATATATCTGATCGTCTATATCGTCATACGAAGAAGTATACCTATGTGAGTTGAATCATGTTTTGCTTTCCTATGTGGATTGTGTTGTGCTATCCTGTGTGGATTTACATTTTTCTTTCCTGTGTGGACTGGGTTGTACTTGGGCTCGGATGTTGGAGTTGAACGAGAATTGATGACATAGGTATATGTATGGGAATCTACCTAAGCAGTTTCGAATATTACTTCGTGATTGTATCTTTCCTTTGTAGATTATCCATTGTGGACTCTAGGAGACCTTCAGGGGTCTTGGGGTCCCTACTGAGTAGCATATACTCACCCCTACATGGGCTATGCCCGCACTACGTTCTTTTTGTTGCAGACGATGGACAACACTGATCATGGTTGAGGCTTGAGGAGAAGGACGGTACTTGTAGGTGGACCATTGGATGGGACGTTCTCAGAGCGGACGGCTAGACCCGAGGAGCTGTGGAGGCTATCTGTACTCACCCTTGAGGTGGGATTTCTAGTGGACAGCTCGACGTTGTGGCTTTACTTTTCAGTTGATTTTTTCCCTTACAGTTGTACTTTACTTTCAGTTTGGGTTTGTATACTGGCCCACAAACTTTTCCGCACTTACTTTTGTACTCAATTTTTACATAGTGTTTACTTCTACATATTGCTCGCTCTATGGTGTTTGTTTACTTTACAAAGGAAATGCCTTCCCTTTTACCAGAAATTACGCCTTGGTGCTAGTTGCCAGCCCCTGTCCTATGGAAGGCAGGCTTGGGGTAGTCACGGCATGGGCCCCGAGGATGGGTCGTGACAAATTGGTATCAAAGGAGTTCGGTTCTACCGCAGAACTCAGGACTCTGATCTTTTTCTATGTGAAGCAATAGTGTTAAGAGTATTGAGTGTGGTTATCAGTCCAGGGAGTCCAGTGTTGGTGCGGCGGCCAACGTATCTGTACACCAGGACCCTGACTTCTGCTTTCCGACTTAATGCATGAAAACAATGATTGCATGTGTGTTTCAAGTTTTCTTTGTGATTACTTTGTGTCAGCTCACCAGGTATACCGTTCTGACCATGACGCACCTGTCTCTTTTCAGGATGACCCCACGACGGTAGCCAGCTAGGGTTCCGAGAGTTGTGCATGACGACAACCCACCGAGTGATGAGGCCTTGGTACAGGGCCCTTTGACAGCAGAGGCACCGGCGGTACCGCTACCCACCGAGCCACCGATGCTACCAGCCCCATCCGTTGACGATGCACGTCGCCTGAGTGCACTGCACAAGTTTCATCGCCAGCGACCGCCTAGGTTCCGCGGGAAGATGGACCCTCAGGCTGCCGATGACTAGATGGAGGCAGTTGTACAGGTTTTCAGGTTAGTGAGGACACCAGCAGACCTCATGGTGATCCTCGCAGTGAGCCTCCTGCACGCGGCAGCAGGCAGATGGTGGAGCTTGATGCTCCTGGTGCACAATGAGTCATCTCTCCTTTGGATAGACTTTGAGAGCATCTTCCGCTCACAGTTCGTCCCATCAACCCTCTATGCGGTGTGCATCCTGGAGCATCTTCAGCTGCAGCAGGCCATCTTGACGGTCGCCTAGTACTCGGTGAGATTTACTGATCTCTCGCGCTACTCGACAAACTTGGTACGTGACCCATTCTTCCAGGCCTGGACCATTGAGCAGCGATTGAGGCAGGAGATCAGGGCATCGTTGATCTCCCCCAGCATTCTGACTCAGGTAGGTGTACTGAAGCGAGCCCATCTGATTGATAGTTTCCTTGCTGAGCCTTCATCAGCAGCGAGTCCTACCGCGGGGCGGCACGTAGCAGAGTCTTCAGCAGCAGGCAGTCGACGGATGACTCAAGGGTCCAACCATACCAGAACCTCAGGTAGACGTCCTTAGGACACTGGCTCAGTAGTGCCGGGCACACAGCATGGAGCCAGTCTTTCGAGAGGCAGACAGTGCTACACATGCGGTGGGCAGGGCCACTTGGCTCATGACTGCCCGACCCGCCGTGTCGAGTAGCAGCAGACGGTTGAGGGTCCACCGAGGCAGATGTAGAGTGTCGACCGTGGTGGTCTGCAGGGAGCAGGCGGACGAGGCAGAGGAGATGGCCGAGCAGCAGGTGGTGGGTGACGCTTTGAAGCTCTACAACCACCACCACCAGGAGGTCCACCCCGACCACAGGGAGCTGGGGGGCAGAGACAGGCACAGCTCCAGGAAGCGGAGGCCTACGACCACGGCACGCCCGAGATGATTCAAGGTACTATCTATGTCTATTCCACCCTTGTTGCAGTTCCTATAGACACAAAAGCGAGTCATTCTTTCATAGCCGCTGCCCTTGTTCGGAGATCAAAGATTCTGACAGAGCCATTGGATCGATCCTTACAGCTAGAGACTCTTACGGGAGCAGACTCGACGATTACGCACTGGTGCCGGCAGTGTGAGCTTACTCTATGAGGCGAGAGCTTCGACTGGGATCTTCTTGTAGCGGTGTCGAGGCCATACGACATCATCTTGGGCATGGATTAGATAACTACAGTCCATGCTCAGATCGACTATATTAGGCGCAAGGTGCGATGTATGCACAAAGGCGGGAGAATATTCACCTTCACCGGTGAGAAGGGATCCTTCGCAGCATAGGATGGACTTCCACAGAGGAGAGGACAGCCCATCGCTCATCAGTTGGCTAGCCTCATCGTAGGAGCAATTGACGTGCGAAGTCCTAGTTTTCATGCAGTGGTGGATCAGTATGCAGACGTTTTTCCAGACCACGTTCCAGGACTACCTCCTCACATAGAGGTAGACTTTTATATTGACATGTACCCCAGGACAGCCCCGATATCCACCCCAGCATAACGTATGGCTCCCACCGAGCTTTGAGAGCTACGGTTACAGTTAGAGGACTTGCAGGGCAAGGGATTCATCTGACCCAGTGTTTCACCCTGGGCTTCCCCGATATTGTTCGCCATGAAGGCAGACGGGAGCTTGCGACTTTGTGTCGACTATCGTCGCCTAATCCAGGTGACAGTGAGGAACAAGTATCTGCTGCCGAAGATTGATGACCTCTTCGATCAGATCAATGGAGCACGGTGGTTATCGAAGATAGACCTCAGGTCAGGCTATCATCAGCTCGGTGTTCGGGACAAGGACGTGTAGAAGACGGCCTTCAGATGTCGGTATGGCCACAATGAGTTCTTGGTTATGCCCTTCGGCATAACCAATGATCCAGCAGTGTTCATGGTCCTTATGAACAGGATCATTCAGCCATACCTTGATAGATTTTTCATGGTCTTCATCAACGGCATTTTGATATACTCGCCGACTGAGGAGGAGCATGCCTACCACTTGCGGGTTATACTAGACACACTCTGAGAGCACCAGCATTATGGAAAGCTCTCGAAGTGCCAGTTCTGGATTAGTGAGGTCCACTTCGTGGGACACGTCATCTTTGAGGCGGGAGTTGATGTGGATCCTGTGAAGATCGAGGCAGTGCTAGCTTGAGATCCACCCAGGAGCGTGACAGAGGTGCGGAGTTTCTTGGGACTAGCTGGATACTATCGAAGATTTGTGCCAGACTTCTCCAGAGTCGCGGCACCACTCTTAGCTCTTACGAAGAAGGGGAAACCCTTTGGGTGGTCAGACAGATGTCAGTAGAGCTTCCTGGAGGTGAGATAGAGAATGACCAGCGCACCTATCTTGAGGATGCCAGAGGAGGGAGTTGGGTACGTAGTCTACTACGATGCATCACAAACCGGACTCGGATGTGTCCTGATGAAGGAGTGGGCAGTGATCACCTATGGATCACATCAATTAAGGCCGCATGAGCAGAACTACACTACCCATGACCTGGAGTTAGCAGCAGTGGTCTTCGCTCTGAAAACATGGTGGTACTACCTAGTGGGTGAGAGCTTTACAGTATTTTCTGACCATCAGAGTCTCAGGTACATCTTCTCTCAGAAGGACCTGAACATGAGACAGCGGTGATGGCTCGAGTTCGTCCAGGACTATGACTTTTAGATAGTCTATACTCCTGGGAAGGGGAACGTGGTAGCCGATGCTCTTAGTAGGAGGACGGGCCTTCAACAACTTGAAGAGGCGACAGAGAAGCTAGCTGCTTTGCAGATATCCTTCATGGATAGAGATAGGGCATCCTTCCTTCAGTCTCTCACAGTCACTCCTCCACTATTGTAGCGGGTTATAGAGGCATAGTGTTGGGATGCAGACTGTGAGACGCGGCATGCACAGATATCCTCAGGACAGGCACCTGACGGTTTCTCCTTAGGAGGAGAGCTTGGCGTCCTTTTCCGGGGACGTTACTTGGTACTAGTTGCTTTGCAGGAGGAGGTGCTGAGAGAGTTTCACACTTCCCCTTTGGCGGTAAATCCTGGATTGGCGAAGATATACCAGGATCTCAGACGGCATCACTGGTGGCCGGGCATGAAGAAGGCTATGGAAGAGTTCATTTCTCGATGCCTCACCTTCCAGCAGGTGAAGGTAGAGCACCAGGTACCAGTAGGCTTGGTACATCCCTTGGAGGTCTCAGAGTGGAAGTGGGACGACATATATATGGACTTCGTGAATGGACTTCCACGCACTTCCAGAGGTCACGACTCCATTTGAGTGATTATTAGCCGACTCACCAAGTCGGCTCACTTCTTACCCGTCAGAGAGCAGGGCTCAGTGGAGAGCTTGAGACGTCTCTATGTTCAGGAGATTGTGCGGCTCCATGGTGTGCCATAATCCATCATCTCCGATCGAGATTCTCTCTTTACTTCTTGGCTTTGGAAGGGGTTGCAGGAGGCATTCGGGACGAAGCTACGTCTGACCACCACCTTTCACCCTCAGACAGATGGTCAGACAGAGAGGATCATTCAGACTCTCGAGGACATGCTCTGCGCATTTGTCCTTGACTTTGGTTGTGGCTGGGAGGACAACCTACCCTTGGTGGAGTTCGCGTACAACAACAGCTACCACTCCACCATCGGGATGGCACCATACGAGGCGTTGTACGACCGACCTTGCAGATCTCCATTGTACTGGACAGACCCTGGGGAGTCAGCACTTGTGGGACCGGAGGTGGTCCAGGCCACGAAAGAGAAGGTCCATATCATCCAGGAGCGGATGAGGACAGCTCATAGCCAGCAGATGTCTTATGCTGACAGGAGGCGGAGGCCACTAGAGTTCGAGGATGGCGACCACGTCTTCTTGGGGTCTCACCTCGACGTGGATTACGGAGATTTTGCTGATGCAGCAAGCTGTCTCAATGATTTATCGGACCATTCCAGGTCCTCAGCTGGATTGGTGAGGTGGCTTATCACCTGGATCTACCACCTCAGTTGCATCGGGTGCACGACGTCTTCCACGTATCTCAGCTGAGGAGATACGTGCATGACCCGACGCATACCATTGACCATGGGGAGGTGGACGTTGATGATGGGGAGACTCTTGCGGAGGTCCCGGTGGAGATCGAGGATCGACAGGAGCGGGTCCTACGTGGATGGTCAATTCCTCTAGTGCGCATCAGATGGCAGCATGGGAACCTCCAGGAGAGCTCTTGGGAGCGGGAGGCTCAGATGCGTGCTCAGTACCCACATGTGTTTCCCTAGTTTATGATGTATCTTTACGGGGACGTAAATCCCTGAGGTGGGAGTGATGTAAAGACCCGTAAAATTCAAGGAATTTTTTTTTAATTTTCTTTGGAATTTTACAAGAACACAGTTCCCGACGGTACCTGATTCTGAGGCCCAGTTTTCCCAGAATCATTTTCTGAAGCTTATTTCGGGTATGTTCAGTGAACGAATGAGCATGGTTTCCTAACTTTTCAACCGGTGCTCGGAATCAAATTCTGAGGGCAGCGATGGAATCGTAGTGCCGGAATTTTCTTAGAAATGCCTAGTCCGGAGTTGTGTTTTCTTAGGTGTGGTTTTGAATTTATTCGGGGTTAAAGTTAAGAAATAAAATAAAAATAGTGCAACACTTTATTTTTTTTCACTTAAAGCCACTTAAGCCAAGTTAAGCGAATAGGGTGGAACCCAAAATATCCTACCCACTTGGTAGGACATTTGTGAGGTGGGGCCCGCACGAGCCCCACCATTTCTTCCCTCCTATGTAACGCACCCGCAACCCCCCTTTTAATGAAATTCAATCGTGCATTTGTTTTGGTTAAAAAATGCCTCATTAATCTGGGCGGTTTAATCGTTACAGTTAATTCTTTGAATTAATTGTTCATTCATTTCTTTTGATTTTCAAACGTTGGCATGTGCGTTAATAAAATAAGACGACTCTTATTTTATTTTTGGGTTGGAATTCTAGTTGTGGGAGCCTTTGGGAGATAAAGGGAGGATTCTTCGTTCTTCGACAAAGAACGTGAAGAACGCGCCACCGCCGATGAAGAACGCCAACCACCGATGGTGGAAGATGGTGATAGACATCTTCGGAGATCACCTAACATCAACGATGTTCCTTCCGCAACCTCAACGGTTCCTCTTCCACGAAACCCTTTTGCGACGCGACAATCCTTTTCTTCCGTGACGGTTAATTCCGCGACGATCCTCTTCTTCCGCGATGGTTAATTCCGTGACGAACTCACGTTCGACGATAATTTTGAGGTAGGTGTTTTTTTTCATTTTAATCTATGTGATTATATCCACGGTTTGTTTAAATATTTGTCAGAATAATTTTAAAACCTCTAACACGGTGGGTGCAGACCAACGAACAAGTCCGAACCCACCGTCCCTTCGTTCTTGGTGTGCGGAACGGTGGGCGATGATGAAGCAGGCCGCACAGACATTGTGAGGACCTCGCATTGGAGAACCGGTCCCGGGAGGGCCATCGGTGAAGATGACAGGAGAATCCAACCACCAGAGCTCGTCTGGTGGTCCGCGGAGCAACCCGCCGGCGATCCTCGCAGGCACGGCGGCGCCAGCGGCAGAGGGTGACGGCGCCCGACGCACCGCCGGGGAGACCTGCCGCGGCTGAAGCCGTGGTGGCAAGCTTGTGGTCCCGCGACCGCGCGGGATAGGAGAAAGCGGGACGCAGTAGCCTACCGGGTCCATTGGCAAGAGGCGGCCCCCCACGAGGGGCCGCAGATCATTAAAGGGGGAGCCCCCCCCCCTTCGCACTGGTCGGCCATTACGGCCGAGCCTCCTGGTGACCGGGCCGGGCCCAGGTCGGGCCGGGGCGTGCTAGCCGGCCCAGGTCGCGCCCAAGTGGGCCGGACCCGGACCTGGGTTGGGTCGACCCGGTTCGGGCCGACCCAGGGGGTCTCGGGCCCGGTCTGTCCGGGCCCGAAACCCCCACCTCCAGACCCTTTTCGGTCTGTTGCCCATAACATGAGCTACGGGCCTCCGATCGACGCACTGTCAGTTGTGATGCGATCCTTGGATAGAGGCGGTCATTTCAGTATATTTCACTCAAGGTATCGAAGTAATTTGGGTTCAGCTGGGTTGGTTTGTACACGAAACCAACCGGGCCCTCGGAACGGAAACACTTATATCATGAGCTCCAGACGTCCGATTGACGTGCCATCGACATTGATAGATTCCTCTAAGTGAGAAGGATCATTTGGATTACTCCGCCTGAGGTTTGGACGCAGGTGGAGTACGATCAGGTTGGTTTTGACTTAAAAACCAACCGGGCCCCTGGAACAAAAAAACTAATAACTCTCAGACCGGGCGTCCAATTGACGCGTCGTTTGTGATGTTGAGTTACTGTTGGAAATACAGAACTTTTCGATACATCAACTCCGGACTATGTGTCAGTTGATGTATCAACCTCTCCGCTTGTGGAGAGGACCCTCCCGAACGAGCTTGCTGTGTGCGGGAACCCTAGAGCTAGCTGCGACTGCGACTACTACGACGACGATTGTACAGAGATCCTCACTGGACTCGACGACGACGACTACGGCACTCAGCGATCCAACGTGGATCAGTGCTACAGATCCTGTGTGGGTCTGATCCTGTGTGGGTCAGCACTTAGCAGTCCTGTGTGGGCCAGTGCCTACAGATCCTGTGTGGGTCTGATCTTGTGTGGGTCTTTGCGGGGGTTAGTTACCTATCGATCCTTTGTTGGTCAGATCCTTTGTGGGTCATTGCGGGGGTTAGTTACCTATCGATCCTTTGTGGGTCAGATCCTTTGTGGGTCATTACGGGGGTTAGTACCTTTCGATCCTTTGTGGGTCCGATGGCTTAGATAAATCAGTGGATATATCTAATCCTCTCTATCGTCATATGAAGAAGTATACCGGTGTGAGCTGAATCCTGTTTTTCTTTCCTATGTGGATTGTGTTGTGCTATCCTGTGTGGATTTACGTTTTGCTTTCCTGTGTAGACTGGGTTGTACTTGGGCTCCGATGATGGAGCCGAACGAGAATTGATGACTTAGGTATATGTATGGGCATATAACTAAGCAGTGTCGAATGTTACTTCATGATTGTATCTTTCCATTGTGGATTATCCATTGTGGACTCTGGGAGACCTTCAGGGGTCTCGGGGTCGCTACTGAGTAGCTTAAACTCACCCCTGCACGGGCTATGCCCGAACTACGTTGTGTTGGTTGCAGATGATGGAAAACGCTGATCGTGGTTGAGGCTTGCGGAGTAGGATGGTACTTGGAGGTGGACCAATGGACGGGACGTTCTTGGAGCGGACGACTGGACCCGAGAAGCTGTGGAGGCTATCTATACTCACCCTTCAACTGGGATTTCCATTGGACAGCTCAACGTTGCGGCTTTACATTTCAGTTGCTGTTTTCCCTTCCGGTTGTACTTTACTTTTAGTTTGGGTTTGTATACTGGCCCACTTTCTTTTCCGCACTTACTGTTGTACTCAGTTTTTACTTAGTTTTTACTTATACTGATTGCTTGCTCTATGGTGTTTGTTTACTTTACAGAGGCAATGCCTTCCCTTTTACCAGGAATTATGCCTTGGTGCTAGTTGCCAGCCGCTGGCCTATGGAAGGCGGGCTTGGGGTAGTCACGGCACGGGCCCCGAGGATGGGTCATGACAAAAACAATCATTTAAAATGGTGAGCTGAAATTATTGTTAATGGTAGACAAATGAAATAACAATCATATCATATTCATAAAATCATAACATTTAAAACTCACATCCTTCATATAAATGATCACAAAAACATGTCTTCATAAAAATAATAGAAGTGAAATATAATCCCAATAATCATAACATAATATATGAAATTTTATGGAATACACATTGAAGCATAGAAAATCATTTCATATAAGTTAAGGCTCTTTTCCAAGACCAACATAGTGGACAATGTACATTACTGAACTGTGTCCTCTCCTTGTTCCGGCCCTGTGTCCCTGAACCATATTAATTTTCGATTCTAGCCATGTATATCCCATGAGATATGAATATTTATTCAATGAATTGGAGGGAGATGTGGGACCCACCCATATCAACATGAAACCATTATTACATGTTCCACATAAACAAAAAAACATTTAACATATCATAACCCATTAAATCAAATGGGTTTCTTAAAAATCATTCAATCATAATAGATATAAAACAAATATATTTTCTAAATATAATTTCATAATAAACAGAATCTGTTCATATTAATAACAAGGAGAGAAACAAAAACCTATTTAATCTTATATGGAAATTAATTTTGGGAAAACACATGAACTTCATTTCTACGAAAATATACTTTCCCTTTAAAAAATGATTTCTATTCTAAAAATGTCATTAAATTTTAAAAGAATATAATATAATTCAATGTAAAACTAAAAACATGTAGTTTATTAATCATGGATATAAGGTGTAATGAATATGTAAAAACACATTCATGTCGTATAAGTTAAAAAAACCATCTCCTCGTACATCTGCAAGAAAAGTCAAAATGTACCTTAAATAGTAATCAAAAGAAATATAACTCCAAATAAATGTAGTAAAAGTAAAATGGGTAAAATGAACATAAACATACATAGAATAATTGTAAAAATTTTGTGAGAATAATTTTAGAAATCATGTAAATTTATGATAAATATATCCCCAATAGTTACTTACAAATAACCAATATTAGGTAAAATAAAATTGGAAAGGTTATCCCTTACCATTGATCTGATATGATTCGTATGTAACTGAAACTTATGAATGATGATTTAATAAAATTTACCTATTTATTCTAGAATCATAATAATTTTTATAATAACATTTATGATCATATTTTGATCCATTTGTTAGTAAAATTTCACTGATAGTCGTTATTCGGGTATTAACTTCTTTTTGTTATTGGGTATGTTTTCTCTGATATTTTTTTATTACTATATTTGGGTTATTGTTAAATCACTTAAATCATGTTGTTAGAATAATTTATATCATATTTATTCATTCAATTCCGTAATATTATCATTCTTTAATAAGTATTATGTAGAAAAAATCACATCACATCTTAGAGGTAGAATGACGTATGTACGAACGAGCGATGATATCATTCCCATAATTGTTGAACTGTATTGACATGGATGGAGTATAATATTTCATTATTAGGACCATATTATAATAATCATATATAGTTTTTATTTTCACCTTTATATCCATCCTATTAATGAGGTGTTAAAAACAGATTACACTACAACGTGGAGATGTTAAGACGTACATACGCACATACGATGATATTATTTTTCACAGGATTGATAGATGGTGAAATAGGGGTGTTACATATTTATAAAAACATATCAGTATATTCGTTATACTGATGTTATTATGTTATAATTAAACAACTAAAGAAGAGGATGTATAAGAAGAATTAAATTTGAAAAAAGTAGTAGAAGAGATTACCTCTTCCTCAATATTACGCATTTAAATTTCTTTTTAGGGAAGTAGAGTTTGTTTTTTGAGAAGAACAGAAGAAACATAATCTTATTATATATTTTTAGAAGATAAATGGTCAGGTTTTTTCTATTATTGAAGTCCAAAAATGTAGTTAACAGGAGAGGGAGGATTTTCCCATTTATAAAAGACGAGATGTGCACCTTAGGAATATCTCAAAATATTAATTTATTATAAATTTAATTTCGACTAAAAATAATCCATAATTTCTTTAAATATAATATAAGATGATATTGGTTCTAATAACCATAATAAACTAATTTTTATTCAGGTTTAGTAATTTTTATTATCCTTATATTTTTTGTTTACCCCTAAATTTCCCCCTTTTAATCATAGTAAGATATCATGTTATTTTCAAATTTTGTGTTAATGTAATTACTATATCATGTAAAACGACCCAAAAAATATTAATTATTAAATATATTTTATTTTATTAACATTTTTTCTGAATCTCGTATTTTTAGCAATTTAATATCATTTAATAAACAATATTTTTTGTTATGAATTGTGTCAATTTTTGAATCTATTATTGCATGACTTTTTAAATATTCATAACAACTATAATCTTTTGAATATAAGGTATTAACTCAAATATAATTTGTTAATATCATTAATAAAATTATTTTAGGACATCAAAATAACCAAATTATAGTTGTTTTAATATATATAAACTCATTTATTTAAATCTTTCATTAATGAGATAATCACTACATCATAATGGTGTCAAATGTAAAACTATTTATGTTGTGTATAAAAATTTCAAATAAATCACCATGATATGGTTAATATTATTAGGTTTATAATGACTACTTATAGGAACATATATCAATTATATAACCCTATATTAGAAATGATTTACTAAAAGATAAATGTATAGGTTATAATTACCAATACATTTAATTAATTATTATAAAATGAAATTTTTGCATCCCAGTAAATATTTGGGGTCCCCAAATAGACCTAAGGATGATCATGATCATAAATATCTCATCAAATAGGATTTATAAACGTTTTAGGATAGTTTTATTTGATTATATTTTTATTTTTTAAACTTATTTTCCATATTTACCTTTTATCCATGGTAAATGAAATAATTACACAAGTTACTATTCATAATGTCCAAAAATAAAATGTATCTATTCACACAACTTGTAAAATATGATTCCAAATATGGATTTCTTTTTTTTGAAATTGAAAATTAATATGTTGTAGTAATTTATTTAATATTTATCCCATTTTTGAAATGATAAAACATGTTTTAAAAGTTAAAACATTGCAAAAGACTGCAAATTTTTTATCCTTGAATTAAATGTAAAATTAATGTTAATTTAATTAATAATATTAAATTGTAAAATTATATTTTATTTATAATTTTAATCCATTAAATGATACAATATAACTATATAAATTATATCAATGAAAAAGTATTTTTTAATTAAAATTTTGTGTATTTTTAATATTTATCTAAACATAAAAGTTATCAGAAAAAAATCAAAATTTTATACAAAGTAAATTTTTATATTACACATAAAAAATAATATTTGTATTTTTTCGTATACAAATTATAAATGTGTTAATATTATAATTTAAAAAGGATTCTCCACTCAAAGTTGTAGAATTAACCATAAAAAATAGGTTCTTATATATTAAATAACGTTTTATTCATACCCTATGAATAAAATGTCGATTGGATGAATATAAAAAATATTTTATTATATATATAACACATATAACTCATTAATTTCTTTACCAAATTCAACTAAATCAAAAATAAAAAAATTTAATCTAATTAATTTTTTTCATAAATAATTAATAGTCAATAAATTCATAATGCATTTTTTAAGTTAGTTATAATTATTCCCGCTAACTTAAGGAGTATTCTATAATGATAATTTTATATTTAGGGAATCATGAGGTTTAATTATACTCATTATTTTTGTAGAATAAATTATACTTAAGAATAAAAATTATTTAATGAAAATATTTCAAAAAAATATATGGGTGTTACAATAAATCAAATGTAATATATATTATAACATAAAAATAAATAATAAAATATCATTAAATGAAGTATAATGATGATATAATTTTTTTATGTATTTATATACACCATAAAAAACAAAAAAGTGTATGTTATGGAATATTACTCAAAGAAATAAAAGAGAGATAACAAATCTCATACATTATATCAACATTTTATTTCTACTTTTTAAAAAATACTATATAATAAATATTTGTTTATTATGTATATTATTATACCATAATAATGTATATCATACCATTCATGATTTATATTAACCCTTTCATCATCCATTATAAAAAAATAGTAACTAAAATCATTCTTCGAGTAATAATTAGCTCGTTTTTAATGTATGTTATGTATTTATAGTTTCAGAAAGCATAATTTGATCATGGATATATAATATCTAGAAAGTTACAAAATATATTAATTTAATATTTATTTTTATATATGTATTTGGTTTAATATATAAAATTTATTGATTGAATATGAAATAAACCGTTAATGGATAGAGTAAGTCGTACATCTACCTGAACCCCAATTCCATATCCTATTTAGATGGAGAAAATAAAGGTAAATATTAATTCACATATCCATAAAAGAATTATCATTCATATAATATTGTTTAATTCAATACACAATTAATAAAATCCTATACTATATATCATTTAAAACGAATCTCATTACTTTGTAGAATCGTTTGTCCACACATACCCACTAATGATGTTATTGTTTTTTGAAAGATTCGAAAATATTAAGTTGTTTGTTATTTTAAAATTATAGGAGTATAAACATTTCCACAAACATATTACGAATAATAATTAAAATAATCATTATATCCACTAATGAAAAATGGTTATCGAAAAACATTTACATATTTTCATGAGGTTGTAGTCCATTGTAGACATGATCATAGTTTTAATTTTTCATTTGACAGAGAAATTGATTGATATTGGTTATAAAATAAATTTTATAACATCTCAGTAAAAGTTATATAAGAATTTTATTATATCAATAAATTTTTATATTATTTCTTAGATGTGGAAAAATAAATTAAAAAACATCAGTTAGGAACAATACCTCTTCTTTGGATAATCACAATTGGTTAGTAACAAAATCCCTCATAAGAAGATTTAGTAATAAAAATAATTCCCATTGAATGCGGGGAAGGAATTTTGGAATTTATTTTCTAGTTTTGTAATGAAAAAACGGTTTTGAGTTTGTTATGTAATGATTTGATGGGGATTCCTTTTATATACGGTGGAGAGTACACTGTTGGATGATTTATAAATAATGAGGGGTTTCCACATCATAATCATACAAAAATTGTCCCAAATGGATATTTAATGAGTTTTACACAATATAAGTTCAAAATATGTCTAGATAATAACAATTGGACACAATTTTATTTAATTTGAAACATTTTATTTGTATTTTAACCTATGATAAACCCATTTTGACAATAAATTTTTAAATTAAATTCCACTATTTTTACTATTAATTTGATTTAAATAAATGATGTAATTTGTATATAATATGACATATTCTGATTCCAAATAGGTCATATTACGATTCAAATTCCATTAATGAAATTGATGAAAATTTAATTTACAATTAATCCTGCATATGTGAGGAATGAATTGTTTTGAAAGAGAATTTTTATATATATATAGAGTTTATTAATAAAAAATTAAAATAAATTTATTGAATTATATTGTGATGGAATAATAAAAAAATTTAACTAATTTTAAATTTATAAAATATTTATCCTATATTAAACTATTTAATTACATTAAATAAAAATTCTTGGTTTTTAATATAAATCAGTATTTTTCACTATTCACTAAAAAATCAATCTTCTCATAAAGCTCACTAAAATTCACAGAAATATTATTTATAACAATAATTTGAAAATATATGTTAAATATTTTAAATAATTTATCCAAAATAAAATATATAAAATAATTTTATTATTATATCAGAAAATTGACTAAAACACATTTTTGAGAAAAAAAATAATTTTCTAAACATAAATTGACTTTAAAATTAATTTGGCAGTTATTTAAAAATATAATTTAATTATATAAAAACATTATAGATAATCATAAAAAAAATTTCTATTCATACCATCATGTTTACTATCTTGTTTATGAAGGTGATGTTTGAATGGTATTATTAATGGTGTATCACATTGTGTTAAAACTCATTGTTACATGTAACACAAGTTATTGAAGAAATTAGAAATTTATTTAAAAAATATTTCATATAATCTAATGTCATTATATTATAAATAATAATGTAATGAGGCTATTAAGAATAATATTAAAATAAAATGTGAAATATATGTGGCTAGTAAATTAAAAAAATCTCAAAGTGCATCTGATATCAAATTTCAAAAAAAAAATTAGTTCGCAAACACTGAATATATGGATGTTAAATTCAATTTCAATATATTTGTTTTGAATAATGTAGTCTAATCACGAAATTTTATCATTAGCTATAAATTATTATTATATATTTTATTAAAATAAAAATGTGTGACATTTTAGAAAGCTTCTATGAGAAGGATGAACAATAACGAAGAGATTACAAATCCACAAATATAATAATGGAAAAATGATACAAACTCTTGTTAAAGTAGAGGAAAATTGTAAATAGAAATTATAATTGATATTTCATATTGGATTATAATTATCTAATTACAAAATGTTATGTAATATTTTATTGAGTAATGTGAATGAGAGAATGAAAAGTAAAACATTATAGTTGGACCCCATTTCTTAAAAAAACATTCCAAAATACACCCTTCATTATAGGAAGGATTAATGATTAGGATATTTATGAAATATAAATAAGGGGTTTTAAATTGATTATTTAACATATGGGTATCATGTTGGATAAAATTATTATTGAAAGGGAAGAATTACCTTTAATGAGGACAGTGGGAAATTAAAAAATTTACCATGAAAAATTAAATGAAAATGGAATTATTGAGATGGATGTATTAAATGTGACTGAAATTATAAATCTAAAATACATTTTAGAATAAAGAGACATTAAAATAGAGATCACTATATTAAATTTCATTACAATGAATTTCATTTTTTATTCATTAAAGAATATTTTCATAAATATTTTTAATTATATAAGGAATTAACTATAAAAGAAAAAAAATCGTCTGTGGATATTGTTGTATATTCAAATATGGTTAGAAATATTTTTTCAAATTATAGTAATCATGTATAAGAAATTGAATAGAATAAAACATTAATTATAGACAACAATGATTTAATATTAAAAAAAATATTATTGACATGAGTGAAAAAATTATTACAGTTTCATGGAAGAAAATTGGGTTTCAAATTATTACATTATGTTATTCTTATAATAGAATGAATTAATTTGATATTTTTTATATTGAACAATGTAGAAAAAAAGTATAAATTGGTAAGTTAAGATGCATTATTTATATTTATGGGGATGTCGAAGAAAATGTTTTAGCCTAATATGATGACAACTAATGAGAATATTATGAGAATAAAATTTTAAAAAATGATGTCTTTTTCATTATAATTAATATTCTCATCATTCAGAATATTAATATTTAATAAATATTGATTTATATCAATTATTATATAAAACCAACGAGAGTCCACGATTTGTGGTAAATTTTATCAAAATGAATATGTTTAATATTGTGGAAATATATATGAGATATTCGAAAATTATAGAATATTTTTTATACTCCTAATACAAAACTGTAATGTGCGATAATTATGAATATTCTATCAACAAGTGCCCTCTATTTAAAACTATTATTCTTAATAAGTATAAAAAACAATCTATATTTTTTGGAATAAAAAAAATAAACAGACTATTGTGGTAGAAAACAATGTTTCAATAGTGTAATTATCCTTAACTCAAATATTTTTTTTCATCCCATAAAAAATTCATTCAAAATACATAAATAGATTTGGAATAGAATCACTCTAAAATATAAATGATTTATCATTAATTTTTTATATTTTAGGGAACTCTAAAAGTTTTTACTAGATATTTAAATCCATGTATAGTATAATTGTTAATGGTTTGGGTAACAATCCATAAATTTTTTCCCAACAATATAATAATTGGGATGAAATGATTTTTCAATGGAATAGATGCATCAATTGAATGATATATGAATAAATAATAATTATTTGTAACAATTAATAGGTCAAAATTTATTCCAAAATCATGTTGGAAGAAATACATATATATAATTATTATGAAATGGAATGGGATTCAGAAAAGAATATTCAACCATTTAGGATATTAGAATTTGAGAAAACATGTGAAATAGGAAGCTATGTAAAATATCTCAATAACAAATTTAGGAATGATAAATTTATTTTATTTTAATAAAAAATTAAATAATATTTAACTTATTAGAAATTCTACAATTTAGATTGATAAGGTCCATTGTGATTATACAATTTAATGGGTTTGGTAAAATTATATTGTTTTCAAACTATACAGATATATACATCAATACAATGATTCTTGATTTTAAAATTTTCACTTATCGTTATATTATTATGAATAAATTACAATGTTCTATCTGGCTTAATGTTTATTAGGTATGTGTTGATAATATAACAATGTACATAGAAAAACATTCCCTTCATATATTTGAGGGTATTAAAATAAAAAAAATGTCGGAACTTATCTTACGAATAAATTAATGGATTTAATTTAGTACATCACACATGATTCAACAAAAATTACTAGATAAATGGATAAAAATATTTTATATTAGTAGAATATTGATTGCAGTTCATGAAATGCAATTAGTATATATAAAATTCATGAGAATTACTATTAGTATTCTAAATCTATTATAACATTACCAAAGATTTTTTAAATTGTATTATCATATATTTTTTGATTTATTTCATTCATATTTATCGTTATGGTATAAATATCCCTTGTTACATAAAAATAAAAAAAATCAGATAATTTTTTGAGTGATTTATTGGAATCATATTTCTTCCATATACACTAAACTGATAGATAATATTTTATTGGAAACTAGGTTTTCCTCGCCATAGAGAATAAAATATGTTTGACTTACCTATTTTTATAATCTCAAATATGATTAGATATGTTCTAATAATCCAAAATCATGCTTATCTATATAATAATTATGTTTCATAACTATACATTCAAGTTGTAGAGTTATTATGGATGTTAGAGTTATCTTTTAATATCATGTACTAAATTAATCAATGATTATTTATGTTTAACAATGATTAAGTATGATACTATTTCAATCTGGAACTAATATGCATAGAACAGTTACTTTGTAAGCATCTAAGTTCTTAAATCATTGATAGTTATAATTATGAGTTATAAAAGTTCACTGTTATACAAGTCTACCGATAGACTAAGTCAACTGATAGGCAAGGTCACTGATATACAAGGTCACTTATACAAGCTACCAATAGAATAGAGATACTGATAGAGGAAGTTACTGATGAATAGAAATACTGATACCAATGCTAATAGCTACTAATAGTGAGGAATACTTACCAACATAAGTTCACCATTACAAAGATCTAATGATAGATGGAGATACCGATACAAAGATATACAGACAAATGGAGTAACTGATACCTGAACTACTGCTACAAGTGTTACCGTTACATGTCTACTGATAGAGAACTAATTATGGAAGATGACTGTTAACCGGTCAATGTAACTCAAACTCTATACATTTCAATATTATTAATATAATACTAACAGTTGTATTTTCTTAATTTAACGCAACTTCTATTAATTAATGTGGGTTGTTGGCATGTCATGGAATTGTACCTCGTACAGGTAAAAGGTAATCATTCCCATTACCGTTGCTCAAGGAATAAAAGGAATATCAAGCTACTGGAGAAAATATATATATATACCTATGTAGGAACAAAAGACATATACGAGATGTATAAAAGATGATACAGATGTACATGAAGGTAAGAACACTCGGAGAACTCGAATAACACTCATACACATCACGTAAAGAAGTTCATAGAGGTGGTTTAAGTGCTACAAAAAACACTCTCACATTCAAGGTGAACACCTGTACTAGAAGTGAAGGAACAGAACCACGACACTTTGTTTTGCAGACAACATCCAGAGAAGGATTCAAAGCTTCATTTTCATCAATCTAAAGGAGTTCATATCTTCATTGTCATCATACAAGATCATTGTAAACTCATCTCTATATTATTGAACTCATGTGATCATTTCTTATTACAATAAGAGCAGTGTGTGTTTTTGTCTGTTTTGACAGACACTTACTCCTAAGATTAACTTAAGGATACTAAAATCCTCACATCAAACTCTTTATGCCTTTATGTACCCCACAGAGAACTGTGGTAGAGGCCTGAGGACCTGGACGACATGTGTGCTGTTGTTGTTTCTTTCCCACGTAGAACTATGGTAGAGGTCTGAGGACATGGACAATCTGAGAAAATTTGTAAACCCCTATCCAGGGTGGGGATCAAAGTTATATATAAAATTTTTGAGAGTACTATGTCTCATCTTGAGACCGAACCTCTTGGATAAAACTATTGTGCATCTTTTTTTATTTTATACGATTTTCAATATTCCACTACTAATTTCATTGAAATAAAAATCTATTTTAAATTAACTATGATAGTTGAACTAGAAAGTGTTTGTAATTATTGTTTTCTAGTAATTTAGTTTCAAAAGATGACGTAATATTTAGATTATGTTATCTAAGAAATAATAAATCTTCTAAAAATTAATTGAACAATCATAATATTCATAAATTAACTATAGTTTAACTTGTTTGTTAAATTGGGGGTTTTTAATAGAAATATTTTTTAAAAAACAAATTATTAATAGAATCTCAATTCTCACCCCTCTTGAGTATCCTCTGGGACAACATTTGGTATCAGAGTAAGTAGATAATCATTTTTCAAAACTCTATGTTTGTGAAATGTTTTCAACTGTGATTTTAGTTGTATCTTAAAGATCTGGAAATTTCTATTGATTCTAAATTTTTTTTTCTTTATATATCCATTTAAAACATGGTTCTTATGGATAACATATTAGAAGAAATAACTACCAATAGGACACCATTCGTTAATAGAGTCAATTTTTCCCAATGGAAAATAAAAATGAAACTCCATTTAGAAAGTGTGGGATTTGACATCTGGACTACTATGGAGACTAAGTATAAGATTCTAGAAGCTATTAGATCTACATGGGATGAACCTATGGAAGATTCTCAAAATAATAATTATAAAGCAATTAATGACATGTATTGTGCTTTATGGGATGAAAATTTAATCAAGCATCTTCTTGAATGACTGCTTATGAAATTGGGGATACTTTGGTTATTTCCCATGAGGGAACAACCAATGTTAATAAAATGAGACTAAATACAAACACTATTATGTATGATAATTCTAAAATAAAATATGATGAATCTATTTCTGATATTTATGTCATGATTAATGGGGTATTTAATAAAATGAGCTCACTGGGAAATGTTTTTCCAGTAAAAGAGAAAATCATGGAGATACTGGTATGCCAACCAGGTATATGGAGAGGAATCTCTGTCTCTGTATGAGAATCATTTGAAATTGGCTAGATACCTATTTTGGAGATGATTGGAAACATGATTATTTATGAAGAAGAGCTATAAGTGAATGAAGAGGAAGATTTTGAACCCATGAAAATGTCAGTGGAATTCACGTCCACTGCTTAAAAGAGAAAGGGCATAGAGAATGTACAGATAACTAATGAATGCTCCACTACTGAAAATTCTGTCTCCGGTAGTGATGAAGAGATGGATCATATATCCAATAGATTCATGAAATTCTATTGTAAGAAGAGACTCTTTAGAAAATCGGATTATAAGGTTATGTATGATCGACAAGGAAATTTGAAGAAAGACTGGAGGAAAAATGATAATGATGATGGAATAGTTTTCTATGAGTGAAAAAGAATAGGGCATGTCTATGTTGACTGTCCAAAATTGAAATTTAAGAAAAAGTATGACTATAATGATAAGAAATACAAGAAATCCATTAAAGCTACATATAGTGCTTCTTAATATAGCTCAAGTGGATCTGAAGCATCTAATTCTGAAGAAATGAATCATGCCCTTATGTGTTTCATGACAGAAAGAACTAAGGTAACACTTAATTCCCCTATACCAAATGATTATTATTCTGGGAATAAAAGTGATTAAAATAATGATGATAATAAATCTAAAGATGAAATTTTGAATATTTTAATATGGTAAAAGATTCTTGTAATGAGATGAATAATAATTACAAATCATAAAGAAGCAGTATTCCTTGACTAGTAGTATTAGTTTTTATATTATTTTTGAATAGGAAAAAAGTGATGTGCTCTTAAAGGAAAATACTGAACTCCTGTTGTCTAATGAGAAACTCAGAAAAGACATAGAGAAGTTTACAAATGTAAAATACATTGTCACTCAATTTCATGGAAACAAAGTTGCTCAAAATTATACTCTTGGTATTGGTTACCAGCCCGAACATAAAAAGATTGGTAAAAATGAATTTATTTCAAAATCCGGATAGTATGATGCTAGTTCAAATTCTGGCAATTCATATGATTCATTAAGCTATTTAAATTCTTATAGAACAAATTATGTTTATTTATCAAAATAATTTGAATCTATTAATAATAGGAATCCAATTATTCAAATATGGGTGCCTAAAGTTTTACTTGCTAACCTTTCTGGAACCAAAAAAATCTGTGTACCAAAATTATCTTCTGCCTAAATCGTTTTTAGGAAAAATTCTTGAAAAGTTCCTATTGTAAGATATGGAACATGGATAGTGTATGTTCAATACATATGACATGAGACTACTTATGCTTTAAGATATTAATCAACGTTGATGGAGGAAATTTCACCTTTGGGGATAACTCAAAAGGAATAATCATCGGTATATTCCATATTGGTAACACTAATTCAATTTATGTTTCTAAATTAATACTTTTTGATGGATTAAAAATCAACCTGTTATGTATTTCTCAGTTTTTTGATGAGGGATTCAATGTAAAATTTGAAAATGATTAATGTAATGTTTTTTATTTTAAAAATGTTTTGGTATTTACTGAATTAAGAAATTAAAATGTATATGATGTAGATTTGAATTCTTTTTCATAACAAAATGTTACTTGTTTAAATGTTTTTCATAAATAATCTTGGTTATGGCCTAGAAGATTAGGACCTTGAAATGTTCATTTACTTAGGAAACAAACTAGGAAAGGTTTAGTTAGAGACCTGCCCAAACTATAAATCCCCAAAGATAATGTTTCTAATCCTTGTCAAAAGGGGAAACAACATAAAGATTCATTCAAATCAAAGAAAGAAGTTTCAACCTCTCAACCTCTCGAGTTAGTTCATATGGATTTATTTGGACTATCTAGAGTTTATAGATTAAATGGAAAGAACTATGTCTATGTCTTGATGATGACTTTTCTAGATATACTTGGGTATACCTTCTAGATAACAAAAGAGAATCTTGTTCTAATTTCATTAAATACTCCATGTCTATATAAAAACTATATTGACATATGATTAAGACCCTAAGAAGTGACCATGGTCAGGATTTTGAGAATAATGATTTCAAAACTTATATCTCACACAATGGCTAGAGTAACAATGTTTATGCCTCCCGAACACCTCGACAAAATGGTGTAGTAGAAAGAATAAATATAACATATCAAAAAATTTCATGAACTTTGCTTAATGAATATGATCTACCTGTTTACTTTTAGGCTGAATCTATCAATATAACATGTTATATTATTAATACAGTCTAGATTAGAACAATTTTCAAAATTTCCTCTTATGAGGTATGGAATAATAGGAAGCATATGTTTAATTACAGTAGAGTTTTTGGTTGAAAAGTCTTCGTCCTCAATACTAAAGATAATATTTATATTTTCATCCTAAAGAGAAGAATGAATATTTATAGATTATTCTATATCTAGTAATTCCTATAGAGTGTTTAATTAGAGGACCAAATGTCTGTAAGAATCTGTACACATCATATTTGATGAAATTGATCTACCTGAACCTTAGACCCCTCTTGAAAACCCTAGAGAGGATATGCCAATTACAAACCTTAATGACAAAAACTGTGAACTTGTTGTTAAGACAACCAGTTCTAGAAATTCTCCAGAACCTATTTATGTTGAACCCAAACCGATAAATAAACCTGAAATTTCTATCCCTAACATTACTTGACAAACTATGACACTTAAAAACCATCATTAAGATGATGTAGTGGGAGATTTAGATAGAGTAACTCACACTAGGGCATCTATAAGAAATCTAGTTGAACATAAAAATTTTCATTCACAGTTAGAACCTGAAAATATCAATGATGCCATCAATGATGAATTTTGGGGGATTGATAAGCAAGAATAATTAAATATATTTGAAGGAAACAAAATCTAGGAATAAGTAGGCAGACCTAAGGAAACATTGACCATATGTAGTAAATGGGTTTTTAGGAATGAAGTTGATGAGTCTAGAAATATAGTTTGAAACAAAGCTAGGTTAGTTTCACAAGGATATAGTTAAGAAGAAGGAATAGACTATAAGGAAATCAGTACACTTGTAGCGAGGTTAGAAGCTATTAGAATTCTACGTTCTTGTGATACTCATATGAATTTCAAGTTATATGAAATTGATGTTAAAAGTTCTTTTATAAATGGTTTTATAATTGAAAATATTTTTGTTTAACATCCACCTGGATTTAATAATCCTCATTTTCCAAATCTAGTTTTTAAAATTTTTAAAGATTTGTATGGTTTAAAACATGATCCACAATCTTGGTATGATAGACTTAATGATTTTCATATTTCAAAAGGATTTATTAAAGGTATTTTTGATCCAACAATTTTTATCAAAAGGATTTCTAAAGATGTTTTGATAGAACAAGTCTATGTTGATGAAATTATTTTATTATCTTCTAAAATATTTATGTGTATTGATTTTTCAAAGAGTATGCAAAGTGAATTTGAAAGGAGTTTAATGGGAGAACTCAAATATTTTCTTGTATTTCATGTCTTTCATAATGAATATGTTATTATTATAAATCAATGTAAATATACAGAATATCTTTTAAAATGTTTTTGTTTGGACAATAATAAGGAATGTGATACACCTTTGAGTACCACTTGTTAATTGGATGAAGATGAAACTGGGAAACTAGTAGATCAATCCAATTATAGTGGTATTATTGGGAGTTTACAATATATTACTACTAGATGACCGAATATTAGGTTAAGTGTGTGTGTGTGTGAAAGATTTCAAGCTAATCCAAAAGAGTCACACTTTCTTTCTGTTAAATGGATTTTCAAATATCTTAATCATACAACTAATTTAGGATTATTTTATCCAAAAAGAAAATAAATCAATTTAATATGTTATTTAGATGCTGAATTTTCAGGTTTCACGTTAGATAAGAAGAGCACTTCTTGAACATGTCATGTTCTAGGTAAGTCCTTAGTATCATTGTGTAGTAAAAATCAGAATTATATTGCATTGTATACAGTAGAAGCAGAGTACATAGTAGCTGGTAGTTGTTGTGCACAAATTCTGTGGATGAAACACACTCTGTTGGACTATGGATATCAATTTATACATGTATCTATAAATTTTGATAACACCAGTGCAATCAAAATTTCCAAGAATCGTATGTCTTAGTCTAAGATAAAGCACATTGATGTAAGACATCACTTTTTAATAGATCATTATCAATAAAATGATATAACTCTGAAATTTATTAGCACTGAACATTAGTTTTCTGATATATTTACCAAACCATAAATTCATAGAGGTAAAATTATAGTAGACATGAGTTAGGGATGATAAACATTCCGTAAACCTCACCGTTAGAGAGACCTCATAGTTAGAGAGGCCTCACCGTTAGAGTGAACTCACCATTATACATCACTGGTATGTACCTCACTGTTCTACCTCATTGGTACGGACCTCACCATTATACCTCATTGGTATGGACCTCACTATTATACCTCACTGGTATGAACCTCACTGTTATACCTCACGGGTATTGGCTCACCATTATACCTCACTGGTATGGACCTCACTGTTATACCTCACGGTTATGTACCTCACCATTATAATTCACTAGTATGGACCTCACCATTAGAAACTCATAGTTAGTGGACCTCACCGTTAGTTATCCTCATCGATATATGTTACCGCTAGTTTGCGCTATTTTAAACATCATGTTATTTTAGCCGCTAGAATATGTATCATTTGTATTATATTAATTATGTTTCATTTATTTATTTCATGGTTCCTAAATGATAAAATATTAGTCTTAACCTCATTTGAATCCACCTCGAACCATTTACCTTCAAACCTTATCGCCCAAACCTTTGTTTCTCTCGAACCCTAAGCCTCGCGATTTGCAGAATGCAAAGACTGATGAGACTGATAGTCAGGGAAGAGGGTGATGAACTGAATGCCAAGAGACTCAAAGGAGAGTCTAGTGGTGTCAGTGAAGTAAAGAAACTTATAAAACTGCATCTCATAAAAAAGGGAAATAGTATTTTAGAAAGAGCTATGTGTGGAATGGTTGATGACCAGTAATTATTTAATTCTATGAGTGCTTGAAGAGCATGGATGGGTTGAGTGCTTCTCTAACAACAATAAACCATAGTATCCTATGTGTTGCGGAATCGTCGAGAGACACAATGATAGAAACAAGAAAACAAATGAAAGTAATAAGGATAGAGTGATTTACGTGGTTTGAAAATAATCCCTACATCCACGGGAGATGTAGAACATTCACTATTCGGGAGCACAAAATTAAAAAGGATTTTTTTAGTAGAAACCCTAGCCTAAAATAGGTTATAAAATGAAGAAGACGATCACTATTCCGAAAATGTAAGTCTTTGTCGCTACAGTGAACGATGACCAACTTTGTTAAAAGCGCTACAGTGCCTATCGGCTAGAAGTCAAATGTCCTAAAGTGTTGTTGACTCTGAAATCCGCATTGCTATAATGCCTATCGGTGATGGTTGGTCGGCTCTACTACAGTAGAATGAGATACTACAGTGCTGAAAAAATTTAGCCCTGTGACCTTCGGCCCCTAGGCCCCTACAGTAGGGGAGAGTTTCGCCCTACAACCCCCAACGAGCTCACCACAGAGCTGGACCCGTGACAGTTGCGGGCCACAAGCATTCAACCCAATCGGATCGAGAAACACCAATCCAACAATCTCCCACTTGTAGCTTGATCCACTAAACTACTATGCTTCAATGAAAATGATGAAGACAACTTACATAATCTAAGTTCTTCCTCTTCATCACTCACCAGTGGCATGCTTTCCATTGTCAGATTCAAGAAATACAAACTATTTTCCTCTTGTGCTCCCACATGTCCTCTATTATTCTGCCTCTCATCCTCCATTCATCAGTGGAGACCAACAGAGTCACAACAGTGCCTCAACATCTATATCACCATGGGAATTGTCAGCATGTTTTCCGGATTGTTAGTTCCACAAATCTTCTGCAAAGTCATCCACCCATTCTATATCTACCCTCTGTTGAAATGGTACTTCAAAAGAATGTGCTTTATCTGGCCATGAAAAACTAGGTTCTTGGTAAGATGTATAGCACTATGAATATCACAGTGCAATACATTATCCTCTCACTTTATTCCCAATTCATCCAAGAAATTATTCAGCCAAACCATCTCATTCCCATCTTCTGTTACAGCAATATATTCTTCCTCTGTGGTGGATAAAACCACCACCTTCTGTAATTGGGAAATCCAATTTACCATAGTTCCTCCACAGGTCAAAACATAACATGTGGTACTCCTCCTGCTGTCGACATCGCTTCCATGGTCATTATCCACATACCCCTGCAATGAATTTCCTTTCCCAAAGCACATAGATACCCCTTTGCTACCCTTCAAATACCTTAGTATACACTTCACATCTTCCCAATGTTTCTTTCCAGGGTTAGCCATATACCTGCTTGCAACTCCTACTGCATGAGAAATATCAGGTCGAGTACAGACCATGGCATACATCAGGCTTCCAACAGCTGAAGCGTATGTAACTCTAACCATGTACTCAACCTCTTCTGTAGTCTTTAGTGATTTCTCCATTGATAGTTTTAAATGGCTCACCCAGGGAATAGGGACTGCCTTTTCTTCCATCATACTGAATCTTCTCAAAACATTTCCAATGTAATCTGCCAATGAAAACATCAATGTTCTAGCTCTTCAGTCTCTCGTGATCTTCATCCCCAGAATTTAGCCAGCTTCTCCAAGATCTTTCATGTAAAACTCCTCATTAAACGGCCCTTTCAAATAATTAATTATATGCATACAAGATCCTGTAATTAGAATTTCATCCACATACAGAAGCAATATAATGTATTCATCACCAAATGACTTGATGTAGCAACACTGATCCATGCCACATCATCTTTATTCGTTTTTAGTAGTAAATGAATCAAACTTCTTTATCCACTGCCTCTGTGCCTACTTCTGTCCATATTAGCTCTTCTAGAGTTTGAACACCATGTCTTCCTTTCCAGACACTATATATCCCTCTAGCTGCTTCATGTAGATGTCCTCTTCCAGATCTCCATGAAGGAAAGTAGTCTTGACATCAAGCTGCTCAAGATGCCAGTCTTCTGAGGCCACAATGCTGAGAACCACCCGGATGGTGGTAAGCTTCACTACATGTGATAAGATTTCAGTGAAATCTACTCCCTCCTTTTGTTGAAGGCCATTCACCACCATCCTTTCCTTAAACCTCATCTTTCTATCATATTCTTACAGGACCCAGTAAACCCACTTATTCTACAATGTTTTCTTTCCTCTTGGAAGAGGTGTCAGCTCCCAAGTGTTGTTATCATGCAATGAGAAAATCTCCTCCTTCATAGCCAGCTCCCACATGCTTGACTTCTTCAGCTGCATTACTTCTTCAAATCATTCAGGTTATCCATCGTCAGTCAAAAATAAATAGTTCAATGATGGTGAATACCTCTACATAGGCCTTCTCACCCTTGTTGATCGTCGCAACTCCAACGGAGTTGTAGGTTTCACTGGTTCGGATCTCTCATGTTCAGACACACCTTTAAGCCCGAGTTGCTCTTTGCACTCTGATTCAATGTTCCCATTTTCATATTCAGCTACATGGAGATATTTATACATTACACCTTCATTGAATAGCACGTTTTGGATCCTGATGGACATCCTGTTGAGATCATCCCAAAAGAAATACTGAAACTTCTCACCACCATAACCAATAAAGAAACATTTTTTGGACTTAGCATCTAGCTAGTTCCTTGAATTAGAATCAACATGAACATATGCTAAACTACCAAAGACTCATAAATGTGAGTGTCTTACCACATTACCATAGCATAGTTCCTCGGGTTGAAATTTTCCCATTGGTATAGAGAGACTATTGTTTATGAGATATGCTTCCATATTCCCTGCATCAGCCCAAAAGGTCTTGGGTAACCCCGAATGCAGCCTCATGCTCTTGGCATGTTCATTTAGTGTCTGATTCATCATCTCTTCTACACCATTGATCTGTGGTGTTCCTGGTATTGTCTTCTCCCACCAAATTCCATTTTCAGAACAAAATTCCTTGAACTATTGACAGCCATACTCTTCACCATTTCTGGACCTCAAACATTTCATCTTTTCTCCTGACTCGTTCTCCACCATGACATTCCACTTCTGAAACAACTTAAACACATCAGATTTATTCTTCAGAATGTAAACTCATTCCTTCCTTGTTTAGTCATCGATGAATGTCACATAATATTGTGACCCTCCAAGGGATGGTACTGGTGCAGGCTCCCAAACATCTGTATGCTCCAGGTCCATCCTTTTAGCCTTCGGTTTTCTGCATCCTTTTGAAAAGGACACCTTCTTCTGCTTTCCAAAGATGTAATCTTCACATAATCCTACATCTACCGACTTCAGCTCTGGTAGCAACCCTTTTGTTTCCAGCACCATCATCCCCTTTTCACCCATGGGTCTGAGTTTGTAGTGCCACATTTGAGAACCGCTGATAGCTTCCATTGATGCAGCCATGTCCCTACAAATTTCTATCATGTTGTACAGGGTGCCATTCTTTCCTCCCAGAGCTATGACCATAGTTCCTCAGGTGATCTTCCATGCACCACTAGTGAGTGTGGTACTCAAACCTGCATAATAATGTTTTCTAATAGAAATAAGGTTTCTTCTCAAGATAGGGATATACCTCACGTTTTCTAGAACTAGAAAACTCCCACTGTTGGTCTTGATCCGTGCATCTCCTTTACGCACAATATACAAGGGCTCGTCATTAGCAAGATGCACCTTGCCAAAATTTACAGAAACAAAATTGTTCAAGAAACCCTTCTCTAATGTAGAATGGAAGGATGCCCAGGTGTCTAAAATCCTAGAATCCATTGGGATATCCATGCTGAGCAGCAATACGTCATCAGTTCCTTCAGCTGCAGTGTTTTATCCACTGGTTTCAGGTCCCTTCCTATTATCTCTATACTCATTCTAGACATGTACTTTCTTCCCAAAAGTCTTGTAGGTTGGACCAGGATCCTTTCCCCTGTAAATGCTCTTTCCTCTTGACTTCAATCATCCTCTGCGATTGTCCCACTATGGGTACCTTCCTCTTCCTTCAACCTTCAAAGTAGAACCATATAATCTTCCTGATTCTCTTCTTCGAACATCCTCAATGCGGATTAGGTCGTGTTTATCTTTTAGATCCATTGTCGTATTACCCAAAGTGTTTCTCACAGCAGTTATATTTGCTTCCCAACTCTCTGTTAACGAATATAGTAAAACCAGAGCACATACCTCATCACAAAGTTCAATGTCCACCAATGAAAACTGACTTATGATGGTACAGAAATCGGTGATATGATTTGCAAAAGGTATACCTTCAACCATTTTCAGGTCGAAAAGTCATCGTATCTAATGCACCTTATTTTCCATAGAAGGCTTATCGTACATGTTTGTGAGGGCTTTCATCAGGTCCATCACTATCTTTTCTTCTCCAATGTTGAACACCACATTTTTTGCTAAAGTTAGGTGCACAACACACAAGACCTGTTGATCCAGTACCTCCCACTCTGACTTCTCCATGACCGCTAGATTCACACCTAGAAGTGGCAAGTGAATCTTTTTCTAATAAAGATAATCCTTCGTCTGCAACCTCTAGAAACTGAAATCGGTTCCATCGAAGCGATCAATATTCAATTTTACTTCATCCATATGCATAGTTGGAGAATTCCAAACACTCCCTCTTATACCAGTTTTTGCAGAATCGTCAGGAGACACAATGAAAGAAATCAGAAAACGAATGATAGAAATAAGGACACAGTGATTTACGTGGTTAGGTAATAATCCCTACGTTCACGGGAGAGGCAGGACATTAACTATTCAGGAGCACAAAATTACATAGTATTTTTTTAGTAGAAACCCTTATCCGAAAATGGGAAATAAAATGAATAAGATGATTGATGTTCTGTAATGGTAGGTCCGCATCGCTATAGTGAATGGCGACCGATTTGTCAAAAGCGCTACAGTGGCTACCGTATGGAAGTCAAAAGTGCTACAGTGAAGTTGAATATAATGTCCGCACTTCTACAGTGCATTTCGGTGTCGGTCGGTCATCTCTGAGATAGCTATGGGCCACAAACATTCGGCCCAACCGGATCGGGAAACACCAATCCTACACTGTGTTGGTTAAATATTTCTGTGAGTTACTCATATTTTAAAAACTGGATAATTAGAATCAGGTCTTCTCTTTTGTTAGTGGAATGGAAGTTTCATTCTCATCAGTGCAATGGGTTGATTGTCTGAGGGTACCCCATGAAGTTATATTCAATTTTTATTGAAATTATATACCACATATAGTGTTTTATTTGAGTATGAATCTACCTTAGTTGAACTCACTAGAAATGTTACATCATGAAAAGTTGGTGCTGCAGAAATTGATGGTGAGAACAGATTGTTGTTTTTGTTTTTCCAACATGTTTTAAGTCCAAGAAGATGAGAATTTACAAATCTAAAGTTTCAAGTCATTTATTTGATATATGTACTAAGACATTTAGTAAAATTAAATATGTATAGGCTGATACTGGTACAAATGGAAGATATTACAAGGAAAAAATCAAAAACAAATTCCTTATTCTTTGCCAAGTTAATATCTTTAATGTTTAAAGTAAAGGGAATAGTTGGGTCTCAATATCAGATAGTAGTTGTGAAGGAAAACTACTCTATCAGCAAAAGTGTTTTCAAATATGTGAAGATTAACTGGAACCTATGGAGAAGAAAACGGTTCAGTGATGATGAGAATGTTTATGATAAATTTTACCCTAATGTGCATCCAAATTGGCCAAGATATATGAGAGATCTAGGTCTCGGACCTGATGAGGAGGAACCTTAATACAGTGATAATGATGATAAGGAGGATACCTCTATAGAGGATGGAGGGGATCCTGATTTTCCTCTAAGACCAGCTGCTGAAAAGGCATCATATGGAAAAGAAAGTCCACATGTGACCATACATGGAAAGGAAGCAGTTATAGTAGAGAGTGTTGAAGAAATAATTGTGGATGAGGAAGACCTGCCTAGATCAGATCATTAGGAGACTACTCTAGATTCCAGTAGTAGTGATGATGAAGAAGAAGAATTATCTGAAAATGGATGTACCTATTTAAGTATTAGTCCTCTTATTGAGAGTTCTCTTATGCCTGTTGAGTAGGTTCTTGAAGTGGAAAGACTAGTATATATTTCTAATATACCTCATCATATGCCACCTGGTTTGGATATAGATATTGTTGTAGATGACTCCAATGAAGAGGATATGGTTGCAGTTAGTGCTTAAGAGGAGGTACCTTCACATGAGGGGGAGCAACCTGTAAGGATGGGATATGTTTTTTGACCTATGAAGTGGTACATTGGTATGTGGATCCTGGATTTTTTGTATTAGGACTAGACTATCCTGATTCTGATGATGATACACTGATTAGAAGGCATCATGTGTCTTATGATATTTTCTCAGAGGAAGTTATTGCTCAACCAGTTGCTCCTCTAGCTTTACCTGAATACATTTTGAGAAAATGAGTTCTTAAGGCACTGATATCTGAATTGAAATTCTATGTTGTTGAAGAGCTAAGTAAGATAGAAATTTCATAGGTATCTTCTCTGGGAATTTTTTTGTCAACTATTGTGACAGAAGTGATGGAAGAAGTAAAAGAATGTCAAAATCAAGGTAATAGTTTATCATAGGATGTTGACTCTCTAAGGAAATGTGTTTCTTCATTTGATACCTTCATAAGTTCTAAATCTCATATTGATACTAACATCAACTACATTTGATGTGCAGTGAAACAGTTTGTGGATGAGTTTGAATATTTTAGGAAGACCATAAAATGCATGTCCGTACTCAAGAATTTGTATTGAAAAATTATATAAGTAATTTTACCTAGTCTTTCAAAGAAACAGTAGCTTTTACAAAAGCACCTCTTGGTGTATCCAAATTATCTGTTGATGTGGAAAAATTTAGATCTATGCTAAAACAAGAACTTGATCAAGTTATTTCCAGTAGCTCATCTAGTTGTCATGTGATTACTACCACTAGGGATATCTGAAAAAACATCCAAGATTATATGAGAGATGCTACTACAGCCTAGAAGGAAGTCAAATAAAAAATTGATTATTATTTTCATAGTTTCTGCACTAGGCATCATCTAACATATCATTTCAAGCCACTGTTAGAGAATCTGAAACTACCCTAGTCACTCAAGCCTTCAGAGAACATGTTATTAAGCTTAGGGAGTTGACCCATGATTTTTACAAATTTATGGAGAACATGGATGATTTCATTTATTCCATGGAGAGGGGGGGAATCATTATGGATTTCATGAATATCTTACTGCCATTCCTGCATGTGGACAGTACACCTATCATCGTGCATCCTGACTTACTTACCACTGGTTTTGCTAGTTCCACACCTCAAATGACTCCTGCTCATGCAATCAGAAGCCTGACACCTATGAGCACACAAAGGAGTACTCATTATAGACCTCGCAGTGTTTTAGTAGCTGAACCACCATTGATAATTAGTAGAGTACCCATGACTGCATCTCAACCTACCCAACCTCAGTCCTCTGATCCTAAAGTGAAATGCAAAGCGGACATCTAGGAGGTTGATTAAATGAGTCTAGAGATTTTGATTGGAATCATTGTACTTATTGTATTTCTATTGTTCTTTCTCATGTAACTTTGTCATCTGAAATGAAAATGCTTGTTTTTTCTCCTCTTCTTTTATACTCTAAACCATTGTTTTTCTCTTTTTTCTAATCACAATGGATGAGAAAAATTATAATATGGGGATAACATACAATTTTGGGAGAAATATCACTAATAGGTGAACATAAAATTTTTATAGACATTACTCTAAGGGGGAGAAAACTATATTATGTGTCTTTGGGGGAAATAAATATTCTATTTCATTTTACTCGTATGTTTTTCTATAGTTTAACTCTAATACATTTGAGATTTATGATCTGACTACAGTGAGAAATTCCATTAGATGTATTTTATTCTGATTCATTAATGATTATTCTGGATTATAATAACATGATTTATAAATATCAAAAAGGGGGAGATTGTTGGAATAACATATTTGGATAATCTCAAATATGATTAGATATGTTCTCATAATCACAAACCATTCTTATCTATATAAAAATTGTGTTCAATATATATGCCTTCATGTTCTTGAGTTAGTATGGATGACAAAATAATCATATAATATCATGGACTATATTAATCAATTCTTATTTATGTTTAACAATGATGAAGTATGATATTAATTAAATCTGGAACTAATATGGACAGAACGATTACTTTGTAATCATTTAAGTTCTTAATTTACTGATAATTATAATTCTGACTGATACAAGTTCACTATTACACAAGTCCAGTGATAGATTATTTCTACTAATAGAAATGGTCACTGATATACAAGTTCACCTATTCATGATACCAATAGAATAGAGCTACCGATAGAGGAAGTTACCGATAGAGAGAGCTACATCTACCGATGATGACAACTAATGATAGTGAGGAAGAGATACTGACATAAGTTCACCATTATAATGAGATACCGACAAATGGAGCTATCGATAAGTAGAGCTTCTGACATATGGAGCTATTGATACATGAGCTACTGCTACAAGAGCTATTGTTACAAGTCCACCAACCAAGTGCTACTGATGGAAGATGACTGTTAACCAATCATTGTTACACAAACTCTATTCTTTTTAAATATTATAAATAAAATGATAATGATCATATTTGATTAATTCAATGAAACAAAAATTAATTAATGTGGGTTTTTGGCATGTCAGGGAACCGTACCTCGTACCTGTAAAACGTAATCATTCCCATTTCCATAGCTAAAGGAATAAGCATAATATCGATCTACTAGAGAATATAGAGAGAGATAAATAAAGAAGATCAGAAGAAATATATGAGACATATACATGAAGACCCACACGTACAAGCAGAGAAGAACACTCGAAGAACTCAATGAACACGCATATATTTCTTGAACGGAAGTTCAAACAGGAGGTTCAAGTGCTACCAGGAATAAACTCACAATGAAGCTGAACACCTGTAATGGAAGTGAAGGAACAAAACCACGACACTCTGTTTTCAAGATAACTTCCAGAGAAATACTCAAAGCTTCATCTGCATCAATACAAAGGATTCTAGAGATTCATTGACATCACATAAGAGCATTCTAAAGTCATCTCCAAAATATTGCACTACTGTGATTATTTTTTATTACATTACAAGCAGTGTGTGTTTCTGTTTGTTAGGACACAAACTAACTCCTAAGATGAAATGGAGGATACTAAAATCATTAAACCAAACTATTTATACATTTGTGTATCCCACAGAGAACTATGGTAGATGTTTGAGGACCGGGACATCCTATGTGATGTTGTTGTTGCTTTCCCATGTAGAACTGTGGTAGAGGTCTGAGGACCTGGACAGTCTGAGTACTATTGTAAATCCCGATCCAGTGTGTGGATCAATTTTATATATAAACTATTTGAGAGGTCTAAGTCTCAGCTTGAGACTGAAACTCTTGGTTAAACCTATTTTGAATCTTATTTTAGTTTAAACAATTTTCAATATTCCCCAGTTAATTACATTGAAATACAAATCTGTTTTAAAGTAACATTGATAGTTGAACTAGAAATTTCTTGTAATTATTGTTAGCCAGTAAGTCTGTTTGAAAAACTAACCTTATCTTCATATTAGGCTAATTGAGAGATAATCAATCTTTTAGAAACTAATTTAAAACTCATAATCATTATAAATTCACTACATTTTAATTTATTTGTTAAATTGGGGGTTTTAAATAGAAATATTTTTAAACAGAATTTTTTTAATATGAACTCAATTCACCCCCATCTTGAGTATCCTCTTGGAAAACAAAGTACATAAAATAATCTCATTGATGATCATATTTTTAAAAATTGTAATACCATGATAATAATACATTTTTATTTTAAAATAATTACATTATGTTTACCATCTTATATGGGATGAAACAACAGGCCTATGCAAAAAAAGTATATTATTATTTAAATATGATTGTTATAACATACCCATTAAATTAGTTATTATGAATATGTTTGCTAAATTTAATAATTGTATATAAATATCTTAATAAATAAATAAATATAGAACTTATTATTTAAAAATCAACCAATTTTATTAAAATTCATTTAATGCATTGAAAATATGTTTCTTAAAAAAGGAATTATACTACTTTGTTTGATAATATAATATAGTTTTTCACCAAAATTATAACATTAATTTGTTAAAATTATGTAAATATTTTTAAATAATTATATTTATATTTAGTAAGGGTGAAATGATAGTATCTTTTTAATATATTACATTTATAGTGAAATGTTAAAAATAAATTTTTAAAAAAGTTGTCATTTATTTTTAATAAAATTTTTAATATAAAAGTCACATTATTATAATAATTTGATGTTAAATTGGAATAATTATTTTTTATATTATGCCTATTTTAGTAAATTTTAATAATATTTATACCGTATTGTAAAATAATTTTATTTTTTGACTTCAAACACATTTTTTTAATACTGCATAAAAGTGCATAATATTTATCTTTTTTACACAACTACATTTACTCCTGATTAAGAATTTAAACATAGTATATATATTTATACAACTATAAACATAAATTCATTTAATTACTATTTCTTCATAAATAGATAATTATTGATAATATTTTACTTAAAAAATTAACACGTTAAAAAAATGATGTTTTCGAAACATCTGTGGGTTTTTTATATTAAATTACTAAAAATAAGTAAGTTTACTTTTTAAAAATGGATTTATGATTTGGATTTATCATAACATATATAATCTAATAAAATAAAAGTAATTGTTTTCCACAACGAATATAGAATAAATAAAAAATTAATTATTACATTTAAATTATAAAAACTCATTTACCATGTTGTCAAACAAAAACAATAAATGATAAAAATTCTAAAAAAAATCTCTAATTATAGTGTTTTGATCATAAATATCCATTTTATTTTATAAGGTCCTGAAATTTTTCATTTTATATCATTGTTAAATGATTAAAATTTCTGTAATTATTTGTTTAAATAAATTCAATTTTGTCCTCTCCCCCACTTTTAAAAGTCCATGCCTATCATCTCCTATTAACAATTCAAAAATCCATTGTTCCATCTAATGTGTTAAAAAATCAATAACTACTCCCATAAACATATCATAGAGGTATTTTTTCGTAAATATATCCTTTATTTTTCATTGGAGAAAACATAAAGAAGTATTCCAGTGAATAGGTAATGCCAATAACTGAGCATATTATTTTATTTCATATTACATCCATATAAAATATTATTATAACATGAAGATATAAAAAGCTAAGTATATTATATATAATCAGATAATTTTTTGCCATATTGTTCACTTATATCCATTTCATCTTCCTTAAAATAGAAAATTAAAATTTTCATTGTGTTTACTACCTTATACCACCTTATGAACTAACGAAATTTATTTTCCATCACAAATTAGCATTTCTAGATATAAAAATATAGATATTTTTTAAAACATAAATTGTAACATAGTTTTTATTATGTAATAATAATATAACCTATTTATTATTACATTCTAGTCTATAATGAATATATTAACAATGTTTGTGTATACGAATAATAATTACCACCTGAAGGGATGTGATTCATTTATCACATATTCTATACAAGAAGAGAAATAATTATTAGTAATTATATATATATATATATATATATATATATATTATCTCATAAGTTAAATATTATTTATAATAGATAGGTCATACGTGTTCTTAACTAAAAATCCATTCAATAAAGGAAAAAATAATTCACATTTATGATAGAATACACACTTGAAATGTTTAGTGATTTATTACCAAATAACATGTATATTATGTGTATATTTATTTAATGAAATAATATGACATCTGTTACATAATTATCATTATGTAATGCTAAAATACCAGTTACCTAATTTCCATAATCATATATGAATAATTTGATACGTTACTCAATTTCACCTATGACCTACCATATCCAAGATGGAAATGGTGTTAATTTTTAATTATCATATTTTATTTTAGGATTTAAATATATTATTTTAGAATAAAATTTGTAAGGATTTAATTGTTAACATTTTTATATGTCTAAATTATATTATCTTTGATCTTTTTTATCCAACCATGTAATTTTTAACTTATGAATCATTTACCATTAAAACAAAAGAAGGAATATTAATTGATTATTTAATATATATGATATGGTAAAATATATAATAAAAGCAATATTATACATGAAAAAAATTCTTATGATGTTAAAAAAATAAGATTTTTTTTAATTTATGAAAATAACTATCACCCATGAAAAAATGAACTCGATGGAAGGGTTCAATTTCCTATAACCCCATCGTTCAAGTAATTAATTTGGTATCTATAACTCACTTTATTCCCATTTTTAATGTAATAATATTTTTATAAAAATATGATCATATATCTCTCAAAAGGGTAACTAGATTATTCTCCCCCATATTGATGGGGTAATACAATCCTTATTATCAATTCTCAAATGCATTCATCAGGTTGTTGTAATTGATTATGATATGAATAAGATTATGCATCCCGTTTTCTTTCAATAGAAAATAAATATAAATATGCTTATGATTGATTCCTTTTTATAGAACACAGATACCCAAAAAATAATTTGTTGTATAAACTAAGATAGCACCCCAATGATTTAGGGAAATTGTTAGTCTTATAAGTCATCATGTAAGGGATTAAAGAGTGAACTTAATCAATTTTCTGTCATCGACCTCCATGTCATATTACATATGAAAATAGCTTGGTCTATAAAGACCCGGAATTCCTGTGTATTTTTTTTAAATACATGGAAATTTTACAAGTCCCTAGTTTCTAGAGGCGCCTGATTCCAAGGCCCGGTGTGCTCGGAATCAATTTCTGATATTTTTTCAGGTACGTTTAGTAATCATATGTGCGGGTTCTTTTATAACTTTTGAACTGGTGTCTGGAATCAAATTTCGAGGGCACTGTTGAACTCATAGTACCAGTGATTACATAGTGTGACCTTCACCGCAGTTTTGTTCTGACGTGAGTGAAAGATGATTTTTGGAATGTTTTTTTTAATAAAATAATGTGTAAACATTCTATAATTTTTTGGAGGTTAAAACCACCAACTGGTGGTTGAAGGTGGTGGCCACCACACCATAACACCCCATGAGAGGTTATGGTGGTGGGGCCCATCTGCACATAACATCCCTTTTGGAGGATTATTATGGTGGGGACCACTCTAGCATAACCTATCCATTAAATAGTAGGGGTGGGGACCACCCGACCCCTATTAATGGATGAGGATAAAACCTCCCAACTCTCACTCATTAATGAAGGAGCACCACTTGAATTCCTCATCAATTAACATGCCACCACACAGGAAATAAATTGTTGGAGATGGTATTTAATTCACTAATTTGAATTTCATGCCAGCATTAAAAACAATAAGAAAATATTATTATTTTGTTGACATAATTATCTTTGGTGGGAGCTTGTGAGAGGAGATTGGGGGAAGACTTCCAAAGAAGAACTCGAAGAATGTGAAGAATGTCGGTGACGCACATCTCATCTAACCTAATTCCTATGGCTTCTTCGATGTGGGATGTGATCGTTTACCTCGAAACAACGACCATTTTTATGTGACGTCAATGAATGTCTACCGGTGAATCAACTGTTGGGGTTTTTATTTTTGAATTTGTTATACATTTTCTTAATCACCATCATATGATAAGAAGGGTTTGTTTTTGGAATGTTTTAATCAACTTCTAATCTCATGGAGCCTTTTGATTTCCCCTCTAAATGCGGAGGATGTGGGTCATCCTAACACGGCCCGACCTCCTCCATCTTTCTACTTTATTGTGATTCCCTATGGAATGATGATGTATCGACGATGTCAAAGGCGGTACACGCGACGATGAAGATGAAGGCGTCAAACAAAGGCCGCTCTACCCATGTCTTCGGTGAATTGCACAACCCCCGCGGCGCCCGGGTGTGCTACCCACACCCCCGCACCACAGACGGCACACACTCGGTGCCCTACGCCCCTGCTGGTGCGCTCCTGGTGCCCCTACTGGTGCTTTCCTGGTGCCTCGGGCCCCTGCAGACGTGCTCTCGTCGCCTCGTGCCCCCTGCCAATGCACTCCCAGTGCCGCGCGCCCCCATCCGGCACGCTCCCGGCGCCCCCCGCCCTAATGCTGGCATGCTCCTGGTGCCCCGCTTCCCGCTACCGGTGCTCTCACAGTGCCCCTCTCCCCTGCCGACATGATCCCGGCACCCAGCACCCCCGCTGGTGCACTCCCGGCACCCCGCGCCCCTACTAGTGCCCTCCCGGCACCCGCACCCCTGCCCGGTGCACCCAGATCCTGCATGAGCCTAGCCGTCCCGCCCGTGCCCCATGCGGCCACCCCACTGTCCTCCTGGACCCTGTCCTGCTGAACCGACCCGCGACGCCCCCGTAGTTTCGTTGGTCGATTCGGCTTGGTCTCCCGAGCCGAGTTACGAGCCACCTATGTGGCGACTAACGGATCGAAAAGCCCTCGTGGTCCGTTGTGCTGGGCCCAGCGGACTAGGTGAAAAAATAGTGGGCTGACCCACCCAATGAGCCGGGTCAGACCCTATGGGGCTGACCGGGTAGGCCTAAATTGGTTTGGTCCGTGTCAGTCCAACCGGGTCGGACCGGACCTGGGCCCATTACTTACCCTTCAACTTCATTGGCCATATCTTTGGCACCGGACGTCCAATTGACGAACCTTCAGCGGTGCCAGTTTTCTTGGAGTATAGACATCCCTTTGAGTATACCCCACTTGATTTTGGGGTATAGTTTAGTCATGGTCGTATGTGTTCATACACGAATCCAACCAGGCCACTGGGACTAAAATGATAATAACTCACTTACCGGGCGTCCAATTGACCTGCCGTCTGTTGCATTGAGACCCCTATGATGTGTCGGTACTTTGAGATACATCCACATGAGACTTCATAACACTTTGAGTATCGACCAATATCTCTTGGAGCAGATCTTCCATGAGATGATCAGACGGAGTGCGGAGACGTAGTAGCTGTAGACCTGACGACTGCTTGACCAATTTGACTCGGAGTGATTAGACAAGCCTAGTGGACGGAATTCCCGGTTTGGAAGCAGACCCACGGTGGATGAAGCACCTGGTATGATAGCATACCCAAGGTACTCGACAAGAGGAGTACCTCTGACAGCTATTATGGGGAGTTCCAGGTTTTGCGGAAAACCCACAGTGGACAGAGTGCCCGGTTTGGTAGTAGACTCACATTACTCGAATAGAGGAGTAGCTCAGTAGTCTATGGTTAGTGAGTAGCGCCTTAGTGTAGCGATAGGGCCACTATACTCGACAGAGGAGGAGTTCTCCAATAGTTGTGGTTTCGATAATTAAAATTAATATTTGAGATGGGTCAACGACCTTTGTGTTTTCCTCATGATTTATATGGGTTACTTGATAACATAGGTATATGTATGGGAATATACCAATGTAATAGTTACCAATTGAAATAATTCATTGTAGGTTATCCTTTTTGGATTTTGTGAGACCTTGAGGGTCTTGGAGTCCCTATTGAGTATTGTTATACTCACCCCTGTACGGGCTATGCCCTCACCTCATTGTGTTGGAAGCAGACGGCAGACAACGCTGAAGGAGGCCGAGAGCGCTAGGACCAGATGGTACCCAGAGGAGGACCTTATGACATATTGGTACACGATGGAGTCTAACGGAAAAGGAGTGCTGAGGTGGCCATCTGTACCTACCCTTCTGGTAGGTACCCTGGAGGACGATCCAGGAGCTGCTTTCACCTTTCAGTGGTTTGTCCCTTTGTAGTTGTACTTGCTTTCAGTTGTATTAGTACATTAATGTTGGGCTTGTATTTTAGAACCCCTTCCTTCCAGTAAACATGTTATACAACTTTTACATATTGTTTGCTTCCGCTTTTACTCTGGTTGTGTGTGATTATGATTTATAAAAGCAACGCCTTCCCAGTTTTGGGGAATTACGCTTTTGGTGCGAGTCTCCATCCCCTGGCCTATAGAAGGCAGGCATGGGTACTCACGATACGGGCCATGGGTTATGGGTAGTGACAAATTTGTATCATAAGATGACGGTTCTGTCACAGAGCTTAGGACTCTGATATTTCATTTCTATGAAGTAATAGTGTTAAGGGTACTAAGTGTGGTTTTGAGTTCAGTGAGTCCAGTGTTGGTGCGGACGACCGACGTATCTATACACCAGGACCCTGACTTCTGATTTCTGACTCAGTTCATGAAAAAACTAATTGCATGCGTGTTTTTATAAGTTTTTTTTAAGACATCTCAAACCAGGTCAGCTCACTAGGTATAGTGTTTTGACCGTGCCATATCTATTTTCTTTCATGATGCCGCTTCTTGAATGACCAGCTAGATCCTCGAGAGTTGTACATACTGACGGATTGACGAGCGACAAGGACTCAGTACAAGGCCCTCTTCCAATTGAGGCACCAGCGAAGGTACCAGCGGTACTACTTCTCGTTGGTCCACCGATGCCATCAGCCCTAGTAGCAGACGATGCATTCCTCTTGAGGATGTTTTATCAGTTCCAGCTCCAGAGGCCACAAGGTTCTGGGGAGAGACTGACCCATAGGTGGATGAGCATTGACTGGAGGCTATGGTGAGGGTCTTCAGGCTAGTAGGGATGCCAGCAGACCACATGGTGATCCTTGTTGCCCGCCTTCTTCAGGTAGCAGTAGGCAGATGGTGGAGCTTGATGCTACAGATGTATGATGAGGTGTCACTTATATGGGAAGACATTGAGATCCTATTCGTGGAGAAGTTTGTTCCAGCAACCCTTCGAGCAGTGCAGATACAGGAGCTACTGCATCTACAATAATGTAGCATGACGGTGGAGAAATACTTTGCGAGGTTCACCGACCTCCAACGCTAATTCACTGATATGGTACAGGACCCATTCTTCAGGGCCCGAACCTTTGAGAAGGGACTTAGGCGGGAGATCAGAGCTTCAATTATCTCTCACAGCATCCCAACGCAGACTGGGGTGTTTGAGCGACCCCTCATAGTGGAGGGTTTTCTTGGTGATCAGTCTCCAGCTGTGAGACCCACCACTTGCTGACATGCAGCGGAGTCTTCTGCAGCTGGCTATAGACAGGTAACATAGAGGTCCATGAGGACCAGACCTACAGGTGGTTTACCGCACGACTCAAGATCAGTTGTACGGGGAACCTAGAGTGGAGACAGAGCCAGGCATACCAGGAGCGGACAGTGTTACTCCTGTCGTGGGCATGGCAACATGGCATGTGACTGTCTGACCCACCGTATATATGATTAGCAGTCAGTTGAAGGACCTCCGAGGCAGAGGTAGAGGTTCGATCGATTCCATCTCCAGGGTGGAGATGGACGTGGTAGAAGAGCTAGCCATGCAGCTAGTGGTGGATGACGTTACGAGATGTTTCCTCCACCACCACTAGGAGGTCCACCACGATCACTGGGATTGGGTGGACTGGGCAGAGCACAACTTCAGGCAGTTGAGGCCTATGATCACGACAATCTAGAGATGATTTTAGGTACAATCTTTGTCTACTCTACCCAAGATATTGTTCTTATAGACACATGTTTTAGTCAGTCTTTAATATCCAATGCCCTTGTTCGGATCTCAGAGATTACGATAGAGTCGTTGGCTCGATCCTTATGGCTAGGGACTCCTATGGGAGAAGACTCGATCATTAAACCCTAGTGCCGGAAGTGTGAGCATACTCTAGGAGGCTATTTCTTCGATGGGGATCTCCTCATAGTGGCTTCGAGGCCTTACGACATCATCTTGGGTGTGGACTAGTTATCTGCAGTCCATGCATGGATTGACTGTATTAGGTGAAAAGTGTGGTCTTTTCACATGGATGGGATCTAGTTCACCTTCACCCGCAAGAAGGGAACCATTGCAGCACATGATAGACTTACTCGGAGGAGAGTACAACCGATCACTCACTAGTTGGCTTGCCTTACCCCCGGGGTAGTAGATGTGGAGAGACAACTTATCATGAAGTGGTAGACCAGTACATAGATGTTTTTCCGGGGTATGTTCCAAGACTACCTCTTGACAGATAGGTGGACTTCTACATTGACCTATACCCCATGATGACACTGATATCTACTCCAGCATATCAGATGGATCCCATTAAGCGTCATGAGCCGCGGGTACAGCTAGAGGACTTGCAGGGAAAGGGATTCATCTGGACTAGTGTTTCTCCCTCAGCAGCCCTAATTCTATTCGCCCTGAAGGTGGATGGGAGCGTGAGGCTCTGTGTCGACTATCATCGCTGAAACCAGGTTACTGTAAAGAACAAGTAACCACTCTCGATGATTGACGACCGATTTTATCAGATCAAGAGAGAACGATGGTTCTCGAATATAGAAATAAGATCAAGCTATCACCACCTAAGAGTTCGAGATGAGGATGTGAAGAAGACGGCCTTCCAGTGTTTTTATGGCCACTACTTGTTCTTGGTTATGCCCTCTGAAGTAACCAACACTCCAGAAGTGTTCATGAGTCTCATGAACATGATCATCCAGCCATACATCGATCTCTTTGTCCTAGTCTTTGTCGATGACATACTGATCTACTCGACTATTGAGGAGGGGAATGCCTACCACTTGCAGGTAGTACTGGACACACTCCGATAGAGCCAACTTTATGGAAAGCTTGTGAAGTGCTAGTTTTGGATTCAAGAGGTTCACTTCTTGGGAAATGTCATCTTAGAGGCTAGTGTTGCAGTGGATCCAGCAAATATTGAGGCGGTACTTGCATGGGAGCCACCGAGATGTGTGACTGAGGTATGATGTTTCCTAGGTTTTGCTGACTACTACCAGAGATTCGATCTAGACTTCTCCAGAGATGCAGTGCCGCTTTCATCTTTGAAGAAAAAGATGCAATCCATCATGTGTTTGGAGAGGTGCTATTAGATCTTTCAAGAGTAGAGTCAGAGGCTAACTAGTGCCCCCATCTTGAGGCTTTTAAAGGAAGGCATAGGGTATGTTGTTTACTGTGATGCTTCAGGGACTGGACTCAGGTGTGTCCTGATGCAGGAGTGATCTGTGATCGTGTATGGTTCTCGGTAGTTCAGGCAACATGAGCAGAATTATGCTACCCATGACCTGGAGTTAGAAGTAGTGGTCTTTGCCTTGAAGATGTGAAGACACTATCTTATGGGCGAAAATTTTACCCTGTACTCTGGCCACAAGAGTCTCAGGTATATCTTCTCTAGGAATGACCTAAACCTGAGACAACGGTGATGACAAGAGTTCCTGCAAGACAATGAATTCAAGATAGTCTATACACCTTGGATGGGGAACGTATTAGTATATGCGCACAACAAAAGATATGGCATTCAGCATCTAGGTGAGGAAACATAGCAGCTAGCGGCGTTGTAGATATCCTTTGTGGATAGGGATAAAGCAGCCTATCTACTATCTCTTACATTCACTCCCCCAATACATCAGTGAGTTAGGGAGGCACAACATGGGGATACTGACTACAAGATGTGACATGATCTAATATCCCTAGGATAGACACCTGATGGATTTCATGAAGGTGGGGAGCACGTCATCCTATTCAGAGGACGTACCATGGTACCTGTTGCACTTCAGGAGGAGGTGATGAGAGAGTTCCACACATCCCCTCTAGCGGTACATCCAAGAGTGGCAAAGATGTACCCGGACATTCGATGACAACCTTGGTGGCCAGTTATGATGAAGGAGGTAGCTGAGTTTGTCTCATGGTGCCCCACTTCTCCTCAAGTGAATGTAGAGCACCTAGTGCCAACAGGCTTGGTTCAGCCCATAGAGGTCCCGTAGTGGAAGTGGGATGGGATATCCAGGGACTTTGTGATGGGTCATCCATGCACATTCAGGGGTCATGACTCAATTCAGGTGATCTTCGACCGACTCAACAAGTCGGACCACTTCTTACTGATCCGAGAGTAGGGCTCATTTTAGAGATTGGGATTCCTCTACGTTCAGGAAATTTTGTGTTTTCATGGAGTACATTTTTCTTTTGTCTCCGACCATGACACACAGTTCACTTCCCGGATATAGAAGGGGTTGCAGGAAGATTTCGGGACACAGCTTTGCTTGAGCATCGCCTTCCATCCTCAAACTGATTGTCAGACCGAGAGGACCATCCAAACCCCCGAGGACATGCTCTGTGCATGTGTCCTCGACTTCAGTTGAATCTCGAGGACCACCTTCCCTTGGTGGAGTTTTCTACAACAACATCTATCACTCCACCATAAGGATGGAACCTTTTGAGGCCTTGCATGGATGACCTTGTAGATCGCCACTGTGCGGGACATGCCCAGGGGAGTCATCACTAGTGGGACCAGGGATGATATAGGCTACCACGAAGAGGTGCAGATCATCCAGAAGCAGATGAAGACTGCACAGAGCAGAAAAAAGTCTTAGGAGGATAGGAGACATAGACCACGGTAGTTTGAGGATGGAGACCACATATTCATATGGTTCTCACATCGATGAGTTCTACAGAGAGTTGGCCGAGGTGGAAAGCTATCTCTGTGATTCATCGAACATTTCCAGGTCAATAGCAGAGTATTCGAGGTGGCTTACCACTGGGCTCTTCCACCTCAGCTACATTGGGTGCAATATGTCTTCCACATATCTTAGCTGAGGACATACATGCACGACCCGTCCCACATCATCGACCATGGAGAGCTGGACATCGATGACGGGGGAAATTCATGGAGGTTCCTATATAGATTGAGGATCAACAATAGTTGATCCTCTCTGGATGGATGATTCTTCTAGTGTGTGTTCACTGACATCACGGGAACCTCCAGGAGAGTACATGGGAGTGGGAGGCTCAGATCTGTGCTCAGTACCCCCTTTTGATCTATTAGTTTTAGTTGTAGCTTATGGGGACGTAAATCCATGAGGCAGGGAGAATGTAACGACCCAAAATTCTGATGGATTTTCTTTTTAAATTCATGTGAATTTTAAATGAATGCGGTTTCTGACGGCACCTGATTCTGAAGCCCGGTGTGCCCGGAATCAATTTTTGAAGTTTTTTCGCATACGTTCAGTAAAGGTACATGTGGGTTTTTTATAACTTTTGAACCGATGCTAAGAAATGAATTTTGAGGGAACCGTTGAACATGAATCACCAGTGACAGTTTAGTGAGACCATCACCATAGTTGTGTTCTGACATGAGTGGAAGATGGTTTTTAGAAGGTTCTTTATTTGAATAAAATAAAGTGTAAACGTAATTTTATTTGGTGGAGGATAAATTCCCCAAGTGGTAGTTTGAGGTGGGGTCCACCACACCATAACCTCCCATGAGAAGTTATGGTGGTGGGGCCCACCCGCGCATAACATCCCTTGGGAGGATAATTATGGCAGGGACCACACGAGCATAACCTCTCCATTAAATAGTAGGGGTGGGGACTACTCGACCCCTATAAATGGAGGAGGATAAAACCTACCAACTCTCCCTCATTAATGTGGGAGAGCCTCTTGACATCCTCACCTATTAATGTGCAACCACATAGGAATTAAATTGGTGGAGCCGGGTTTTAAGTCACTAATTTGAATTTCGTGCCAACATTAAAAACAGTAGGCAACTATTATTATTTTGTTGGCATAATTTTCTTTGGTGAGAGATTTTGAGAGGATCTTAGGAAATGACTTTCTACGAAGATTACAGAGAACGTGAAAAATGTCGGTGACACTATTCTCCTCCGAGTTACTTCCTCGGACATCTTCGACGTGGGACGTGATCGTCTACCTCTAAACGAAGACCTTTTTTCCGCGATGTCAATGAACGTCTACCGGCGAATCAAAGGTATGGGTTTTTATTTCTTGAAATTGTTATAATGTTTCTTGATCCACTTCATCAGACAGAAAGGGTTTGTTTCAGGCATGTTTTAATCAACTTCTTATCTCGTGGAGCCTTTTGATTTCCCCTCTAAATGCAGAGGATGCGGGCCAAACTAACATGGCCCGACATCCTTCATCGCTCTACTTTCTTGTGAATCCCTATAGCATGTTGAAGACGTGATGAAGTCAATGGTGGTACACACAGTGATGACGACGAAGGTAGCGAACAAAGGTCATGCTACCCACGGCCTCCGTCAACTGCGCCGCCACTGCAGCGCCCCGGTGTCCTACCTACACCCTCGCGCCCCTGTTAGCGCACAACCGATGCCATGTGCCCCTTATGGTGCACTCCCGACACACCAGACCCCCTTCCGGCATGCTCTCGGCACCCCACGCCCCTACTGGCTCCCTCTCGGCACCCGGCGCCGCCTACCGGCGCACTCCTGGCGCCCCGATCGCTCTGTCAGTGCACTCCCGGAGCCCCGTACCCCTACCGGTGCACCCCCGGTGCCCCGCACCCCCCTATCGGTGCGCTCCCAACACCCTGAACCCCCCTATCGTCATGCTCATGGTGCCCCGCATCCCATGTCGGTGCTCTCCCGGTGCCCGCACCACCTGTCTTTGCGGTCACAACGCCTCGCACCCCCTGCCGGCGGGCTCCTGGCGACCCACACCCCCATGCATGCGCGCTCCAGGCGCCCAATGCCCCTTCCGGCATGATCCTGACACCCCGCGACCCTATCGGGCGCTCTCAGTGCCCAACACCCATTCCCGTCGTGCTCCCGGCGCCCCACGCCCCTTCTGACGCGCTTCCGGCGCACCGCGGCCCCTGCCAGTGCACTTTTGAAGCCTGCTCGGTGCGCCCAGAGCCTGCCGGAGACCAGCTGGCCTGCCTGCGCCCCACGTAGCCTTCCCACTGGCCTCCCAAACACCGGACTGCTAAATCGACCCGTGGCTCCCCCGCGGTGTCGCTAGTCGAACCGGTCTGCTCTCCCAGGTCGAGTTACCGAGCTGCCTACGTGGCGACTAACAGATGTAACAGCCCCCAAGGTCTGCTGGGATGGGCGTAGCAGACCGGGTCAATACATAGTAGGATGAACCTCCTAAAGGGTCGGGTCTGATACAGCGTTTCCGACCAGCTTTACCCAGGCCGGGTCGGCTAGGACCTGGTCGGATCGACTCGGTCCGACCGGGTCAAACAGGGACTCGAGCCCATTATTGACCCTTCACCTTCTTGGGCCATCTCATTGGGACCAGACGTCTGTTTGACGAACCATCAGTAGCACCGTATTTCTCGAAGCATAGATGTCCCTTTGAGTATACCCCACTAGAGTTAGAGGTATAGTTAAGTAACAGTCTGGTAGGTTCGTACACAAATCCAACTAGTCCCCCGAGACTAAAATGCTAATAACTAACAAACCGAGCGTCCAATTGATGCACCATCTATTGCGTTGAGACCCCTATGATGTGGAGGTTTTTCTGAGATACTTCCACCTGAGACTTCATGACACAAAGAGTATTGACCAGTAGCTCATGATGCAAATCCTCCTCGAGATGAGAAAACGGAGTGCGAATACCTAGTAGTTGTAGACCTGACGACTGTTTGACCGATTCAACTCGGAGTGATTAGACTAGCATAGTGGACGGAGCGCCTGGCTTGGTGGAAGACCCATGATGGATAAACCACATGGTATGGAAGAAAACTCATGGTACTCGATAGTAGGAGTTCCTCTAATGACTATGAGGGGGAGTGCCCGGTTTGGCGGCAGACACACAGAGGACAGAGCACCCGATTTGGCAGCAGACCCGCGGTACTCGACATGAGGAGTACCTCAGCAGTCTATGGTTAGTGAGTAGTGCATCAGAGTCACGACATGGCCATTTTACTCAATAGAGGAGGAGTTCTCCAGTAGCCACAATTTCAATAATGCAAATCCTGGTTTGAGCTGATTCAATGACCTTTGTGTTTTCCTCATGATTGAGATGGGTTATTTGATAACATAGGTATATGTATGGGAATATATCTATGTAATGATTATTCCTTGAAATCCTTCATTGTGGTTTATACTTGTAGTATTTTGTTAGACCTTGAGGGTTTTAGGGTCCCTACTGAGTATCGTTATACTCACCCCTTCACGGGCTATGCCCACACCTCATTGTGTTGGATGTAGGTGACAGATAGTGCTGTCGGAGTCCGAGAGCGATAGGATTGTACGGTACCCTGAGGAGGACCTTACGAAATTTCTGTACATGGTGGAGTCTATCGGCAAGGAGTGCTGAGGATTCCATCTATACCTACCCTTCAGGTTGGAACCCCGGAGGATGAACTCGGAGCTGCTTTCACCTTTCAGTTGTATGTCCCTTTTTAGTTGTACTTTCTTTCAGTTTTATTTGTACTTCACAGATGGGCTTGTATTTTGGACACCTTTCCTTTCAATACACTTGTTATACAACTTTTATTTTGTGTTTGATTCCTCTTGTACTCTGTTTGTGTGTGTTAATGATTTATAAAGGCAACGCCTTCCCAGTTTTGGGGAATTAAGCCTTTGGTGCTAGACCCCAGCCCCTGGCCTATGGAAGGCGGTCTTGGGGTAGTCATGATGAGGGCCCCGGGGGATGGTTCATGACAAAGTTCCATGTTTATGTGATATTATATCTTTTAGACACATATCTTGTCATTCAATTATAATTTTCACCATTTACATTCTGTTATTATTATTATTTTTACTCATGAGAATTCTATTTTATGTTATTTTTTATACCTTTCACACAAATGTTATGTTTCCTAACTCGGTTAATTAACTTTCTAGATTTTTATATCACCCCATTATTAAGGTATGTCTGGTTTTATATAATAATATTTTAGGAGTCAAAATGTATTATAGGATATAGTTATGGATAATTAGATAATGATTCCATGTTTTATGTTTCATTTTTTTATTATGAACCCAGTATTCCAAAGTCAAAAGGAATCCTGATCATTATGTTATAATTAATGCATATTTAACCTTAAAGAATTAAATTTTTAAATGTAATGGGTTACTATATATGGTATTGAGAGATGTTTAACTAAAATATTTGAAATATGATATGTAAAAATTAGTGGGAACCCTAGGGATAGGTCTTAGGAAAAATATGTGTGTTCTAGGTCAAATTAGTGCATGTTGGTGAAAATGAAAATGTCACATTTAATAGAGACATGATGCAATTGGATGTTCTGCAACTGTATCATGCTGATGGAGCACCACTATGCACTACTTCTTGTGATGCCTCTACATAGGTGACAAAAAAAATTTGGGATATATATGGACATCTCCACAAAAGTGCATCACCACGAGATAAGTATCTACATTAGGGATCCAATGGAACTAGGTCTCATAGTTCTAGGTCATCAAAACTGCATTCTGGGAAATCCATACAGTCTTCTAGTGAATACGTGACCCCACAGTTGATACAAAACTAGGAGGTGGCCTCACATCATGATGTGAATTTAGATCAGAATCTTGATGGAAGGAATCTTTTTGAATAGCAGGCTGATTTCAGTTAACTGGATAGGGAATTCTCTAGAGTCCCTTCCTCTAATGATTCTCTAAGGACAACATCCACTATAAAATATGTGGGAATGGAGTATATTTTTTAACGAGTTTACCCATATATATGGTGTTTAATGGTGTGATAAACTAGAGGAAATACTAACTACACACTCTGGTATCTCTCAATATAAAGAGGGAGATCAATCAGATGCATATTTTAAGGATTCAGTGAACATCAACACTTCCCAGTTAGAAGGATGGAAAGGAAAGAGAAAAAAATAAATGTCCTAATGAAATGGCACATCTAAGAGGCCCCTAGACAAGGAATAAATCTTTTCAACAATGAGTGTTTTCTATTGTATCTATCAATGGTTCGGGAAATACCTAACACGGAAAAAACATAGACATTTTATCATGTCTTATAATACATTTCTTATTGGAATTATAGAAACCAATCATCTTTTTGAGAATTTGCAGAATTTCAAAATAGAATATTTTTTTTATAAATTAATTTTACATTATATCCATATCACCAACATGGATCATCATTTGGTTCTTTCTCATCTAATTGTGGGCCTCGTCTCATGCAATAAGAAGCCTCAATATATCTCAGTCTCTTGCAATATTACATGGAAGGATTTTCTAATATCATTTTTTGTATACTTATACATCGTAAATAAATAAAGGGGAAATAGATTTGGTATGATCATGTTGGTACCACTACAAATAATTGAAGATGTATAATTTGGGGAAATATCAACTTTGTTTTGATACATGAGGAGAAAACTAGAATCCACTTCGACATAATTTCATCTGCAGAACTGCATTGTTGTATTGATTAGTTTAGCCTTGTGGACGATCCTCTTGCAGTTGTTTAATTCACATGGCATCAGAATACTTTGAATGGAAGACAATCAATAATGCTTGATCGATTATTTGTAAAAATAGATGACATAATTGGTGCAAATAGTGAGTCTAGATTCACTTTCCCAAAGAACCATTCTGATCATAACCCCATCCTTGTTGATGTTTCGACATATATGGAACGGTCAACTACTATTCCATTTATATTTATCAATGCATGTATTGTTGATCCTAGTTTCCGATATATTATGCTTGAATCCTGGAAGATTAATCCAATCAGTATCTCTTTTTATAGGATTGATTCCAAATTAAAGAATATGAAAAATTACTCAGACAATGGAGTAAACAAAATTTCTCCAAGCTTTATATAGAGGTTAAATCTCTTGAAAATTCACTTGCATGCTTTCAAATTAGAAATGAATATCATAGCTCACCATCTATTAAAGAAATCCATGACCATCAATATCTTGATGACATTCAAATGACAAAGGACATGCTGGGAAAAACCAATTGAATGTGAAATGGTTGAAGGCTGTTGACAAGAATTCTAAACTCTTTCACAAATTAAATAATGAGAGGATGGAAAATGTTGGGATTAAGGCCATTAATATTAATGGACATGTTCACTACTCTAATAATGAAATATATTAAAGTGTTGTGGATTATTTTAGGGTTTCTACTCTAATGATGGGCGTGATGGAACACATAAGATGATTGATAACATTGATCCATGTATTGATGATCATCAAAATCATGATCATATTATGGATCCCAGTAATGTGGAAGTTAAAGAAACCCTATTCTCACTCAATATGGAGAGTGTGCCTGGCCTTTGTGGAATCACTAGCATGATTTTTATGTTTTATTGGTATATCTTACTAGAGGAAATATATTATGAAATCAATGATTTTCTCACTCAATTATCAGTGCCACATGGAGTGAATACATGTTTCATTGACTTGCTACATATGAAAGTTAAAACCCCATATTTCATGTTCTTCCGACTATATTATCTTGGGAATACAATTCCCAAACTTATAAAAAAATCACCATGAACATGGTAGTAGAGATCCTGAAGCACTTCATTTCTTCAAACATGTTTTTCTTTTTCCCGGGAAGGAACATAAATAATTGTCATTTCACAGCCTCCGAAGTCGATGATGTTATGAGGAAGAAAAATAAAGTGTGAATTGTTCCCCCAAAATTGATATTTTCATTGATTTTGAAATGATAAAATAGATAATCCACTTTGATATTATTATAAGGTATGTTTTCTCTCTCAATTTTAACATGATCAGTAATACCATCCTCAACATAGCAATGCAATCCATTCTAATTAACGGCACTCCGAGAGGATTTTTTCATGTTCGAGGGGTGTGCATATGGGTGATACACTCTTCAAGATTTTGTTTTCCATTACTGAGGATTATTTGAGAAAATTTATAAATTATCACACTCAAGTTAGTCTTTATTGAAAAATTATAGTAGGAAGATATATTTTTCCCCCACAACTTCTCTATGATGTAGATATCCTTCTTCTTGGGAAAGCATAAAATAGTCTATTTTTTCCATCAAAGACTTATTTTATCATAATGAAGAGTTTGTGGGTCAAGAAATATGTTAGTACAAATGATTTATTGTCTTTGGGAATAGAATTATGGTCAGTAAACAAAATAGAATAGCCAATAAACATGGTGTTTGAAATGGATCTCTCTAATTTTATTATCAATGTGTGACTCTATTTTAGGGTAAGTTCCAACTGAAGAACCACGCATGTATATCCAAAAGCATTGTTAGTCAAATGGTGGTCTGGAAAGGGAAAGAAATTTATCATCCTTCAAGTGTATGGATTGTTTAATAGGTGGTAGCTTCAAAATTCATTTATTCATTCTCCATTTATAGGTGGCCAAGAGGTCTCATCAAGGAGCATCAAGGAACAATCAGAAACTCAATTTGGTGTGGTTAAATTTTTGAAATGGAGTTGATAAAATTTTCATGGAAAGAGCAAATTAATAATATTGAAATTGTATGAAATGGGAAAAACGATAATTTTTATTCAATGATGGTCTCATGGGGAAATTTACCTCCAATATTTTCACAAATTATACACACTTTGACTTCTTATATAGATGGTTTTAAGAGAAATTATTGAATGGAATTAAGTTTTATCTCACATCCTTTGTCTGGCCAGCCCTTAACCAGTCATTAATAATATTTCTCATGAAGTTCAATGGTTAGTAAGAAAGATTTCTTCTCTCAACTATTGGGGTAGCAATTGGCTTGGAATCCCACTAGAGACCTTGTTCAGTTTACCTCCTAATCATTTGGATTCGACCATTGATAACAGGATCACTCATTATAAAAGTCATAGTCACCTTAATATTGCACAAATTTAGACATACATTCATAAAAATTTCTTCATGAAGCATGATACCTTGATATTTATGTGTACCAATTTTGGTCAATTCAAAAAAAAGGATTATTATTACATGCATTTCATGTATTTCAATAGATCACCATCATGGATTATGAAATTCATTGAAACATTCCTATGACCTTACTATTTTATTCTTATTTGAGGAATGTGGAAGCACATGCTACACACTCATGATCACCATCGGATGACTGGAGAGTAGATGGGGTCAATCTACAATTTATGCATCATAGTAGAGAAATATATCCATAATCTCTTAATTAATTTCTATTTTTTACATTAACTGTGGCACTATGTTGGATACCTATTTGGAATTTAGTTTGATACTCAAATGTATGTGCCGAAAATTATGGAGCTAGTCTAAAATTCTGGTCGAAGTGAGCAGAACCGGAACTGTCATCATGCTGCCGTTGTAGCAGTTTTTTCATAAACCATGACTGCAAAAAATACAAAACTTTTGATGGCAAAAAAAGATCTAAATGGGTGGGAAAGATGGTGATTCATAGGGAGGTGTATGCGGCATATGTTCTAAAAACAGGATCCATGTCCAAAATTATTGAAGATATTGACACCCTTCAGTGGTTGGGTGTCACAGGAAAGCTAAGAAAACTCAAAATTCATAAATACATAAGGTGGATCACACCTACCTCCTAATGGATCAAGGTTATCATTGACAAAACAACCTCTAGTATGCCAGGACACATGGGTTTTGGTGGTATTTTTCTCACCTACAATGGCTTTTTCCAGGAATTATTTTACAATTACCATGTAATTTGTGTGGATTAAGAAGATAAATTTTGGGTTATTTTGTATGCAGTCCAATATTCCATTTAATATAAGTATAAGTGCTTATGGATTTAATCTGATTCCAAAATCACTATAAATGCTTTGAAAACAAGAACAAGGAGTGTGCCCTAAAAAACGTTTCCACGTTGGAGCGACTTCCATAAAAATATTGATCAACTCACCATTGTGATCTCACATTCTTATTTGTAAGTAAATCATGAAGTGGATAGATTGTCGAAGAAGGTAGTATCAGACATGGGTATGATGATGTATTTTGGAACTCCTAATTTTTGTATTCCTATGGTCGAAGAAGGCATGTGTTGTACACTACAAACCCAACTTTATAATTACCCCTTTTAATGAATATCTTCCATTATTGTTTTTATATAATATTTTCTCAGGGCGGAATCCTCAGACCCTGGACCTTTTTGTAAATAAACGTTGATTTTTTTGGGAATTTATATAGACTTTGATAATTACATCGTAAAAGGATTATTAATATTGACTTGAGTGTCACATAGTACACAACCAATAAACATACCACACAACTGGTATGATCCTCAAAAGGGATATGTTTTGGATACTCAAAAACTCTTCAGAAACCATTATGATCTTGTTCAACAAATATTATGTTAGAAATCTTAATAGTGGAATTAATGTGTATAATTTAGATCAAATCATAGAATCTCATACTTTATGATGCACTTATCATTTAAATGTTTTTTGTTTTTTGTTTATTATTTTTCCCTTTATATATTTTGACAATTTCATGATTTTTCATTTAATATTATTTCATAATAGTGGGATATATGTGGAACAATACAGAGAAATTTTGTAGTGGGAAATGTAAGTATTTCCATTATGAGATTCCAATTCAAATGTCAATGGTTGTTTTAAATATTATGATAATGAAAAATGGGATAACTTTTAATAAAATTATGTTTTGGAAGACAAATTAATTTCCAAACACATCAAAGAGGAAAATGATATATTTTCATTGAATTTGATGTGCTAATAGTTAAATGAAATGTAAGATTAATTTTGATAAGACAGAAAATGTGCGTTCATAAAACATGAAAGAATCATTAATGTTATGTGAATATTAATTATGTGTAAAAAATGAGGGCACACAATAGATAATTTCCATGAATAAATGAGTATTTTAAATAAAAATTTCAATGGAATCAATGTTCGACCTAATAAACCACTAATTGTTCATTGTAACAAATATGGAGATCCTGGACATCATAAAATTCATTTCCATAAACTGAGGATCATCACCTAAAACATGGTATGAAATTTTATATAAAATTATTTTTTATTACGTATTTACATATAAGTATCCTATAATTATTATTTATAATTATTGTATAGTTTATAAGAATAAAAACCATCTAAGGAATGTTTTTAATAGTTTTTATAAATTTATTTTCAACAATATAGTGTATGATAATATTGATCTACAAATTAGATATAATTGTATTTTATATTTAATGGCAAGGAATAATATATGTATAATACAATATAAGATTATGTGATATTTAATAATTACATTTATTTTGATGATGTTCAAAATATTATATAGAATATTATATGAAAAATATCTATGTATTTTAATAAAATTTAAACTCTATTTTGATATTATAACTCATCACATTTGGTAATGACATGGGAATGGAACCAAAAAAATGGCTGATAAAGGTGAAGTGCCTACAAATATCCTTATAATATACTAGTTATTATGACAATATGTTTTTATATAATTTGATGAATAAATATAAATTTCGTAAAATAATTTTTTGAGGTTGTTAGTGATACATCAAGAGAAATATTATTGGGTTTAATTAAATCAAAAAATTATAATTTATATATTTTTTGTTTGGAAATAATTGTATTATTTATTTAGATATCTATGTTAAATTTTTTTAAGGACAGACACTCATTGATTGGATTATACAACACATTGGGAGTTACTATTACGACATTAAATAATAATGTTTTATATAGGAAAACTTTTTCTAAACATATTGGATTTTTTTAATGATAATTGAAATATATTATTATTATTAATGAGATTATGTTATTAGTTTAAGGTTTATTTCATTACTCCATGCATGAAAAATCAATCTTCAATTCTCATTATTTATAGAAAATATTGGATTATGGTTGAAATGATTGATGGATGAACATATACTTTCAATAAGTATATTTCCATTTTTTAAAATATTGTATTATAAATATACACCTAAACTCTAGGGAATGTATCCCGAAATAATATGTTATCCCATTACCTTCATATTGAATGAATCGATGGTCTATTAATTCATCACATATTTATGTTACTGTGGTTGATGAATTTTAAATGATTATTCAATTTAATATGATAATTGATAAATAAAACTCCTAGATGTTATTAATTTATTTTCAACAGTTCAATATCTTCACATGCCATAAATTTTTTTGAACATGAAATTCATGTTCGGTTATAACTATTATATTTCCCTTTACCTGTACTTTTGTGGATGTTTTATTAACCATTTTTATGATATGATATTTCCTATTTGAAATTCAAAAAACATATAATACATAGTTACTAATAAAAAATTACATTTTATGGAATTATTTTATTTAATGAATGTCCAACAAAAACCAAAATATTTAAAAATAATAATGTACCTTTGATAACATATATGAAACAAAACATAGATCTGAGAAAACCATGAATTATATATTAATTTAAACTAAACCATTATATCCTACCCATTAAATTGTTTGTTTTCAATATGACTAAATAAATTATTAAATTTATAAAAAATTATTTTATTAATTCATATGAACCGATTAGATAATTTTAATGATAATAATTTTTTTCCTTTAAAATGTATTTTCATCATAAAAAATTACTACATTCATGGATAACAATATATAATTTTGTTATTTTGAGATAAAATATTTTACTAAATGGATTTAATTATTTAAAATTTAGTTTTTATATTAAGATTTTGTGAAATTATTGGATTTTTAATAAAATATGATTTTTTTCATTGAATAGGCAAGAATATAATTATTAAATTGTAATTTTTTTATTAAATATGTAATATAATTTTCCCATTATTCTACATATTTTTTTAAAATTAAAATAATTACATTAATTTTTTTAGGAAAAAAAATTATATAAATATAAATCATCAATATATTGTATTATAGTGTAATTTTTTGTTATGATTAAAACACATTTTTTAGAAAACAATTTCAGTGTGTATAAAATTTAAAAAGTTTCATTAACTACAATGACCCTTAAGGAAGAATAATTTAAATTAAATAAATATTTTATATATATTTAAATATAAATTGAAATTATTTTAATTATTATTACTTTTCATATAGTTATATGACATAATATTTTAAAAAAAACTTCACTTATATAGTATATTTTTTACAAGACATCTAAAATATAGATTTTATATAAATTTTTTATCAATTTTTTTATTTTAATTTTGAAAATTTATTTCATATTTGGAATAATAATTGTTCACAATGTCTAATTTGTCAAATATTATATTTGACCATAATTAATAGTTAAAAGAGTAAATGTTTTTCTGGTGATTAAGGTAAAAATTGTTTTACATAGTGGTTAACTAAACTGAAACAGGGTAAAAATAACCCAAAACATGTTCAAATTAAATTGTATGGTTTTCTTTATAAATTAAATATTCACAAATTTTAAATTGATCAATTATATTTACTTTTTATAGAAAAAAAAGTGATCAATTCATTCTTTTGAAAATTTCTATTTGGGTCATATCCCCCACTGATCAAATCCCCCCTATCCTTTCATATTCACACATCCAAATACCATTGTTTCAAAATGTACCTTACCAAATAACATCCTAACTTCACAAAATTCATCATATAATAATTTTATTGTAAAAATATACACTATAATGTATTTTGATGCTTACCTAAAGATGTTATCTAAAAAAGTTGTAATGTTGTTATTCATGAATTTTAAATTATTTCTTGTTAAACCATCTAAAAATGTTATAAAACCATGTTGATATAAAATATTAGTATATTTCATACAATTATATTTTTTTGTGTGTTAATTTAATGAACTACATCCATCTCCTCTCCCCTAATATAGATAATGAAACTGTTGATCTTGTGTATAGTATACTACATCCCCATGAATTTACATAAATACTTATCTATAATCATTTATAATTAATGGGTACAATGATATAATTAAACTATATATATGAAATATGTATTTTAATTAAAATTTCATTATTATAATATATCATATAGCTTCTAACATTCCATTTCCTAGAGAATACAATAAAATCACTCATCTGTACAAAAAGTAAAACTCATAAAGTGATGTGATTCATTTTTTCATGAATGCTTTACATGGTTGGTAATAAAGATTATCTTTGTGTTTGTATATTATTTTAATATAATATAATATTATATGGAATATTAATATATCATATCATTTAATACCTTAACCTCCACAAATTAAATGAAAACATCACTTCGGTGTATGGGGATCTATCACCTCTTAAAGTGATGTGATTTGTTTTTATCATATTTAAATGATGTTTTTATTAATTTTAATCAAAGAAGAAATATTAAATTTCTTCTATATTTTTCATCCTAAAAATATAATATAACTCATATATTATTTATATATAAATAATCAAAAAATAGAAAGGTTATGAAGGGGTATGTATGACCTAACATCTCTGTAATTATAATATATTTCATTTTTCAAAACCATATTACATGGTTGTTTTTAATAGGGTAATTTAGTTATAAAATGTTAATTTCAAGACAAATAAAATTATTTGTATATTTAAATTATAATCTCTTTTATAGTATTCAACTTACTAATTGGATTTTGGATATAGAATCCATTTATCATTATGTCATGGAACATTAAATTAATTTGTTATTTATTTGAATATGATATTTTAACAAATAAAAGAATAATTGTAAGAATCAAGAAAATTTTAATTAAGAAAATATATAAATAAATTAAAATTTTTATTCTAGATGATAATGATCGAATTCGAAAAATTGTGGTTGAGTAATGGGATATATCTCTAAATAACCCTTTATATTATAAGCATTCTATATCTAACTCACATTATCTTAATTTTTAATTACATGGAATTATTCTAAAATTATATATATGTATATATGTATTTATATTATATACCGAAATTATTTTCTATTCCATTAATGGAGAAACATATTAATTATTATCATCAATCATATTACATCATTATGAAATTACCTTTGTTTACGAAATGATGCAAGATTATATAACCCATATAATTTCAATGGGAAATTATTATGTTATATATTCTGGGTTATTCCTTTATGTGAATCACATAGAACCTGAACATCATTTAATGGGTTCATCAAGATATTTCTCTAATTAATTTGGAAAAACATTATTAATTTGATGAATCTTTTATAATATTATTGAGTAAAACAAATACAATATTGGAATTTTCCACCATGTCATATTTTCCATGAATTTTCATTGAATATTATTCATATCATGATATATGTTGTTGGAATATTCCTCATGTTTCCAATAACATATTTATCCAGGTACTATATGTTAAATTGTTTATGTTATTACTCATTAGCCTTATAATATTTAATATTACTCTATAAAATTTACCCACATTATAAGTTTCCTTATAAAAAAATTTCCTTTATATTATTTTTATATCAACAATTTATATTTGTATTCAATTGGTTATACAATGGAGATTTAGGTTATAGAATTTATTTTATGAGAATATAATTCAAAATTAATGAAATATACCATGTTCTATGTTCACTTTTTTAATGTAATTCTATACATATAAAGAGACCGGGCCTCATGATCATTATAACTTTGGTTGATAGAAATTTATTATTTAAAATCATATAATATTATTTTTAATATGAATGGGATTCTATGATGAATAAAATAATTGTGAAAATTCATTTTTAATACACCTTACCTGATTCAAAATTATGTAGAAATGTTTAGACAATAGGATTTGAAATAATCAGAAGGGTTTAAATTTTTAAGAATTATAACATATTTATATCATAGAGTAATTATCTTATATAATTGTTGGAATATTTAAACATAATGAGGTTTTAAAAATTTTGATCATAAAATAATTCTATTAAATACCGAACTAAATAATGTAAATAATTTCATACAACTATAAATAAAAAATTAGATATGGAAGGGGATATAAATGAGATTCTTTACAATAAATAATAACAATTATTTCTATACCATAAATTATATAAATATATTGGAATGAAAATTGAACCATTAAATAATTTCAATGAAAGGGGGTTTGTATTATAGGATAATTCCCATCTAGTTTTTAAATGATAAAAACAATTTATTCTTATGGACATTTTTGAGTTTTTTTGAATAGTATCAAAGAATAAATTTTTTAAATTATGTAATCAATTGAACAAAAATTATAATTAATTGGATTTAATGTAATCATTCATGAATTACATATTGAGAAAAAGGTTTATGGTGAAAAATTATAAGGCATTACACCTAAATTGATTGTTATTGTGTATGAATTATAAATATTTTTTTATGGTATTAAATAATTTAAATTATAATTTTTCATAATATGATAATTTATTTTAATAACTTTATTATAAAAAATGGAATAGATGATACCAATCTTAATTTCCTGGGAGATAACAAAAAACCTTCATTATTTTCATTGAATTTTTATGAGAAAATATTTTATCAGATTGAGGTAAAGACTCATGAGAATTATCAGGGGAAGATAATTTTTTATATTGTAAATGATTGGTGGGAAGAAATTTTTATATTCATCGAAAGAGTGAATATAAAAAAGTTCATTATTGACTATTAATAATATAATGAGAGTGAGTTGATAATGAATATTTTAATTTAGGAATAAATATAATATTTGAATTCAATTTCTCTTAGGTAAAATATTTCTTTAGATGATGATTGAATTTGTGTGTAAAAGAAGAGCTCATTACAGTAATTTACATATTTTTTTCATAGATGGATTTTTTATTTATCATTTAACTTAATTTTATACTCTATATAACTCAAAGGATACACACACAATGGTAGTGAAATTGATCATGTACATTGTTATTGTAAATCATATATAAAGTATTTGGAATTGTACAAATATATATTTATAATATTATAGAATTATATAATATTTTAGACTGTTATGTTAGTGAAAAATAGTCATAATATGGATGTTCCTTATTTATAGTACGGTGATCTATCCACTGACAGTCCATGAAGTATAATGTATTGAAATTATGCACTAGTGTAGTCATCTTATTTATAGTATGACAATACATATCAAAAAATTATGTATATTAAGACACATCTCAAAATAAAGATTGTGGAATTAATATAACTAATAATTTTTAGGTGTGACAGCCTATTGTAAGAATGTTTCTCACATAATTTGTTAAAACATTAACAGTTGATCAATATCCACAATATGTAAAAATTAAATTGGATGAGTATGGAATGTATAACTTTTAACCTGTAATATGTACCAATGAAAGTGAATGTTGGCATTTTCTTTAAACGTACCATACATAAAGAACCCGTTATGATCATTAGATTGTTTAAATGTGTCGGTTCCCATAAAAAATAATTGTGACATTTTTTTCTTATTTTCTGTATAATATTCGTTTAATTTTTTAAATTAATGATATAAATAATTTACACCTATTTTAAAAAAAATGTATTAATTATAATCTGAGGTGTTTCAAAAGGCAATGAAAAGGAAAATAATTAAAAGGGTGACCTATTTATGTTGGTTGATGATCCTTTATTTTGATTCTCAAATATTTATGTTACTATAAATAATATATTTAATAAGATTGATTAGCCCATCGAGATGGTGCAGACTAAGGAGACCCAATTTAGAGAAGATGGAATATAATTGTTTTAACAAAATAAATAAAAACATCATCAATATAGTATTGATCTGTTGACTAAGAGTTTGATAAAATGCATTATATCAAATGGTACAATGATCATATGAAAAATATATTTTAATGATTTCAATTAAATTTTTTAATATAGAATAATATTTTAATTTGACATATATATTTAATATCAAATATATATATGAGATCTATAAGTTTTTCATTTGATTATGATTATGAATAAATTTTGATAATTCCCATTGAATATTGTGGTGTTCATCAGAAATAATTATTGCATGAATGAAGGAAAAAAAATTGAGTTGATCATGAAAAAATACCATTATGGTGTTCGGGGGTTTTTAAAATTATACATGGTTCCAATGAGATATCGAACAATATCTGGTTTTAATTCCTTAAATCTTGTTCATTGAGTGAATTAAAATAAATTTTCAGATCATAGTTACTAATGAATTTAAGGGTGGATTTTTAATAAAATAATGTGGAATGAAATTGGTTATTTAATTATATATAACTTTATAGACAATTAATAATAATATTATCCAACATCTTTTGATGATGAGATAAATATTGTGTGTATTTGATGAAAAATCATTCCAATTAAAGGGATTAAAAAACAATCATTAAAATCAACTGTATGATTGTAGAAAATATTTGACGGAAAATGTTTCAAAATGATATTAATTTAAGCACATAGTTTTTATGAATTGTATTTTACATAGTTAACAACTCAATTGAACAAATTGAAATTACATTATTTGGTGAGTCATTTTAAAATATAATCCCAAATTGAGGTGTACATGGAAACAATAATATTCTCTACCATTATTTATAAGGATTATTGAGTAGATATATTTGATTACTAACATTGGAATAATGATATTTCAATATTTATCCATAATAATAGGAACTTGTAGTGGGTTTTAGTATAAAAATATACATATGAACAATTATTTTTACTATTACAAGTACTGTATTATTATAAATTATTATTTCGTCATTTCTAAGCCACATGAAGATAAATATATATGGATTTTTTAAGAGATATTCAATCTATATGACATCATGGATAAAATAAATAAGAAAATATCACATGAATAAATTAAAATTATAAGAACTGATAATGGGATGTATCAAAGATTACATTCATGAAATAACATCAGTTAAAATATATACTAATATACTTATAGAAAAATTATCATATCATTAGTTTTTTATTCAATGGAATATTTATGAACTAAGAAATGGTTGGTACGTGATTACCACTCACATTTTATCATCAAATCTATATATATTTTTATATAAATAATTTATGATTAAATCAATTGGAAAAAATGTAAAGAATGATTTTTATTTTCTAAAATAATGTTGTGAAATCATATATGAAATAAGTAAAATATTTAATAAAAAATATGTTCATATGATAAATATTTTATATAATCATATTATCATAAATTGTGAAGAATATAATTATTAATGAGTTTTATGCTTACAATTTTTGTTGAAATTCCCTCTAATTGTAATATTTAAAATAACATGTCATCTACCACACCATAATGAGAGTAAGGATTTCATAAAAACTATATTAACTAATAAATTATAAAAATAATATGGTATATTGTATTTATGTCGAATAATAAAGTATAGATTACCAAAATTTATAATAAGGATATATATATCATTATCATCCTGAGAAATATATTGAGATAAATTTAACGAATCCCATTTATAAGAGTATTGACATAAAATTTTTAAATTTATAAATATACTCAAAAAATAAAATCATCATCTAAGATTATCCATTATAAATAAATTTTTTTTGATAGAAATGGGAAATAATATATGTAAACAAACAGTAATATAATGTTAATTTTTAGCTATTAATGATACAAAATTTTACATTTCATTTTATTCATCATAAATATAAATTTTATTAAACAAAAATTACGATATAACAGACTTAGATTACTCTGATATATTTTGAATGTATGTTTTATTAGTTATTAATGGAGGCAAATGGATAATAATAGAAATTTCTTTATAAATATATTATGTTTCCATAAATAATCAACCATTGATAACCTTGAAAACTTCTTCGATAACTTAACCCTCATTTAAATCAATTTTACTCACTATTTTCCCTTAAAAAATCATCTTCAACCTTAAATGATAACACCATATACTTAATTAACCCATGATTATTGAAATGAATAAAAATGAAAAAATATATTTAAATAACCTCCTCTCATTTAATGTTTTTTCAAAAGAACATTTCCACAATATAGGGTTTTTGTACAAAAAAATAGTATTTTACAAAAACAATTTTTTTTAATTAGTTCCGATAAAAACTATAAAAATTTAATTTGGATAGGAATTTATTATATTAATTTATTTTATTATTGACTATTTATTTTATTGTTAATTCATAAATATCATGGAAAAAATTCCAAGATCAATATTTTTATAATGACATTATGGAACATCGGAATGTTTTGAAACAAAACATTTGGATAAATTATTAATTTATTTTCAAAACAATAATATTATCTTATAAAAAAAATTATTTTTCATTGTAAATATTTAGTGATATATATCATAAATAACCTTATGAAAAAATAAAAAATCATTGGAAAATTAATTACATTATATTTTCGTCTGTAATGTGAGTGATAATAAATTTATGTAATATATATCAATAGGGTCATAAATAATCCAAAATTATAATAATGTAAATAAAAAAATGTTTTGGGAAGATAATAAACTTATCATAACATTTTATATTATACAACTAATTCATTGAATTTATGACAATGTGAGAATGACCTCTTTGTAATTATATAATTCATCCTCATCAAAATAAATGTAATCATAGTTTAATAATTATATTATTAATCTCCATTGTTGATAAAAAATATTTGCTCGACATTTTAATCATAATAAAACATTAGATAAATCAAAACTCATAAAAACCCTCATTCATAGTCATAAAAATATATTATTAAACATTTTTCTAAATCATTTTATTATTAATTTTTAATTATTAATTATTCTTCATATTAGTTTTATTCAAAATAATAATTTCCTAATTAGATCAATAATAATTTATTTTTTCAATTTTATTACCCTCCACCACTAATAAATCCTATTGAGTTCACAGTGAATACAATTGAGATCCCTAGATTTTTTCTTCTAATAATCCTTAGGATGGAGACACGACCTAGGTGTAAAATCACACAAATATAGGTGGAATTAAAAAGTCATTCATATAATTATAGAAGAAATTTACAGACTAACCCCATAATAGATAATAAAAAATACTATCAGTGCATTTATATATTATTCTATAAAGAAATAAGAAAAATACAAAAAATAATCCTAAGGAAGTGGAACCAATGGAATCCCCAAGATATGATGTTGAAAAATCTAGGTCAATCACAAAAACAGTATTGGAAACACGTTATATATATATATATATATATTATTTCGAATATTTTTATACACATTATGAATTCATTCAAGTATTATATTTCAGATTTTGACTAATTATTTTAATATTTTAGTGAACAATCAACCTGTAAAATCCCCAATACAAATTAAAGTGATATAGCTCAATGGGTGAATAATTTTTTAATATGTGGTGTTTATGTTTTTGAACTGTAGTTTAAAATTTAATTAAATGAGTTTTTTCGCATAAAATTGTTGTTTTGTAAATTAAATGAATTGTAATTATTGTTTAGAATAATTGGAAGTGCTTTAAAGGATTTATGGGGTAGTAGTTACATCCATTGGTTAGTTGGGTCCTAGATAGTGGCACCAACATACTGTAGGTTTCCAAAGGATAGTATATTCCCCAAAATATTTTAGATAACATTTATTATAGAAGTGGAATTTATAATTTCCCCCACTATGTTTTTATAATGGAAACCACATCCCCCTATTTAATGTGGATGAACAGCTGTTGTACAAGCTCAAACAACCTACCCCTCCTCATTGTCATGAGATAGTGGAAGAATATTACATGGAAATATGAATCATCCCCAAGTTGAAAAATTATGTATATAATCGCCAAGGGATTTAATGTAGTTGGGGGATGTATTTTCATTCTAAATAATACAACCACATCCATATATATAATAAAAAAATTATATGATTCCAGATATCAATATAATACATCCCAATTTGATTAAAAAATAATAATAATACTAAACAACACCATAATCAATATGAGAGTATCTAGGAGGAATAATAAACCACAACACTCAAAGACTCCAATGACCTTACACTATAGCTCCCAACATGATCCATGATTTATCACCAAAATCCATCCATGACTATCATGATTTATCGCTATAGAATGGAGAAAATTTTCATTCACATCTCTCATAGTAAACAAAATCTGTTAAAAAATCAATGTTAAATAACAAGGGTGAGTAATGAAACTCAGTAGTTTTTCCACAAATTATATCCCAACACATGCCACAAGGATTGAACCGATCAACACATTTATATTAAAAATGTATATAACAAAATAAAAAATAGTTTATACCAATATATATACTAATTTATACCATAATAGAAATCCTAAACAAATTCTATATCTATGAAAATCAATGAAACATAAAATTAAAACCATTTCCAAAATTCCATTTTTTAATAACCCATCCCATTCTACCTATCAACACACAATTACATTCATGAAATCATTGGACTATATATAATCACATGTTGTTAGTCATCCATGCACCAAGACATCAAATGGTGAACCAATTTGATGTGGGAATGTGCATACCATTATCAAACAATTTTTTTATGGGGGAAACATCATTACCTTATCAATCTCCTATTTAATAGAGGGAATGATCATTCCCTTATCCATTGAAATTTTAATTGGGGGTATTTCATACCCTTATCTATTCAATATATATATGGAAACATGACAACTAGTATTGTTTATAACCAAGAAACCCAAATTTTACAAATAATTTTCAATATAAAAATTTATTGGATGGACTCACAAAAAGGAATTTTCCATGTATCAAAACAATACCCTATTTTAAAACATCATTTTAAAATCATGAAAAAATAACTTTTTAGAAAAAAAAATTTCTAAAATATCCACACTATCATTAAAGTGGGTTTATATCAATCATTTAAAATCAATTTAATAATTATTTTCAATAAATTCTATCATTTTTTAATAAATAAATCATGTTTTAATTAGGGGAATTGAGAGTGAATCAAATTACCTTTAAAAATCTGTAAAATATGAAAAAAGATAAAAATTCATCAACAAAACTTTGTTGGGTGTCTATACACTCATCATAAGTATTGGTCCATTACATAAACTAATACTATTATCATCGTGATTGGAATCAAATTTCAAGAACCATCCCAAATAGAATTGATTTGTGTATCTATTAGAGGGTAGAGGAATATATCTAAGGAAACCCACCATGAATAATGACATACCAAGATATATTTCCATCAACACACCAATAATTTTAAATATATCACTCCCAGATCGATTGGTATAGTCTTTACTGCCTTTGATAGGTGATAAAAAATATTTTATGTAAAAATAAGATAAAAAATATAGGTTTATGAGATATACCATGTTAGATGAACCTTTTTAGGATATAAAAATTAATTTTTACCCACTAGGTCACATTTTTAGAATAATTATTCCCTAAAAATGGAACTACAATTTTCTCAGAAAACCCATCACACAGTCTTCTCACGCTGTTAGAAAAATCATGAACAAACCATTTTTTTCAGAAAATGTCAACAAACCTAATTACTCCTTGGTGTTTGTAAAGTTTTTTAATAATATTCCTGTAGTTTTGAACATAGAATGATTTATACATCTCAATTTTTATCATTTTTTTAGGATATTCAAGGTTTCTTAAAATGGTTTTCAAACTATGTTCCTCATAAATTCCCCTAATAACATTTCAAAATACCAATAAATCCTATGTAACATTACCAAAACACATTAAATAAAAAAATTAATAAATAAAGTGTTACTTAATTGAAACTATTCCTACTACATTCTCCCTACCATTGTCTTATACACTCCATAATGTAGAAAACATCCACCTACATGATAGAGTTAAGCCCATTTCTTGATAAGTTATTTCTCCAATTCCCATTTTTCTTCCTAATCTAACGAGGCTTGAAAAAATACATAGTAGTCTGATGATTTTCCCATGAAACTATTTTTTATTCTAATAAAAAAAATGTAATCAAATATTTACTAATGAATAATCCCACTACTATTTAATGCGTGTCTATTGAATCACATATTCAGGATTGATTTGATACTTTTTCGACTCAGAAACATGAGAAAACAATATTCAATTTAATAAACCATGTTGGAAATGATGATCAATATTCAACCATGCAAACATATTCATGTATCTCAAATGGGCCTAGGTATTGAGGATTCTTATTTCATAGATTTGAAAAATAATGATTCCAAATAATTGGATATATTCTGAATAACACATCATAACTCAATTCAAATGAGAATGGTTATCGACGGTGATCCTCATTTGATTTCTGATGTATTTGATTCATATCAGTTCTATTCCTAATCAAATAAATATTTTCTATTGGGTATTGGATAGGTCTTATCCCAACTAGTGTTGTCTCACCTATGTTCACCAAATAAATTGGGGAATAACTAGGACACCCTTAAAATTATTCAAAAAGGGAAATATTTATCAAACCCATATAAATATTTTTATATGATAACTCAATTAATAGAATGTGGTCCTCCCATGAGAAAAAAAAATTTACACAAGAATGTAAAAGTTATTCCAAATGACTGTATCCTCCTTTCGATCTTATAATCCATCCAAGGAGGATATGTTGTACTCTGGTTCAACTAGGTCCCAAGGGATTTCATTAAGGATTTACATAAACAACACATAAACCTCAAATCTCTATATAAATATATATAAACTAGTATTCCATTTCTCTTTAACACTTTAATGATATATATTTCATAAATTTCTTCTATCATGTGTGATTCACAAATTGGGATGAAATGGGATGACTTTGTGAGCTGATCCAATATCTCCAATATGGAACTATGCATTAAAATCATACTTTGGAGACTAGTAACAAAATTCATGGCTACACAATCCAATATCAAAAACATGAATAGCTAATGATTGTATGATACATCCACATCCCTGATTATATGCCTTTACTAAATGAATAGTGAGGCATATTGAAAGCAAATCCCCCTCCATTCTTTTCATATTGACCTGCAAATATTTTTCATTAAACTCCCAATACATATTATGTATTATTTGTTGATTAGAACTTCTTTTCTAGTGTCATGTATGAAGAATTTGTTTTTGAAATGACCAAGGTATGTCAACTAAGCATTGAATCCAAAAAACTGAACAAACATCCATCATTAATACGTCAATGATCTCGCTACTATATAGTATTGAACTCATGTAAAGACCCTAAAAATCATATTTCTATTCCTCCTTTAAAAACTCCACAAAATCATAATCTAATGATTCCATAATGAAAAAAGTACAGTTCAATAGGCCTCAAAAATCCTTGTTCTAGTCATTTATCACTAACAAAAAACACCACTTTTCTTATGCCACTTTCCCTATTTTTATACACCTTTTAACATAAGGCATCTACCACAAAATTGCCTTTAACCGGTGTATACATTAAGTTAAAGTTTCTCATTTATAGATTTTTCATCTGTCTTCTTTTTCATTTATTCATGTCCATTTATGAGAAAATGTTTCTCATCTCTTATGATCCATAAGCACCATAATTTTCTAATTAAACCAGTAATGACATGAAATCTAAAAAATATAGACTTAAATAGATAACTACAAATATTGTGTTGGGTAGTTATTTTCATGAATGGTTAGCTTCCTAGAGACATAAAAAAACATTTTTATTTCCTTAAATTAGATCACATCTATTTCAAGATACCAAAAAAATCACATTAAACCATGTAACATAGTCATGATTTCATCAATATCATTATTTGTGTAGATATCAGGAGAACATTAATCTCATGAAATAATTTCTCGCCTTCCTCATACCATTCTAATAAGATATTGTTTCTTATAAAAACAATCATTATTGAATATTGTCATGTGAAATCATGATAAAATGGTAATAATAACCAGTTATACCTAGGGAACTGTGTATCCCAAAGACATTCATTATAAGTTTCCATGAGATAAAAGCCTCTATCTATTCAGGGTCCACATAAAGACCAATTTTAGAGATTATATGGAATATTATATATACAAATTATATAAAAAAATTGACAATTTGGAACACATTTTATGATCCCTAAAACACATAACATCATCCCATTGTTTTGATCATGATCATGGGGTGTCTACAAATAGACCAAAATGATATCCAAAAACACCAAAAATAGAATAATTATATATCTAAGATATATCATTCATAAATTACATAAATAATATTGGTTTATTCAAAAAATCTAAATGAATAATATTATATTTGAAATATAAATATCTACTCATGAAATATATTTTTGGAATATATTCTTTTCGAACATGTAATGGGTGATATATAAATAGCATGACAAATTAAAAAAATTATTGGGCTCCCCAAAATTGATCAAACAGTTCATCAATTTGTGGATTTTGATGTAGATTCTTTCACATAACACGGTAATCCTTCTAATAATCCACAAAGAACTGCAAAAATATGTCCTCTTTTTTTAAACAAAATCGATACGACCCAAGAAGACCTAATAATCCTAAAACAACCCATTTTATTCTAGGTATTCAAACTACAAATTAATGTGGCTTAATTTTATTGGTGTTATTTGGAATGAAGTAAGGTAAATAGAATTGGTCCCCATAAAGAGGTCAATCGTTCGACCTACTTACTTTGTGGGTCGGAACCTAAATAAATTTTCAAGAAAAAAGTGGAAAATAATCAACAACTATTGGAAAACCACTATTCTCATTCTCACCAACTGATTCCAAGGTCAATATTATCATGTGTTAAGATATCGTTGTATGTGTTTGTGCCAATAATCAAGTCACAACTGACTTTATATTTTTATCTCCTATTAATAGATTATAAACACAATTATTATTCATATAATGAACCATTGGAATATAATAATCGATATGATTATTGAACACATGCATCCAATCCAAAACCTAGACAACATCATATACATCTATTTCAAACATAAACAAAAACTATTTGAAATCAAATCCATTGATTGTTATAGAACATGAATGATAAAATATTCTTGACATTCAATTTGTCCAAGATGATTTTGTTGTTTCGAAACACAAGGCATCATCTCAACATGAAAATAAAAAAATTGCATGGGAATAAATAAATGAATGGGATACACCCATATCATACAAATCATTCATATGGGAATAATTTAAAGCAATATTTCCTATCGCTATCGATAGTTCAAATTTAATATCCAGAATCACTTTCTCATATACATATAATAGCTGACACCCTACAAATTTTTCTTCAATTCCCTATTGAGATCACACTTATTGAGGAGTTTGAGTATTCCCAAAATCACCATGGCTTGATAACATATTCTAATGATTTTTATTCTGCTACCATCATTCCATTGATACATAAGGCATCTGAAACAGATGATATGTGTCCCGAACACCTTATCAAGGAACACTATGACAAAAAAACCAATGATATCTAATATTGTTTCAATTGTGGCATGATCTAGTAGGTGTCATACAATCCCGCTTAATATAAATTACTGAACCACAATGAACATATCTCGTATTTATTTTTCATCATGGAGTAAGGTTATTTAATCTTACTGTTTGATTTGATGTGAACCTCATCATTGAGAATAATTATTATCTTCCTCTTATTCAAATCAATTGATTATCCACCATTTTCTACGAGAATAAAAATTTTACCTCCAGAACATGCACACTTAGTTAAATCATAGATGAAAATATAATCTAACTATTGGTTAAACTATGGCTCTGGTGACACCACATCCTCCTGAACCAATACTAGATGGTTTCTAATATTCCTAATGGGTATCATTTTCTATAACCAAATTAAAAGGTCATATTTCACATTCTATAGTAATTGTAATCTTAGAAGATTAAAATTTACCTTATCATATGTATCTAATAATTTTTACACAAAATTGAATATTTTCTAGTTTAGATATTTTTCAACATTACATTATTCTTTTGAAAAAACAAACCAATTTCAAAATACCATAAACCAGCCATTATCAAAATATCACATTTTAAAACAATATCACCTTTGTTCACAAATCAACACCTTTTCACCAATTCATAAATCATTACTAAAAATGGAATATGCACTCTATGTGGAAATTCTTTCCTAAAAATCCATTTCCTTCTCTTTTTATTTGATAATCCCATGAATGATATATTTTTACTTGTATAAGTGTCTGAAACAAAAATTTACCCAAATACTTGGAAATATAATGATCATCATAAATAGGTTAGCTATGCCTTTTTTTCTATACATTTCAAGATCCAATAATTTTAATTATTTATACCATCCACCCTAAAGTACTATTAAAAATTAATTTTCAACTCCTAGACTAATAGAAAAGAATACCATGGATTGAAAAAACTCATTCCACTTTTACCAAAATATTTGGACTAAGAATGATAAATAACACATTGAACATACTTCCCCTCATCATTGTATATTGTTTCTAGAAGGGTATTACGTAGCCTTCAGAAACCTAACCAAGATTCCAATGGCTAGAAAAATATTCCATGGGATTAAATACCGGTGCGAGATGATTTTTTGTTTGAATATAAAATGAACAAAATCATGTATATCATAACAAAAAAAAATTATTATATATGAAAATAATGTAATACATGTAAAAATAAGACCAAAATACAAAAATACCAAACTACAGAATAACAAAAAACACATTACTAATGGGGAAGATAAAAACACATTGCTCAATTTCTCCAAAAATTTACAATAAAACTCCTATAATTATACATTCTACATATCCAAAGTCTAACCAAAAGAATCATGATGAATCATTAATGAAATGATAATATTATCCATTACTACTGTCTCCATACAAAAAATCTACAATAACACCAAATATACAAATCATGGGATGATTAATGGAACTAAGTATGTTTTTCCCAATTGAAATACCTACATAGGAAATTAGGACAGATCTACTTAAGTCATTTATTAAAAAAAATTATTTAAAAAAATATAAAATAGTTTATACGAGAATATAAAACAATTTCCAGACTTAAATCTGTGTACCCAAACTATATCAATTTACATGGAGAGAAACAAAACCATAATTTAAACCCATTTTTAATATTTTATTTTTTTCATAACCCTTACCATTTCAAATTTTCACTTATAAAACATTGAATGAAATCATATAACTCTCTAAACTCAAGAGTGGTGATTAATATTTTCACCAATCCATCATTTTGTGATGTATTTTTATGTGGAATATTTCATAAACTAATCAATTCCAATTTTTATGGTGGAAACTTCATAAATTAATCCATCCCTTTTTTATGGTGGAATGTTCAAACCATTCCACATCACACATTTTATGGGGTAACTTCATAGTATTTTTTGTCCCATATTCACTTGAAGACCGAACAACCATTAATGTTGAAAACCATGCAAAACAAATTATGCCAAGACATTAAATAAAACAATCATTTTATAGAATGTTGTTCAATAAAATATTCATGTACAAATCATGACCAATTCTTATTATGATACATCATTTTAGAAATAGGAGAAAAACACGTTCTTATTAAAAGAATTCCTAAATTATCTAAACCATATCTAAAATGTGTTTCTAACAAGAATGAAAATTAATTTGTTAACAAATAAAAGTAAATAAAATAAATTTAAAGACATCTAAATAGATCCAAAAAGAGGATTCTATAATGAAACCACCTGCCTTTGAAAATATGATGAAACTCAAGAACATCATGAATTCTTATTGAAAATCAGACTAAATCTCCAAATGTTGTCTATGGATGATGTTTTATAACAATGACAAAAAAATCATCAATATTAGATTAAAATCTCATATATATATATAATTATATATATATCCAAAGTTTAATAGATATATGAATCCTTGTTTGGGGATATGAATATATCTAAGAGAAACCACCTTGAATGGAGACTTACCACATAATACTGTGATTAACTCACTATGAATTGACATTGATTAATCCTCATATCGAAGGGTATTGTAAAGACATCATTTGGGAGGAGAGAAAACTGAGATTCATTTGAATTAATTGAATATTGAGATTCATATGAGTAAATTTTAGTGACATCCACTTTTTTAGTATATAATTTTTTTCTTCAGGTTTATGTTGCATAGTTAGGAAAACAACGTGCAGCAACTGTAGACCATCCACTTCATCCAATCACCCTTGACATGGTTGGAGAAAATGATAAAAAAATATATGAGGCATCCAATGATTTATATGAAATATATTTTTAAATAATAGTAATTAATTAATATGATTAATATCATACTACAACGTATTATTCTTGTGCTAAATGAAATAACATCTTAGATTATAGTGCATGCAACAATGACTTACTTCGAAACAATATTTTACTATTTTAAATATTTAAAGAGGGAGATTGTCACCTATAAATTATAATGTAAGGTATGAATAGGATTAATAGAATTATGAAGTAATTTCATTCACATGTATATATTGTTCTTTGACCAAATAATCTAAAACTATGGAGAAATATTTTAAAAAAACAAAAGGAACTTTAAAAAAAACTATTTCAGTACACATAAGTTAGTTTTATAGAAATAAACAATTGTATTTATATTTTTGGATTATATTAATGATATATATAAATATATATATATATAATATTCATTATAATTTTTTATCATTCATATACTGAATTTTTTATACCTTGTATAATAATATATCCAATTTTCTACATAAAAGATGTATTTTTTATAAATAAATACAACATTCTACCTATGGATGACATAGTTATTAAAAATATAATTTTTTAAACATTTATAGATTATATTTCAAAAAACTGAACACATATTTTTCATCATGATATCAAAATTTATTTTGGGTGAACCTTTTGTATTTTCCTATGATGTTTAATGTTTTGATGAATAGAATATTTTTACTTTTATTGGAAATTGTATTTTCATTGAAATCTTTTACATGGTAAAATTATTGTTTGGATTTGTTTTATATTTTAATTAGTTCATTTGGACTTCAAATAATTTAATTATGGTATTTTACAATGAATTTATACATGAATTTATTATAAAAACATTTTATGTTTTAATTAGGTATTTTTTAAATCCTATATCTATTGTTCTTTACTGGAATTATTTCAAATTAAATTTTGAAACATTATTAATTTTAAATTTGAAAATTTTATTCCTAATTACTTTTCTTAAATTATAAATTTAGTGGACATGTCACTTTAATTTTATGCAAACATTAGTCGTAAAGAATGAAAATTTATTTTTTATTGAATACGATAAATTGGATAATTTAGCATATAAATAAAATGATATAGATAAAAAATGACGTAAAACATTATAATATTTTATTTGATGAAAATTAATCAACTATTATCACATAAGAATCTATATTTTGTTTTCTAATTGAATATTTTCCCTTAAATTGTGTTATATATGGTTTAAATCAATGAAAGATATAAAATATCTCTTTCATTGTCTAAATTGCCTCCTATGTGTCCTCATAGTGACAAAATTAGTATAAAAATGAATATAAATGAATTTATTTGTATTTATTTAAATATTAATATTATATTAAATTCTTTTTAAATTTTGATATGTGAGGTAATTACCTTTACTTCTAATATAACACTAACGTAGTGGTTTTGCAAAAAGATGAAACATCAATAATATTATTTTATCGAAAATGTAAAGAACCATTAAAAGACCACAAAAAAATTAAAAAAATTATTTATTTAGTACATCTTAGCCATAATCTTCTGATGGTCTAATTAAATACAATTTGGATCCTTATGGATTTTTTTAAAATTTATTATATTATTTTTATAAATACTTAATATTGTAAAATTCTTGTTTATAATAACAATAACATTTTTCATATTGGGTTTTCTAGAATGTATCTTCTATTTCAAATATTACATAGAAATATAATTGAAATATATTCATTATTATAATTTTTTTAATAATTTTTCGTGAGAAAATGAACTAATATAATTACAAAATTATGATATTTTAATTATTTAACCAATAGAAAAATAAAAAAAGATATAAAAAATACTATATTTTATATAATTTAAATTAACTAAGTTGATAAATGAATTTTATAGGTTACTATCACATATCCGGTTTATATTAATTATTTTCAATTTTATATTAATTTTATGTTTATATTACATTCATTGTAATGAATAATGTCAAAATTGACACAAATTCATTTTTATGAAAATAACATTTCATTAAATTATGTAAAAAATTAATCAAAATATATAAAAAATTATAACTTTTTGAAAAAATAATAATAAAATATATGAATTTAAATATTTTTGGATAATTGACACCATTTCTATAGAAACATCTATGTTTTAACTTTAACTAATCTATTACAATAATGAAAATAAAAATTGGTTAACTAAAAATATATTAAATATACAATGGTTAACATTAACCCAAAATGGGACCAAAATATATTTTTTTATAATATTAAAAAAGAAATAAATAATTACTCTATCCGTGATGTAATGTTACTTGTTAGTCAAATATATTTCAAATAGATGGTGATAATTATGAATTCTATTAATATACGACATATATAAAACATAAAATTCATTTTTATTAATAAATATCATATTATTTTCATTTTTTTTAATATGAAAATAAATGGAAAACTCCATTCATATGCATGCATGGCCCACCATCTCTAATAACGCTGTCGTTTATTTTCATACTCTATAATTTATCAATAAAAATCAATAAATATATAATTTATATATATATAATTTATATCATTTATATCAATTTAATATTATTATATCTCCCCAAGACCACACTTACAGGATCTCTAAATAAATGTAGTGTGAAATTATTTTCATACTAAAAGAACATTAAACAATTATAGAAGACATTAGACCAATTAAAACATTTTACTGGTCTAGGTTATAGAGTATTAGACAACGTATATCATTTATCAAAGTTTAACAAAAATTAAATAAATGGCTAATGTGCTTCTGCATCCACTAACTACAATATTGAATCTGTCTGTAATAAAACTTTTATGATATCTATAATAAATAATTTAAAACAATGTGTTAGAATTCGATTGCCCAGTAAGGGGTTTTAAAACCATTGAAATAATTTTTAAAAAAAACATTATTTTAAAACAAATGTGGGAAATTCATTTTTCAATTCATTAGATAATAAAAAATATATTTTTGTAATAAACATTAAAACATAATTGTTAATAATACACCTCTTTTTAAATTACTTAAATACAAAAAAAATTAAATACAATCAAGTGAATTTCAGATAAAACTATGCATGCTTTAAAAAAACATTGTGTCATGTTGAAAAATGAAACATTTAAGTCTATCATGGTCCTACCAAATTGTTGGGAGATCACATTCACTCCACATTTCCTAAAATATTGAAAAAAAATCATGCATAATTATCCAAGATAATTTTTTGCATTCAATACATATATTAACATTCACTGTAGTTTTTTTATTTTGAAACCATGTTACCATATTAAAATAAAAATTCAATCATTTATATATATATGTGTATTTTTTACCGATAAATATATTAGCTTTCATTTCATATTATTTGTGATTGTGGTTCCAACCGAAACTCTTCCAACAAATACTATGCCTAAACAACCTTGGGTGTACCCAATCATTTATGAAATACTTGTTTACATATTTTTATATCTTCCATATTTTTTAAAACAATTTAATATTGAATAAAAAATCAACCAAAAATTGGTATAATTTATTTTATACATGAAATAAGACCAGAGAGTAATAACTATAATAATCATAAGATATATAAAATTATGATTCAAACATAAAATTATCAATGTAACATTTATTATACATTCACCCGTTCATGGAGATATAAATAAATATATGTATGTATGTATGTAAATATTTTTCTATGAATACTATCATTAATAAGTACACACACACACACACACAAACGTAATCATAAAAATGAAATTAGAAACCAACAATCCCAAACATTGAATAAATTATTTTATGTGTGTGATTAATATGTCCCCATTTATCTTACACCCATGTAAGATACATAATTTTTTTAATCAAGGTGTGTAAAACAGTAACACATAAATATATACATATATATATATATACATAATTTCAAACACACACACACATATATAAATCTTTGAAAAACAAAAATAATCCATTGTTAAAAAATATCAGATTAATAAATGTTTAAAAACAAAATAAATTTTAATTTAATATGATTAAAAATACTCTTAAGAACATATAACTCCATAAAAAGCAATGATAAAATAAATAGTCCCATACAAAATATATAATTATTTCATGTCTTAATTAAAAAATTAATACTAAAATTAAATATAAAATCACTCTTACATGAATTTAAATGAAATACTTAGAAAAAATGTTATTTAAGATCCAACTTTGAAATAATAAAAACAAACCCCTTATTAAAAACTTTGAAGTAGATATTATAACATGATATAAATAAAAAAACATACCTTATTAATTTTTATTCACAAAATTCAGTCTTATTCTTGATTAATGAATCATTCACTCAGAGTGCATGAATTGTGCAATGCCTTAAAATATCCTTTTAGTACCCTCTCAATTTATATACCGAGCAAGGAATAATTTCATATTATTTCTCTATATTTGTTTATCTTTTCATCTTGATGTGGAAGATGATAATATAGATTTATATATCAATGTTTTCATTCACTACATTATTTAATTTGATGAAGATAATAAAAAAATCAAACAATGAATTGATTGGTGTTTCAATATAACAAATCAAGAAATATCCCAAATAATAAATGAGAAAAATAATTTATAAATTTTTATTTACAAAATGTTGATATATGGATATTTCTTCATGTACAAGAGGATATTACCATGTATCAATGGTGAAAAAATCACCAAAGATATGATTCAATTCATATGACAAGAGAAAAGATTTAATTCAATCATAGATTTTCACAAAAAAGATTACACATTCGAATAAAACTCTTAAAAGAATGATATTATCTAGCGAAAATTAAAAAAATATTGAATTCATAAGGATTTAGTTTTTTTGGCAATATCAATATCAAATAAACTTCATATATGGATAGAAGGTTGAGTTTGAAACATATGGATGAAATTGAAAAACTATGCCCAAGCTCAGCAGATCTTAATATAATTTGGACATTATAAAATATCAAAAAATGGTAACTGGAATTGATCTGGACAACACATCGGTAAAGAATAGCTCGTCATCAATATTTGGGATTGTAATGACTCTCCAATTCTCATTTACTTGAGAGTGCAAGGAGTCATTACATGGCCTCAAGATACATCCCTATGATGCCGACGGAAGGAAATAAATGTCGAAGGGTTTCAAATACAAGTGTGGGACGATTTACCCTTTAAGAAATAAACCCATCCATTAACCATTAAATATATTATGCATGAACAAATGAAAGAACAAACAACAACTTCATTTATATTAAACCACATCAGAGTACACAACAATGAAAGGCTAAACCAAACATCAAAGTATAGATTAGAAAGAGGATAACACAAGACTCCCAAAAGACACCACGACTCAGTGGTCCACAAGCTCCAAGCTCCATAACATCTCCCAAACATCACCACAAGCCACTAGTAATGAGATTCTTTACCTTTACCTGTGTATCGAAATAAAACACCTAAAAAAGAACCAAAGTTCCAAATCATAGGTGAGTATAAAACTCAGTTTGTTTTCCCCAATGACTTCCCTACTCATGCCACTAGGATAGAAGAGTTATAGACATTTATATAAAAATAGTTTATATAAAACATTTTCACCAAAGTAGTTTATAACTATATATAAACTAGTTTTCTAAAACCATCCATGCTCAAAAGCATCAAAATGAAATTTAAACCAAATTTTCCTATATGTTATTTATCTAAAAAAATAACCAAACAACTTTCCAAACCATTTCACAAACATCTTGTTTTGGCATTCCCAACCATTTCACAAACCCATGAAATCAACCATTCATGCATTGTTATGACAGTTCCATACACATGAGCAGTTTCATGTTGATCTACCGTGTCGTCACAAGGTATTTGTTTCCCATGTGACATTACATTTTTGGTACTGAGCACAAGTCCATATTTCTACCAATCCTCATACATAAAAGTCTCATGTGCCATTAAACATTTGGCACCGAGTAGAAGGTCCTATTTCAACCATGATTCATATATGCAACATGAACGCACACCACATATTCACAACAATCATGCCAAAACCATACTTTCAATAAAACACCATTTATTGAAAACCATTTCCATCAAAACCAAGTGTGTTCAACCATTTCAAACCATTTCAATAAAATCATACGTTAATTTAAAACCAAATGATGAACCAATTTCATCAGGCCATTTCAATACCAAAACATTTTAATAAAACACCTCTTTATATTTAAAATACATATTTTATCAAACCATTTACCATTCCATAAAATCCATAATATGAAATCAACATTTTAAATTCAAGAATCCAAATCACTTTTCATAACAATTCACAATGATTTCAAAATTTCATCAAAACCCTAAATCATCACTAATGATGATTTATTCAATGCATTTCATGACAAATTTCATTCAAACAAGACAATTTCAAACTAAGCCAACCAATTCTAACAAGAGGAGTCAATAGTGAAGCCACCTACCTCAACAAAAGCCAAAACCAAGCAACAGACGAAGAACACTCAAGAACACATGGATAAATATCCAAGAATCCTCCTTAGATCTCTTATCCTAACACAACCAATACCAAATCTCGTCATATTTGGAATCCACACTCTTAGATCTACCCATAACAGGTGTATATCTATGAAACTGAGAGAAGAGAAGTATATCTATGTATATCTAAGAAACCATTCAAGAACGAAGGAGAATGATCACATACCTCAAGAATATGGCTTCGATTCTCCATGAGAAGCCTTTGGATCACCTTTAGAATGGTGGGAGAATCCTCTTTGACCATAGAAGAACCAAAATAATATGTTAAGAACACTTAAGAGATTTAATGAGGAAATTTGAGCCAAAACAAGTTAGATACACATGTTATTTATCTAATTTTAAGTGACTACATGGTTAGTCCTTTGGATTTGACAAACCGTGCGCTAACCGTGCATTAGCTACTACCTCAGCCACCATTCCTGCATGGTTTGGCAACACGTTTAGAAAAACCATGTCCTGACCGTGATGATGCCACTGCCTCCTCAGACAGCCACACAATGTTTGGCCTCACAGTTTAGAAAAGCAGTGCACCTCCCGTGAAACTTCCACTTTTCCTCAAAACATCATTCCATGTTCTCCCGACTCTCCCATTCAACACACATAACATTAAAACCATGAAAAGCATCAATAAATGGTTATATACCAGAAACGAGGGGTACTACATTCTCCCCACCATTTTCCTTTCCATCCTCGGAATGTAGAAAACCAATGTTTGATTGAAAAAGTTCTAGCCACTACTCTCTAATTTCGTTCTCACGTTCCCAAGATTCTTCCTGAATCTGACCATGTTGCCACAAAACCCACACTATACCGATGCTTTTCCCATGAAATACATTATCCTGCCTATCAAAAATCCTCACCAGGATATGTACCAACGAACCATCCATATCTAGTTCAATGTGATCCCATCTGATAACAAGGTAAAGTTCAGGTTGATACTTATTTAAATGAGATACATGGAACACATTGTGCACCAAACTGAACCATGGTTGTAATTCCAACCAATATGACACCCCTCCAACCCAATCCAGTATCTCAAATGGGCCTATATATTGAGGATATAATTTTCCATGTATCCCAAAATGATAATGTCCAAGTCTTGGAGAGATCCTCAAGAATACATGATCACCCACAACGAATGAAAATGGTCATTGAAGGTGATCTGCAACATATTTCTAACGACTCTGAGTCGTCTCCATCATCTTTCTAATCAACTGAATCTTCTCTGTTGTTTCTTGGACAAGGCTCAGCCCAACTAGTGATGTCTCACCTGTTTTTACCCAACAAAGTGGAGAACGTCAAGGATCCCCATACAATGCTTCAAACGGAGCCATGTGTATCGAGGCTTGATAACTGTTATTCTTTGAGAACTCCACTAAGGGTATATTCTCCACCCATGATCCACCAAAATCCTTTACAGAAGCCTGAAACATTTCTTCTGACGTCTGTATCATCCTTTCGGATTGTCTATCCATCTAGGGATGATACACCGTACTCATAGTCAACTGAGTCCCAAGGGCTTGTTGTAAGGATTTCCAGAAACGAGTTGTGAACTTTGGATCTCTATCTGAAACAATAGAAACTAGTACACCATGACTATTTTCCACTTCTAGGATATAGATTTTTTAAATATCTTCCACGGTATGGGTTTTAGGAATAGGGATGAAATGGGCCGACTTGGTTAGGTGATCCACTATCACCCAAATGGCATCGTGTTTCCGGAAAGTTCTTGGAAGACCTGTAACAAAAACAAATTCCTATCTGCCCCCATTTCCCCACTGGGATAGTTAAATACTTTAACATACTAGCTGGTCCATGATTCTCTACTTTAACCTGCTGACAAGTTAAGCATCACGAGAAAAACTCGGCCACCTTCCTTTTCATGCCGCTCCACCAAAACTATGCCTTTAGCTCCTTATACATCTTCTGTGTACCAGAATGTACATCCCATCTTAAATGGTCATAAGAATGAAGGAGTTGTTCCTGAAAAACCACGGGTTCAACCATCCAATCTATGAAACACAAAATTGAACCTACTTTCTGTTTCTAGCCATCAATGTTCTCCCCACCATTGAGTGTTGAACTCATTACCAGACATTCTGCATCCGATGTTTGTGCCTCTTTGACCACTTTTACCATATCAAGAACAAGCATAGCTGAAACGAAAACCGAAAAATCCCCTCGTTCTTCACATTCCACATGCATTTCGGCTAAGACCGACATCAACTGCCATTCATCTGAAGCATCCTTTGCCAACTGAGAATATGACTTCCTTCTTAATGTGTCAGCCACCGAATTTCCCTTATCTGGTGTATACATTAAACCAATGTTGGACATTTGATGATACTCCATCCATCTACTCTGCCTCATATTCAAATATCATTGTGATAAAATGTGTTTCAAGGTTTTTTGATCTGTAAACATAGTAAATTTCTCACCAAAGAGATAGTGTCTCCATGTTTTTATAGCATGGATGACTGCAGCTTACTTCAAATCATGTGTTGGGTAATTTTTCTCATGCACCCTCAATTGCCTTGAGCCATAAGCAACCACATGGTCTCCTTGCATGATAGGACAACCCAAACCTATTCCCAAAGCATAATAATACACCACGTACCCTTTCCCTGATTCTGACATGATTAATATAGGTACTGATGTAAGGTGAACATTAAACTCTTGAAAAGATCTCTGAAATTCCTCAGTCCATTGAAATACATTGTTATTCTTTTTCAATTCTTTCATAGGCAATGATATTCATGAGAATTCATGGAAAAAGCATCAGTAATAACAAGCTAGACCAAGAAAACATTGTATTTTAAAGACATTATTTGGTGGTTGCCATAAAAGAACAGCTTCTATCTTTTCTGGATCCATTGAAACACCTTTCTCAGAAACAACATGGCCCAGAAAGCATACCTCTTATATCCAAAAATCACACTTTGATAATTTGGCATAAAACTAATGGTCTCGCATGATTTCCACCCATATCTCCAAGTGTTTCTCATGCTTAGCCCTTGTTCTTGAATACACCGATATATCATACACAAACACCATAGTAAAAGAATCCAGATATTGTTGAAATATCTGCTTCATCAAATCCATGAAGACCGATAGTACATTCATAAGACCAAAAGGCATGACTACATATTCATAGTAGCCATATCTGCTTCTGAAAGCAGTCTTTGGAATATCCTCCTTCTGAACTCGCAATTAGTGATATCCTGATCGCAATTAAATCTTGGAGAACCACTAATATCCTCTTAATTGATCGAACAGATCAACAATGTGTGGAAGTGGATATCTATTATTTATCGTAACTTGGTTATGTTTACGATAATCCACACATAGCTGAAGAGTTCCATCTATATTCTTTTGAAACAAAACTGGTGCTACCCACAGAGACTCACTTGGATGAATGAAACCCTTGCTTTCAAGCTCCTCTAACTGCACTTTCAATTCCTTTAACTCTGTTGGTTCCATCATATAAGATGTAAGTGAGATAGGACTGGTCCCCATAAGGAGATCAATTGTAAACTCCACATCTCTTACAGGTGGTAATCTAGAGAAGTTTTCAGAAAAAACATCAGGAAATTGATCCACCACAGATAGAAAACTATATTCCTCACTCTCTTCCAGTGATTCCAAAGTCAACACTGCCAGTTGGTAAGAGATCATTTCCACCATTGGCTCCAACATGCTCTTTGCACATTTCTATACCATTCTCTCTCCACTAAAGAGATTATCAATGTCATCCTCCGTCTTGAAACTAAACATTATCCTATAGCACTTGATGTGAGCCTTAAAACATGTCAACCAATCAATACCCAGTATTATATCATATAAATCCATCTCAAGCACATGGAAATCCTATTTCATCTCAGCTCCATCAACAGTTATTGCACATGCTCTACAAATGAAGGATTGACAATCTCTTTCACCAAGGGGAGTTTGCAGTTTCATGAAATTAGTCATCATTTCCAGTTTTAAACATTGAAAATCAAAAATACAAGAAGCAAGAAAGGAATTTGATGCACTAGTATCGAACAACACTTGCATGAGGGTAGAATTCAAAAGAATCATAACTCTCACTATAGATGGTCCAACCTGATCATCGACCATCATCTGCTCAGCTCCATCCAATTGCTTCGTCACTGCACTGTTCTCCTTATTGCGTTGTTGAGATTGCCCTGGATGAGGAGTCATGGTATTTCGAGAATCACCATGGCTAGCTCTGTTATGCTGGCAAGATTGATTTTTCTATCCTCACCCTGTCGAAGCATACGATGCTTGTGATGCCTGAGAATTGTCACCTTTCACAAAATTCTTTTTCATTCCTCACAATGAGATATGCAATTATCGTGGTAAGTCATTCCTCTACAATTCATGTCTTGCTCTTATCATTTTCTAAACACACGACGATGAGATTTCCAACATTCTAGAAGTGTATACAAAACACATATGTAACCAACACTCTGGTAACTTGAAATTCAGTATAAACAAGTTAGCTACGTCCTGTTATGCTATACATTTCATGTTCCGACAATCCTACTCTTGTATAAGATGACCACCCATGGAATAGACAAGAAAGAATTTCAACTCCCGGACCATGGATATTGATGACCACTTGTATGGAATGGACCGAAAAAGCTGATACCATTAGTAATGACCCGCAAATTATCATTGGCTTGAGAGTGCAATGAGTCATCACTTGGCCTTAAGTGTCATCCCCATGACGCCAAAGGCTGGCAATAAATGCCGAAGGGATTCATATACAAGTGGGGGACGATTTACCCTTTATGAAATCAACCCATCCATTAATCATTCACTATATGATGCATGAACAAATGAAAGACCCGACAACAACTTCATTTATATTAAACCACATCACAGTAAACAACAATGAAAGACTATACCAAACATCAAAGTACACAGTAGAAAGAGGACAACACAAGACTCCCAAAAGACACCATGACTCAGTTGTCCACAAGGACTATGCTCCACAACATCTCCCAAACATCACCACAAGCCACTAGTAATGAGATGCTTTTCCTTTACCTGTGTCTCCGAAAACAACATCTTCAAAAGCACCAAAGTTCCAAAATAGGGGTGAGTAAAAATCTCAGTAGGTTTTTCCCAATGACTTCCCTACTCACACCACTAGGATAGAAGAGTTATCCACATTTATATAAAAACTGTTTATATAAAATATTTTCACTAAAGATATTTATAACTAAATATAAACAAGTTATCTAAAACCATCCATGCTCAAAAGAATCAAAATTCAATTTAAACCAGATTTTCTAATACGTTATTTTTTCAAAAAAGTAACCAAACATCAATCTAAACTGTTTCACAAACATCCCGTTTTGGCATTCCCAACAATTTCACAAACCCGTGAAATCAACCATGCATGCATCATTATGACAGTTCCATTCTCATGAGTGGTTTCTTATAGAGTTATCAAGTCGTCACAAGGTTATTTTTTCCCATGTGCCATTACACCTTTGACACCACGCATAAGGTCACATTTCAACCAAGTCTCGTACTTAAAATTCCCATGTTCCATTAAACATTTGGAACAAAGCACAAGGTCCTATTTTAACCATGCCTCATATATGAAACCTGAACACACACCACATATTCACAATAATCATGAAAAAACCATCCATTCAATAAAACACCTTTTATTGAAAACCATTTACATTAAAACCAAGTGTGTTCAACCATTTCAAACCCATTTAATAAAACCGTACATTTATTGAAAACCAAATAATGAACCAATTTCTTCAAGATATTTCAATACCAAACCATTTCAATAAAACACACATTTTTATTGAAAACCCGTCTTTCATCAAACCATTTACCATTCTAGATAATCCATAATTTAAAATCAACATTCTAAATTCAAGAATCCAAATCACATTGCACAACAATTCATAATGATTTCATAATTTCATCAAAACCATAAATCATCACTAAAGAATATTTATTCCATGCTTTGCACAATAAATTTCATTCAAACAAGACAATTTGAAACTAAGCCAACCAATTCTAACAATAGGAGTCGAGAGTGAAGCCACCTACCTCAACAAAAGGCAAAACCAAGCAAAAGATGAAGAACGCTCAAGAACACCAGATAAAATCTCCAAGAATCCTCTTTAGATATCTTATCCTAACACGACCAAGACCAAATACTGCCATATTTGGAATCCACACTCATATATCTACCCATAACAGGCGTTGATCTTTGAAACTGAGAGAAGACGATAAGTAGATCTATGTAGATCTAAGAAAGCATTCATGAACGAAGGATAACGATCACATACCTCAAGAATCCGGATTCAATTCGCTAAGAGAAGCCTTCAGATCGCCTCCGGAATGATTGGAGAACCCTATTTGACCTTAGGAGAACCAAAATCACGAGTTAGGGCCGCTTAGGAGCTTTATTGAGGCAATTAGAGGAAAATCGAGTTAGATCCACAATTAAAGGATCTATTTTCAAGTGATAGCACAGTTAGTCCGCACTGTTTGACAAACCGTGTGGTAATCGTGCATTAGCTACTGCCTCGGCCACCCTTCTCACACAGTTTTGCCACACGGTCAGTCAAACCATGCGCCAACCGTGCGGAAGCCACTGCCTCCTCATAAATTGACACACGGTTTGGCCGCACGGTTTAGACAAATCGTGCGCCTCCCGTGAAACTTCCCATATGACTCAAAACATCATTCCATGTTCTCCCAACTCTCCCATTCAACACCCATAGCTTTAAAATTGTGAAAACCATCATGAAAGGGTTACATAACTGAAAACTAGGGTACTATAGGGATCAAATTGAGATTCTGACACCTAATCAATATAAATTTTAAAAATAATTATTATATTAAATCAAAATCGTTACTAAAATAAATTAAAAGAACAAAAAAAATTATAAATGAATCATTTATCAAATAAAAATTTATAATATTTTTATTATTATTAAATACTAAATGTTGCTTTTTTCAACACCTAAAAATTTATGTTTTAATTATCTTAAATTTAAAATTGTACTTCACAAAACTAAAATTAGGTTTTCTAACATATTATTAATTCCATAAAATCTTTATGTCAATTTATATATATATCATTTTATAAATCATTTCATAAATGAATAAAATTTTTATTATAACATATATTTATATTTTCTTAATAAAATATCATATTTTAAAAAATATATAATGTTTGGAAATGCAATATTTAATGAAAACATATTTAGTAACTTTTAATTTTTAATAATTTAATATTTATTTAGAAATTTGGTTAATTATAGTTAACGTTGAATTAATAAAAATATGAATAAAATAGATAACTCTTTTATTAGTAAGATGGGGTGTCATAGTCTCCCCCCTTAATGGAATTACACCCTAAAAATTTGTTTGTCAGACATAAGAAAATTTTGAATTTCCATATTTACAATTTAATTGTTTCTAAGAGGGTATAACTATCTAAAGAAATTTCTATCCCATAAATTATATTATACTATATAGAAAAAATATAATCTCCAATGAGGGAGAAACATTTCATTTGTTACCATTTATAATGTCCTTAGCCCACCCTCCCATACTCAGTTCATAAAAATTTTGTGTAATGTGTTTCTTATAAAATATCCTTGAACAATTACACAACAAAATAAAAATATGAGGAACTAATACCAATTGAAATTCTTTTGTATTATACAATATGATATATTTATCAGAGTTCAGCATAAATAAAAAAAGTAATACTATGCATCCACAAACGCTAACTCCTAATGATAAGATATCTGATATAGATCTTCTTTGATACCATTGAAAATCATTTTAAATTAATGTGTGGGAATTAAATTTCCCAGTAAGGGGTTTTGAAATTTTAGAAATACATTTTAGAAAATAATTAATTGAAAATAACTTTGAGAAATGATATAAAGTTCATTTTAAATAATAAAAAGATTATTTTTTTCAATTGAAATAAAAACATAATTGAAAATAATAAACCACCATTGAAATTTCTTACATAAAACATGTTTTTAAATATAATCCACAAATTTTTTTAAAAATAATGCTATATTTTTAATACAACACATTGTGGAATGTGGAAATATGAAATTATAAAGGCGATCAAGGGCCTACCCACTTATTAAGGGATTTGGATCACCCCCTAATTCATACCATACTACAAACATTCAACTCTTAGATTTTAAGAAATCATTGTTAAGCTTTCATTTCTTATATATACTTCCACTAGATTTTTTTAAAACATGTTACCAAATTAAAATACACATTAAAAACTATAATTATTAATATATGTATGTATATGTCACAACCTATCCTCAGGACCCGTGCCATGACTTCCCCAAGCCCGCCTTCCATAGGCCAGGGGCTGGTGACTAGCACCAAAGACGTAAATCCCTATATAAGGGAAGGTATTGCCTTTATGTAAGAAAACAATCACCACAGAGTATGCATGCAGAAGTAAACACTAAGTAAACTGAGTACAATAGTAAGTGCTGGAAATTAAATGGGCCAGAATACAAACCCAACTGATGTAATGTACAAATAAAATGAAAGTACAACAGTAGAAAAGTAAAGCAGCAACTCCGAGTCATCCTCTGGTAATCCCACCTGATGGGTGGGTACAGATAGTCCCCTCTTCTCCTCGGCTCTAGCCGTCTGATCCGAGTACGTCCCATCCAGTGATCCACGTCCAGGTACCGTCCAACTCCACGAGCTCCCACCTCGATTAGCATTGTCTGTCGTCTGCATCCAACACAATGAAGTGCGGGCATAGCCCACGCAGGGGTGAGTATGTGCTACTCAGTAGGGACCCCGAGACCCCCTATGGTCTCCCAGAATCCACGAAGGATAAACCACAAAGGAAATATACAATCACAATGTAACAACCAAAACAACTTAGGTATATTCCCATACATATTCCTAAGTCACCACTTCCAGCTCGGCTCTAGCACACGTTCTCAAGATACAACCCAGTCCACATAGGAACAACGTAATCTATTCCACATTGAAATTCACAACCCAATCCACACAGGAAAGCACAACAATCTTATCGATGATAAAGATTGCAAGTCAAGACTCAAATAACATAGGTATACTTCATCGTAAGATGGTAGAGATGATCAGATGTAGCCATTGATTCATCTATAATGTCAGACCCACAAAGGATACAAGACCAGCTAAGCTGTCGGACCCACAAAGGATACAAAACAAGCTACTCTGCCGGACCCAAGTGGATACAAGTACAGAGTCAAATACTGCCGGAACCACATAGGATACAAGAACAGTAGTCAAGTATTGTCGTGCCCACATAGGATACAAGAACAGTAGTCATCGCCGTCAAACCCACGGAGGATTGTAGTACGGTCATCATCGCTGCCGAACCCACAGAGGATCCCAGTATAGTCTTCATCATCGTCGCAGTCGCAGCCAGCTCTACGGTTCCTGCACACAACATGCTCGATTCCTGGAGGGTCCCCTCCCCGATCCAAGAGGTTCAATACTTCAACTGCAACTATGCCTGGAGTTGATGTATCTCAAAGTACTGTCTCATCAATAGGAACTCAACGCGACTGACAACGCGTCAATCGGACGGCCGGTCTGAGAGTTATTGGCTTTTTCTTCCCAGGGCCCGGGTTGGTTTTTATGTCAAAACCAACCCGACTGTACACCAACTATGTCCAAACCTTGAGTTGATTAATCCAAAATAACTGTCTCAATAAGAGGAATCCAACAAAGTCGATGACACGTCAACCAGACGTCCGGAGCTCAAGTTATATGTTTTTCCGCTCCGAAGGCCCGATTGGTTTCGTGTTCGAACCAACATAGTCATACCCAAAGTTCTCTAAAACATTGAGTGTAATATACTGAAATGGCCATCTCGATCTAATGATCGCTACCCAACTGACAGTGCATCGATTGGAGGTGTGTATCCCATGTTACGGGCGTTTGAACAAATCTGTCCGATTTTAGGGAGGTTTGGGCCCAGACCGACCCGGCCCAAAACCCCTTGGGTTGGCCCAAAATGGGTCGACCCGAACCGGGTCCGCGTCCGGCCCTTTGGGCACAGCCCGGCCCAGCTGGCGCAGCCCAGCCTAGCCGGCGCGGCCTAGCCCGGCGCGGCCGGTCCGGCTCGGCGTGGCCGGTTGGCCTGGCGTGGGCGCGGCCCGGGTGGCCAGCAGCTTGGCCGTTTTCGCCAAGTGGAAAACAGGGGGTGTTGCCCAAATTGTCTTAAAATGGCGGCCCCCCACATGGAGGGGGCCCGCCTATCTGTCACCGAGGGTTACGACCCCCAGCCTCCACAGAATGGCCGGCCCAGTTGGCCTGCCGGTGTCGCCGCCGTGGGACCGTGCGGTCCCACCCTTCCGAAGTCCCATCGGCCGGTGATTCCGACTGCCTTACCCTACACACCCACAGTGTAGGCCATGTCCCTTTTCCGTCCGGCATCGCACGACGGCACCGCGCCCCTCCGCCGCGGCCCGACCTTGGTCGCGGGTTCTTCTGCTTCGACGCGACGGCGCCACGCTTCTTCGTCGCGGCCCGCTCCGGTCGCGGTTCCCTCGTTCCTGCGCCGTGCGACGGCACCGTTCTGCCTCCGTTCCGAACCATATTGAAAAATTAACAACCTTGGTGAGGAGTTTCAGTCATGTTCATGCAGTCCGACCTCCTCCCGTTATCTTGATAACTGGTGGCTTAATAATCATCAATGATGATCGTAAATTATGCTTGAATGTAAAACAATTCCCTACCTCAACAACGATGTCAAAGATAGTGATGGGGTTGACGACATCGGCGTATGTCCAAGGTGGATGGCGTCTCATACCAACTTTGGAGAGGAGAAGAACGGCACATCGATCACTCCTTGGTGCTCCGGTGTTCTTCGCATTCTTCAACACCTCTTCCTGTAAAGCAGCTGGTACCATGGTATGTCCTATGAAAAGGACGATGTGCTCTCTTCCTATATAAAAACCATAAGGTGCATGTCCTGAGAAAATCTGTCCACATCGCGTCTCACAGTCAACGTCCCCACACTCTGCCTCCCTGACTCACTGGAGAAGTGGAGGTGTGACTGTGAGCGACTGTAGAAAGGCTGCTCCATCTCTATCCAAAAAGGATATCCGCATCACGGCTAGCTGCTCAGTCACCTCTCCAAGTAGTTGAATGCATTTCCTTCTGTTGAGAGAATATGCTATTATGTTCCCCTTTCCATGAGTACAGACTATCTCAAAGTCATAGTCCTCGAGGAACTCGAGCCATCGCTGATGTCTCAGCTTTAGGTCCTTCTGCGAGAAGATGTACCTGAGACTCTGGTGGTCAGAATAGACTATGATGTGCTCGCCCATCAGATAGTGTCTCCACATCTTCATAGCGAAGACCACTACTGCTAACTCCAGGTCATGGGTAGCGTATTTCTGCTCATACTAACTAAACTGTTGTGATCCATAGGTGATCACTACCCGCTCCTGCATCAGGACACACCCGAGTCTGGTCCCTGATGCATCGCAGTAGACTACGTACCCTACTCTCTCCTCTGGTAGCCTCAAGATAGGTTCACTGGTCAATCTCTATCTCAACTCCTGGAAGCTCTGCTGACATCTGTCTGACCACACAAAGGGTTTCACCTTCTTCATCAATGATGTAAGCAGTGCTATAACTCTGGAGAAGTCTGGCACAAATCTCCGGTAGTACCCAGCTAGACCTAAGAAACTTCGCACCACCGTCACGCTCCTGGGTGGATCCCAAGCTAGAACTGCCTCGATCTTCATAGGTTCCACCACAACTCCCACCTCATAGATGACGTTCTGCAAGAAGTGGAACTCACGTATCCAGAACTAACACTTCGAGAGCTTACCTTAAAGCTGGTGCTCATGGAGTGTATCCAATACAACCTGCAAGTGGTAGGCATGCTCCTCCTCGGTAGTTGAGTATATCAATATTTCGTCGATGAAGACCATGAAAAATCGATCGAGGTAAGGATGGAAGATCATGTTCATGAGACTCATGAACACTGCTGGAACATTGGTTACACCGAGAGGCATAACCAAGAACTCATAGTCCCCATACCGACATCTGAAGGTCATCTTCTGCACATCCTCATATCAAACTCTGAGCTGATGATATCCTAACCTGAGGTATATCTTCGAGAACCACCATGCTCCCTTGAGCTGATCAAAGAGGTCGTCAATCCTTGGAAGTGGATACTTGTTCTTCATAGTCACCTGGTTTAGGTTTCGGTAATTGACAAACAATCGCAAGCTCTCGTCCGCCTTCTTGGCGAACAAAATCGGGGAAGCCTAGGGTGAATCACTAGTTTGGATAAATCCCTTGCCCTGCATGTCCTCCAGCTGTACTCGTAGATCTCGAAGATCAGCGGGAGCCATCCATTATGCATGAGTAGAAATCGGGGTTTTCCTAGGGTACATGTCAATATAAAAGTCTACCTCTCTGCGAGGAGGTTGTCCTGGAATGTCGTCAGGAAAAACGTATGCATACTGATCCACCACAATAAGAAAAATCGGACTCCGCACATCCACTACTCCTAGGATGAGGCTAGCCAACTGATGAGTGATCGGGTGTCCTCTCCTCTGTGTGAGTCCATCCTGTGCTGCAAAGGCTCTATTCTCGCTGGTGAAGGTGAACCTGCTCCCATAGGTGCTGACACACCGCATCATGCGCCTAATACATTCGATCTGAGCATGGACTCTAGATAACCAATCCATGCCCAAGATGACGTTGTAAGGCCACGACGCCACTATAAGAAGATCCCAACTGAAGATCTCGCCTCCTAGAGTAATCTCACTCTACCGACACTAGTGTTTATTCGTTGAGTCTACTCCCGTAGGATTCTCTAGCCATAATGATAGAGCCAACGGCTCCGTCGGAATATCCGAGCTCCAAACTAGGGAAGAAGAAATAAAAGAATGACTCACTCTTGTGTCTATAAGAACTACAACAAGGGTGGAGTGGAAATAGATAGTACCTAGAATCATCTCTGGTGCACTGTGGTCGTAGGCCTCTGCTTCCTGAAGATGAGCCTGCCTCTGTCTTCCAGCTCCCTGTAGTTGGGGTGGACCTCCGGGTGGTGGTGGTGGTAGAGCTTAAAATCGCTGCCCACCACCTGTTGCTCGGCCAGCTTCTTTGCCACGTCCGCCTGCTCCCTGAGGACCGCCATGGTCGAACGCCTGCCTCTGTCTGGGTGGTCCCTCAATCGTCTGATACTCCTCTGCATGGCGGGTCGAGCACTCATGAGACATGTGGGCATGCCCGCCGCTTGCATTTCACTATCTGCTCCTCGTAATACTGGCTCTACGCCGAGTGCCCCGCAACCCTGATCCAGTGTCCTAAGGTCATCCAACTGATGGTATGGTCTGCTTGGACCTCTGTGACATCCGCCGATTGCCATCTGCAGAAGAGTCAGCTACATACCGCCCTGTGGTAGGTCTCGCTTCTGGTGTAGGATCATCAAGAAATATCTCTATGAGAAGGGCTTGCTCCAGTACTCCTGCATGCATCGGAATGCTGAGGGAGATCATCGATGCCCTGATCTCTTGCCTCAGACCCTGCTCGAATGACCGGGCCCAGATGAATGGGTCTCGTACCATGTCTGTGGAATAGTGAGAGAGGTTGGTAAATCTCACTGAGTACTAGGATAATGTCATGTTGCCCTGCCGCAGCTGTACTAGCTCTGGGATGCGCACCTCACGGAGGGTGGCTGGGACGTACACCGAGCAAAAGAGGCTCTCGATGTCTAACCAAAGGAGAGATGCCTCATCGTGCACCTAGAGCATCTGGATCTACCATCTACCTGTTGTTGCGTGCAGGAGACTCGCTGCAAGGATCACCATGAGGTCAACTGGTGTCCCTACTATCCTGATAACTCGAACTAGAGCGTCCATCAAATCCTCGACTGCATGAGGGTCTGTCTCCCCGCGGAACCTGGGCGGTCTCTGATGCTAAAACTCGTGCAGTGCACTAAGGCGACGTGCACTCTCAGTGGCTGGGGCTGGTGGCATCAGTGGCTCGGTGGGTAGAGGTACTGCCGGTGCCTCTACTGTAATAGGGCCCTACATCGAGGCCTGATCGCTCGGTGGGCTGTCATCTCGCACAAAGCCTTGATCCCTAGATGGTTGTCATCGTGGGCCATTCTGAAAAGAGATAGGTGTGCCATGATCAATACTGTATACTTGGTGAGATGACACAAATTAATCACAAAGAAAACTTTTAAAACACACATGCAATCAATTTTTTTGTGAAATGAGTCGGAAATCAGAATTCGGGGTCCTGGTGTATGGATACGGCGGCCACCGCACCAACACTAGATGCCCTGGACTGATAACCACACTCAATACCCTTAGAATTATTTCTTCACATAGAATAATAACCAGAGTCCTGAGTTCTGTAGTAGAAGCGAACTCCTCTGATACCAATTTGTCATGACCCGTCCTCGGGACCCATGCCGTGACTACCCCAAGCCCGCCTTCCATAGGCCAGGGGTTGGAACCTAGCACCAAAGGCGTAAATCTCGATATAAGGGAAGTCATCGCCTTTATGTAAGAGAGGAATCACCACAGAGTATGCACACAGAAGTAAACACTAAGTAATCTGAGTACAATAGTAAGTGATGGAAAGTAAATGGGCTAAAATACAAACCCAACTAAAGTAAATTACAACTAAAAAGAAAGTACAGCAGTAGAAAAGTAAAGCAGAAACTGAAAGCCGTCCTCGGGTAATCCCACCTGAAGGGTGGGTACAGATAGTCCCCTCTGCTCCTCGGCTCTAGCTGTCCGCTCCGAGTACGTCCCGTCCATTGATCCACGTCTAGGTACCGTCCAACTCCATGAGCTCCCACCTCGATCAGCGATGTCTGTCATCTGCATCCAACACAATGAAGTGTGGACATAGCCCGTGCATGGGTTAGTATACGCCACTCAGTAGGGACCCTGAGACCTCTAAAGGTCTCCCAGAATCCACGAAGGATAAACCCCAATGGAAAGATACAATCATGAGGTAAAAACCAACACTACTTAGGTATATTTCCATACATATACCTAAGTCACCACTTCCAGGTCGGCTCCAGTACGCGCGCTCAAGATACAGGCTAGTCCATAGAGGAAAAACGTAACCCATTCCACATAGGAATTCACAACCCAATCTACACAGGAATGCACAAAAATATTATCGATGATAAAGATTGCAAGTCAAGACTCAGATCACATAGGTATACTTCTTTGTAATAAGATAGAGATGATTAGATGTGGCCACTTATTCATCTAAGCTTTCAGACCCACAAAGGATACAAGACCATCTACTTTGCCGGACCCACGTAGGATACAAGTACAGAGTCAAATACTGCCGGATGCACGTAGGATATAAGAACTGTAGTCAAGTACATCCGGACCCACATAGGATACAAGAATATTAGTCATCGCCGTTGAACCCACAGAGGATTCCAGTAAGTTCATCATCACTGCCAAACCCATGGAGGATCCCAGTACAGTCGTCATCGTCGTCGTAGTCGCTGCCAGATCTAGGGTTCCCGCACACAGAATGCTTGATTCCGGGAGGGTCCGCTCCACAAGCCAAGGGGTTCGATACATCAACTAACATGAAGTCTGGAGTTGATGTTTCCCAAAGTTCTGTCTCGTCAATATGTACTCAACGCGACTGATGATGCGTCAATCAGACGCCTAGTCTGAGAGTTATTAGCTTTTTCGTCTCAGGGGCCCGGTTGGTTTTTAAGTCAAATCCAACCCGACCATACTCCAACTACATCCAAACCTCGATCGTAGTGATCCAAAATAACTATCTCACTAAGAGGAATCCAAAAATGTTGATGGCACGTCAATCGGACGTCCGGAGCTCAAGTTATAAGTGTTTCCGCTCCGAAGGCCAGGTTGGTTTTGTGTTCGAACCAACCCGGCCATACCCATAGTTCTTCGAAAATTCGAGTCTAATATAGAGAAACGAATTTCTCGATCTGAGGATTGCTACGCAACTCACGGTGCATCAATTATAGATCTGTAGCCCAAGTTACGGGCGTTTGGATGAATCTGCCCGATTTTAGGGGGGTTTGGGCCCGGACCGACCCGGCCCAAAACCCCATGGGTCGACCCGAACTGGGTCCAGGTCCGGGACCTGCCTATTAAGAAAAGGTCCAGCCCAGGTGGCACGGCGCGGCCTGGCCGTCGAGGCCCAGCACAGGTGGCCCGGCCCTACGTGGGCGGCCTACCCAGCGCGGGCGGCCTGGCCCAGCACGGGCGGCCCGGCCCGGCGCGGCCAGTCCGGCTCGGCGCTACCCGTGTGGCCAGCAGCTCAGCCGTTTCAGACAAGAAGAAAACGTGGGGCGCTGCCCCCCCCCCCCTGTCTCGAAACGGCGGGCCCCACGTGGATGGGGCCCGACTGTCTGTCTCTGGGGGTTATGACCCCTGGCCTCCTCCGAACTGTCAGCCCGGTTGGTTGGCTGGTGTCATCACCGTGGAACCCCGCGGTCCCATCCTTCCGATGTTCCGGTGGACCGCAATTCCGACTTCCCTCCCCTGCACACCCACGACTTAGGCCGCGGCCCTTGTCCGTCCAGTGTGGCGCGATGTCGTCGCACACCTCTGTCACGGTCCGACCTTGGTCGCGGGTTCATCGGCTTCGGTGCGGCGCGAGGGCGCCGTGCTTCTTCGCCGTGGCCCGCTCCGGCCATGGTTCCATCGTTCCTGCATGGTGCAACAACACCGCGCCACCTCCATTCCAAACCATATTGAAAAATTAAAAACCATGTGGAGGATGTTCGGCCGTGTTCGTGCGGTCCAACCTCCTCCCGTTATATTGATAACAGGAAGCTTAATAATCTTTAATGAAGATCATAAATTAATCTTGAATGTAAAACAATTCCCTACCTTAACAATGATGTCGAAGATGGTGATGGGGTTGACAACGTCGGCATACTTCCAAGGTGGATGGCATCTCACACCAGCTGCGGAGAGGAGAAGAACGACACGTCGATCACTCCTTGGTGCTCCGGTGTTCTTCGTGTTCTTCAACGAGGAAGAAGAAGATCTTCGAGACTTTGGTTATTTTCTCCCCAGACTCCACACAACGAAAGAACCAAAAATAAAATAAGTCTTTGTCATATTTTATTCACACATAAAAACATTTAAAAAACAAATTATCTAATTCAATTAATTAATTAGTTCAATTAATTGAATAGGTTGTGATGGAATTCATTAATAGAGAAGAGAGAAAGTCATAAACTTATGGGGGGTTGCCAAAATAAAAGAGGGGGGGTTTAGGGAAATTGAAGGGGTGGGGTTCGTGTGGGCCCCACCTCACCGTTAACCTCACATTGGTGGTTAGTTCCACCCAACTTCTATACTTAGGATTAAACCACTTAAATGAAATAAAATAAAATTGTCTCACAATTTTATTTTACTCTTCAATTAATTCCCTTTTTTAGAAACTCCTCTCGAGCAAACGCAACACCAAAAAGGGTCTTCTTAAGCAACTACTGGCGCTTCGGTTTCATCGGTGCCCTCAAATTTCGAATCTGAGCATCTGTTTAAAAGTTTGAAAAATCAGCGTGTTCGTTCACTGAACGTACCCGAGCTAAATTTTGGAAATTGATTCCGGGCACACCGGGCCTTAGAATCAGGTGTCGTCAGAAACTTCGCACTTGTAAAATCCCAAATAAAATTAAGAAAATATTTCCCTTGAAATTTACGGGTCTTTACAGTATATTCATAATTATATTACCTTAAATTTCATATTATTTATTAATTTGGTTCGAATAAAAATTGTTCCTGCATAGGCATTTTGTAAACATCCATGTACGTACACAATCATTTATTAAATTCATGTTTTCATATTGTTATAAAATTTACCATTTAAAAAAATGCAATGATGAATGAAAATTTCATTGAAATTTTTTAATAGAATTTAGGAATATAATAATTTCAGGTAATTAATACAAATAATAATCATAAGTAATATATATTTATGAGTCACACAAGAAAATATCAAATTACCATTTCATAAATATTCATCATTTTATGGAAAATATATATATATATATATACATGTACATATATAATAAAGAATCATAAAATTAAGAAGTACATATATATATATATATATATTGGTATAAGTAATCATTGAACTGAAATTAGATTTCAATGATCTCAAATAATGAATAAATCATTTTTCGTTTGATTTATATATAATCATGTATCTTCTATGCATTTATGTTAGCTAAAGTTTTTAATTGAATTTGTTTTAAAAAATAAAACTTCAATATATAAATATACACATATATATATATATATATATATTAATCTTTGAAGAAAATTAACCCTTTTAGAAATAAAAATTCCGATTAATAAATATTGAAATATAAATAAACGCCTAGTAGATATGATTAAATAGACTATGAAGAACATAAGAACCCTTAAAAATTGTACATGAAATAAATATTCACTTTCCCAAACCTATAATTAAAACGTAAATTAATTAATGTGTTGTCACTAAAATAAAATATATAATATCACAAACATGAATTTAGATGAACCACTTACTTAATTTTATATTTTGGAACCTCATTAAAAAATAATAAAAACATATCCATTATGAAAAAACTAGAAAATAGAGAATAGACAATGAAATAAATAAATAAAAAATAACATTAATTTTTTTTAGAAAAAATAATTATTCTAAACGATTGAAGAATCATACACTTTGTGTGAAAGAAACATGAAATGACATATAATGGGAATGTAGTACCCTCTCTATTTATATATATATATGAAAGAATAATATTATATAATTTTAACATTTTTATTTATCCTTTTAACATGATGTGAATGGGGATAATTGATATGTATATATTAACGTCTTTATTCATATAATACCTTAATTTCATGAAGACAAGAAAAACAATCTGGCAATGAATTCATTCGTGATTCATGATTCGAAATCAATATAATTCCATAGTGACGATTGGGAAAACATTTTATATGTTTTTATTTCAAAATTTCTCATAGATGGATCGGGCTTGTAGTAAAATATGATAAGTCATGTATCAAAGGATATGGAAACCAAAAAAGAGATGATTTAATTCATCGTATAAATTAAATATATTTAATTTAAACTCAAATTTTCATATAATAGATTTTTTATTCCAATACGACTCTTAAACAATGTTATCTTCAAAACAAGATTAAAAAACTGATTAATGTATTACATATTAAATTTGTTTAAAATATCACTAATAAAATAATAGATAAGGATATATGTTTATGTTAGAATCATGTGGATGAAAATGTTAAACTAGGTCATTGATTAAGAGGTCTCATTAATATTCAGACAATAAATAAAATTACAGTAACTTATCTATAATAGAACTGGAAAACACATCCATGACGAACAACTCACCACCTAGATCAGAGATAAAATTGATATTTTTACACCTTCTACAAAGTCCGTATCTGAAAATGATCTCCAGATGATTCCCCCACATCATACGATGGCCGATGAATCCCAACTGAACACAAACTCTTAGTTTGAAACTCTACACACTACATTGATATCCCTTGATCTGAGATCATCCTTGACCTCAACACCTCAAATTGCAATTTGGACCTCACTCAAACCCTTGTCATCTTCCATCTGAGATCTAAACCTTCCACCGATTCATCATGTGGATACCCCCCCATAGTGCTTTTGTGAAGCAGTTTGATTCACTGAAATTGAAATTCATATCAATTTTTTTTATTTTTTTAAATGAATTGTTTTTATAATCATTATATATATATATATATATATTTATTGTTCATTATTTTATTTATTCAACTTCATCTAAAAACTAAAGTAATAATATTATAATTAAAAAAATATTCATAAGTTTAGAATAAAAATTAATTATATTTTTAAAAGGTAAAATTAAAAATTAAAAAAAATATATATATTTAACCTAATAATTTTCATAGCCAAAAAATTATTCAAAAAATATTATTTACCTTAATTTTTTTATTAAATAACATTAATAATCCATATAATTCTATGAAAAAATTATTTATTTGTAAATCATTATTTATGAAATATTAATTTATTAAAAAATATTATTATTATTAAATAAAAAATATTTCATTTTTATAATATCCAAAACTATTATTTTAATTATCATAATTTAAAAAAAATATATATCTTAGAAATTAAATAAGGATTTTATTCATGAAAAATTAATTAAATAAATGGTTTATGTCATTTTTTCTACAGTGTTTTATAACTCCTTTTATAAATGAAAATATTTTATTATTATAACATGTGTTTATATTTTTTTATGAATAATAAATCATATCTCATATATAATAACATGTCTATTAATGAATTATTTAATCAGAACATATTTTGTTAACTTTCATTATAATAATTTAATATTTATTTACACAATTTATTGTATAATAATAAACATTGAAGGCATAAAAATAATAATAAAATAAAAAACTCATTTATTAAAAACACAAGGAGATTAAATTATTTAATCATGATATATGTAAGAATACCAATGATACAATATCAAATCATGAGTGAAAAACATTTTGGTTATGACTTGAAACATAACTTTAACATGGAATTGTCAATAAATGAGTAATATAAAGTCATAATTAAGTCATATATGAATATATATATATATATATATGAATATGATTCTGTGGTATATTTATAATAAACATATATTATAATGTTTTTTTGATCATATACAAAGCAAGTCAAGAGTTGGGGTATGATATTTTTGCTTCAATTTTGTTTCTATGGGAAACAAGAAAAATACACGACATGTTTCTTCAATGTTATATATATATATATATATATATCCAAATAATGTTATTTATGTGAATTAACCATAACATCATGCTATTTTCATATTCACATAATCTTTATTCAATAATTTTGTATAAAAATATATAGTATATAATTTTATGAGTTTTTATTACATGATATCATCAATATTAAGGATTGTTTTTTTCCTAATGGAGAATATTTATCTTAAAAATGAATGATTTATAAAAATTTTTTGTAATTTGGATTTATTATCTCCTATTAATATTTAAATTGATTTTTTCCAATCATTTATTTTTTATGAAATAATTAAAAATGATGATTTTTTGTCCTTTTTTATCGAATGGTCTTTATAAAATTCACATAATAGAATATAAAATAATGTTTTTAACATATATTGAATAAATATAATACCCTAGCTTCATGAATTATTAAATTTTTTAATATTAAGTTAAAATATTACATGTTTTTTAGAGAAATTATTTTATTTTAAATTTATGTAGGGTTATAAAAGAATAAAATGATTTCAGTGAAAAAATTATATTTTATTAAATAATTATTTTCATGAAATATATCCTAATTATTTTTCCAATATGATAACATGCATTTATGTTACTTATGTTTTAGCGGGGATATTTTTTATGGATACTATACATGTTATTCATTTTATTGGACTATGATTATGATGGAATTTTATTTATGACACCAATTTTCTATATTGGTTATTTTATGATTGAATGATGTTTATGAAACCCATTTATTTTTTTGGGTTCATTTATGATTTATTTTTGTGTGGATCACATATTTATATATTCCATTATGTTATGGGTGAGACCTATATCTCTCTTCATATCATTGGATACTATTTTATATCCCATGAGATGGAATGGATTGTAATGAAAAGTGAACTCAGTTATTAAAATAGGGAAATAATGAGAGTAAACTCGTATCAGTAATAGATAGCTTGAATAGGGAGTAAACCATCTTGATTAATTAAATTTTTCTAGTGTGATTTTCATGAGAGTTTGGCCTATCATATATGGATATAATTTTCAATGCATATCGGTATGCCTCTATTATATGGTTTGTGTTACGGTCTCATAGAATATGTACTTTGATTATTTATGAATGTCCATATATTATTCCATGACTTGATGTCATGATATTTCATTTACAGGACATGATCATAAATAATTTTTTTATAATAATGCATTTTTATTATATTATTATGGATATATCATTTTTATCCTTTCTGAGTATATTATCTCATCCTTTTGAATTGATTCGTTTCCTCAGGTTATATATAATGAATTTACGTGGGAATAATCATGGGTATTATCATTGTGGGAAAAATTGAAAATCATTGATAAGAACAGTAATAAGTAATATTTTTTTAGTAAAATTGATGATATTTAACTATAATGTAGGTTTTAGTTTCATGTATTCCAAGGCACTAAACTAATACGGTCATTGGTGTGTGTTTGTTTAATGTATGAAATATTCTTCAAAAACAATGTAATGCAAATATTTGTTGTGCACAGGACATTATAGTTTTTATTAAAGACTATTTTATTTCATCTTATGGAATCATGGATGAGAAAACATAAGTGATGTCCATAGATATATTTATATGTTTATGTATAGGGTTTCCTTTAAGGATATGTCTTACTATAGGTCACAATACAAGATTTTTCGGAATAATCATGAATTACCTAGGAATAAAAATGAGGTTTCAGATACTAAAATAATATAAGTTATTTCCCATGATTAAGTCGCTCTTCTATTATTACTAGTGTTTCACACACTATGCTTTCTGGTTTGATTCAATGGTTGGAACCTAAAGGAACCTTGTTAATGATGAATGTGAATGGAAATCCATTGATTTTTTTCATGAGAAAATAAATTTTATTGGGGAAGGAATGAAATAATTTGTTAATATTATAATGAATCTTTCAGAATCCATGAAACAAGTTGTACTTACAAATGAGAAATGTAGGGATCAACAATATGTTGATTCCTTTATGAGTAACTGTCCAACATTATTCAGTTGGTCTTCCAATAAACTACTAGATGGAAATGGATGAATACAACTAAAAATACATATTTTTTTCTACAATTTTAAAAAAATGAGGAATTAAATTTGGATTTCTATCATTTATAAGGTGATAAAAATAAATGGTTGAACCTTACCATTAATAAAATTATATATGATGAAATTGAATATATAGAATGGATTTGTTGAAGATAATATTTTTTAATAAGTAATTTCCTCATATTATTTTAACACATATGGATTAATATTTCCTTGAACATTGTAAATAGGATGATGAATCTGATGGTACGTAAAAATCATATCTTATAAGTATTTCAATGTATTCTTATAGAATTTTCATTCAACACGAGAGTAAATTTGACTAATTATTCACTAGTGTTAATCCAATTATACAAAGGGAATAATCATTAAGGGACATTGGTATCTATTGCAGTAACATGACCAAAGATATCCTAGAGCTTGTGTCTTCTAATATTATTATGGGATGATTGTAATGAATATAATCATAATGAAATGTTATTTTAGTATTCTTGGTAAACCAGATACACACATGTGTCTTTTGTTACAACATAATTCACAAAATGAAATAAATTTTTTATTCCATCTTAACAAATAAATTGGTTTATTAATTTAATCCATATACTAAATCACTATATATATTTTTTAGTATACATATTGGATTAATTAGAAAGAAACATAATGGGCTTATATAAAATTCTCAGTTAGGGTAAAATCAACCTAGAGTAATAATGATTAAATGAGAGTTTTATTTATGTCATGGTATATAACTGAACACAAAAACTGTGAAATCAGAAAAATGAGATGGACATTCATAAAAAATATAGTATGGAAATAATTTGAAACACATTCAATTTAAATTAATATAAATGTAAAAATAACTATGTAATGATGATAAAATTAAAAGACATTCAATTTAACTAACAAACTTAGAGTGAAATTAATTCATTGATTTTAACATTTGAATATATAATGGATAATAAAATTTGAAATAAATATTTATTCAATGCAAAATTTTTGGATGTCATGCCTCATGAACATTAAATGAAATAATATCAATATATATCTTCCAGATAGTTTAAAACTATGACTAAAATCCCATTTAATTTGTGCATCTTATTTGCCTAATGAGAATCTATCGATGCATCGAGGAACTAAAAAATGTTCGAGCTCCACATAACATTACATGTCCAAATAATTATTCATATCAAATACTCAATTTAATTATTAAAAAATATAACCTATCAATTAAATATCTTTAATAAACGTTAAAAAAATTCCATAATTATATAGTTAATAAAATAAAAATTAATGTATACACAGTATGAAAAATGATATATGGTTTAGCAAATAGTAATAATTTTTTGGAAATTCAATGTCAAATGGTCATTGGAAATTGAATATTTTTAGGGGGATTGATAAATAAATAAAGTCAATGTGAATAATATCATTGGAAAATTGATTATAATCCTTCCAGATAAGTATTAAGGAAATTATCAACATAACATTTACAAAGTGAAGTAAAATAATGGAGTTTTGACATTAATGAATATATATATTTTAGAAAGATATGAAAATAACATTATTTATGGAGCCATTATTTTATTTTGAAACACAATTTGAATAAAGTTGTTTGTAATTTTATTTGAAAATATTTTCATTTAAAATAATACTTTTTTAAATGAAATTTGTTATTTGTAGAAATGACATTAGGAAAATCCATAAATATCAAATGATGTAAAAATATCATTTATTTCACAATGTAAAAAGGATTGGGAAATGTGTTAATTGGAATTGGAAAATGATGGTAATTTTAAAACAATAGTAAAATAAAAAATGGTAAAAATTACTTTTCCAACTAATTTTAAAATAACTAAAAACATTTTGTTAAAATAATTTAGATTAAAACATGGTCTCTGTATAAATAGAAAAATGAAATTGAGTTTTCATAAAAACATTTTCTATAAGGATTAGATTACTAAAGTGTTGAAATTTTTAACTAATACATGAAAACGATCCAGAATGACCATAGGATATGAAAATGAAATGTTTTATATGACAATTTTTATTTAATTTACTCAAACATTAATACTATAGTGAAATCATTAATTTAATTTTGGATGAATGTATTTTTTAAAACATTCCATAGTGACTGATTCAACATTGAAATATTTAAAATCATAAGAATCATAAATAATATTATTAATGTAGACATATAATTTCATAATAAAAAATGGATTTATGATATAACATTTAAATAGGAGTATATACACTATATAAATGATTTTTTTTTTCAAAAAAACTAACATGACTAAAAATAAAGGAAATTGAGATGAAATCCCTTATATATAATTTACTTTCTTTTCAATTCCCTTTAACATAATGATTTATAAAATTATTTAGTTTTGTACATTATTGAAAAAATATTTCATGTTTATCATTACATTTTTTACAATTATTTGGATTTTTATACAACTACTTTAACAAATATGTTTATATCAGTTATTTTACCCAAATTCTGTTTATGTGTCAAAAACTACACTAGCAGTTCAACTATGGTCCAAGGGTTATTATATAAAATTAAATGTATAATAATAGTGACATAATTATAATATTTATACATCATTTATATTTTCAAAATAAATCATTATAAACAGTTCTGATAAATTAGTCAATATTACAATCACTGAGATTTTATGTTGTTTGTATGCATGAGTAGTGTTCTTATTTGTCAATGATCGTTGATGAAAGAAAGGAATGTAAAACGATATATTTCTAGAATCACCATTATTTCATATATAAAATATGATTTAATAATATACACTTATATATATAATTCTATTTACGTAAAAGGAAACACAATATATCGGGGAGGTAGTGGTCCAAACATCCACGAATAATGTTATCTATTTTAATATGGGATAATGGTTAATAAATAAATGATATATATATATTTTTTTATCTTAATTTTTTAATTATAGTATCCTTTTATAATTTCCATGTTTCTTGTGAATGAATCACATCACATTGGGGGATATTCCATGCTTCCACAAACGATGTAATCATTTTTAAAAAATGGAATTTTATAAAGGAATGTGTTTAAAAATAATTCAATAAAACTACTGAATTATAAATTTATTGTAAAACATTTATAATTTTTTTCCAAAATTATTTTCCACCAAGATTTTTGGAAAAGGAATCAAGAACAATCATCTTTATGTGAGGCAATAGTTCTTCATAATCCGAAACATTAGGTTTTTTACCCATTAAAAGTAGGTTTGGGTATGTATAGATAGAAACTATATAAAAACCATCATGCAATTTTTAAAATATTATTTTTTTGTAAAATATAATAATATTAATAATATATCATCTGTTAGATAATGAAAATAAAATTAAAAAACATGAGGGATGATGTTACCTCTTAATCAGGTAACATCTTTTAGTTTGAAAAAAAAAGGATTCATTGAATATTTTCATGCAGAAGGGTGTGATTATATGACATGGTAGGTATGTTTGGTAGTTATCTGTTATGATCTTGGTCCAGACATAGTGGCTTGATATGTCTATGGAAATGGGGAGAGGTGGTGGCCTTTTGGAGAAGGAAAATTACTATCTTGGAATATTTGGAAACATGTTTTGTCTACCCATATTATTACCAAAAAAAATTCATAATATTTGAAAAATTCGGTAATTTAAGGATAAATGACATTTTATTACAATTAATTGGGGTTTAAACATATGATTAAGTCATTTGGACCAATATGTTGAAGTATTAGTCCTTTATTAATCATAATTTTACCATAATAGTTGTAATTAATTTTAATTACATTCACTTATATTATTGTCAAAAAAATGTTACTAGTAGAAATAATTTATTAAATTTATTCACACATTGGAAAAATATATTCCAAATTCCAATAATTTATTTTTAGGAAATTTAATTTAATTTAATCCATCAAATGAGATGATAATGTATGTTTTTAATGTAAAAATGATTGAAATTTTTATATGTTTTTTTATAAAAATTTATAGTGCAATTGATTCCAATGTCATAAATTATATTCATTGATTAAAAATTATCTAATTATACTTTTCTAAAATATAAATCTTTTAATTTAACCTTATAAATATATTTGCTTAGAATGTAGTTTTGAGAAAAAATTCACTATTTTTATTTATTCATTAAAAATGAAATATATCATAATATTAATAATAAACCACACTAATTTAATAATTGTGTTACTATTTCAAATATAATTTTAATTTTGACATATTAAATATATTAATGTATAAAAATTCAGATATAAAATGAGTTCTCAATTAAAAGGGTGTAAAATTGCCTTTATAAAAATTTACTTTTTATGTGTAAAGTAGGGTGTGATTTGATATAATGTCAATAAAGCCTAATGGATTCATGAAAAAAATTATTAATTTAATATATAAAATTTATATTTCCTTATAATAATTCACTAATTGTAATTAATTGTTTTTATTAAGACAAATCTTTTTTTGAATCAAACATATAAATATATTTTTCATACTTCCACTTAATTGTTATTTTCATTTGTAATTAAATGAAAACCAATTAATTAATTTTATATTTATATAAAACATAAGTTCTCATATTTTGGTTACAACAATTTGCAATGGAAATCATAATGTCTTGGTTAAATGATATTATTTTAAATTATAATATTTTAATAATATGATGTTTCTTGGTGAAACTCGTTCATTTCTATAACATAAGATATCATGGAAGGACTCTCTTACATGTAACAAAAGCTATCATGGAACATCTCAATTGTTGTAACTTGTATATGACACAAGATAGTCTTACTTTACGTGTCTTACAAGATATATCATGTCTTCAATATATTTAAAATAGTAAATATATAGCAGAGTCTCATGATATTATAATAACTTACCTGCATTATAATGTATGTTATACACACAATCGAATAAAATGTTTTAAACTGTTATTTTCCCGAATTACATTCTCCCAATCTTAATTAAATATCGTTCTCTCAATTTAATGTCGATTTTGCGATGAGATTTTTTTGATTTTTCCTACATTTTAATCCCACATCAAGAGAACAGTTTGTAAAACATCCTATATAAAAAAGGGAATTTGATGTACACATGTGACATACAATACCAACTAACTGGGTATCTATAAAGGGGGACGTTAATGTAATGTGAAAATACATACTACGATCACATTCATAAATATTTTTATGGATTGAATGAGGTAATCAATATTGAGAAAATAAATTGTCAATAAGAATGATGAGGGTCTCAATGTAATAAATATGAGTGTTTTTAGAATACATTTGTAATACAAATAATATGTTAGTTTGTGAATATTATATTTTGATGAAACCTTTCACAATTTCAAGTAGTTAATTTGGTGCCTATCAATAAAAAGAAATATATTTAATTGATAGGTTTGTATTTTAAATTATCAACCAAAATTTTGGCTTTTCATCGATAAAATTCAAATTCAATTATTTATACCTATAGTTGAATTACTAAAAATTACGTTTTATTATACCTAATGAAGTAAAAGAAACCATTAATGTTTCTTTAGGCTTATAAAATAGTGAAATGTCCAACTATTTTTCTTATACAATCTTTCAAAACCAATATGGTTAATAGTTTAATCTATAATCTCCAAAAGTGAGAATATTGGTTAATCATTAACATTATATCATCAAATAATTAAATAAAAATAATGAAAAATTAACTCATACATTTAGTTGTTCAGTGGTTTTCAGGAATATCTTATTGTCATTTGGTTATAGGTTAATGACTCGATGCCTTTACATATTTTATAGGTTGTCACCATGATTAAATGCTTTTCTTTTCTAATTCCAAAATAATATAATTTTCATATTAATTATAATGAAAATACAAGAAATTTTGTTAGTCACTAAATATAATTATAAAAAATGTTTTCAATACATCCTCAATACATATATACATTATCAAATTATTTCCACATAGGCCCTTCTTTGATTTTGGGTTCATCCACAACTTCATATCTATGATTTCAATATCCTAAAAAATTCTATTAAATATAAAAAAATGGTTTAACATTTGTTGAATAAAATATTTTAAAATAATTAATAATAGTTTGTAAATAAAATGTGAATGAACCTATCATATCCCAAGGGAGTGTAAAAAGGATCTTAGTAAGGCCAGTTTTCATTTATATAGTTACCCCGATTAATTCTTGGAACACCTTGTTAGAGTTATTACCACTAGGTGCATATCTAACAGAAACTGGACCACATGTATTATTCAAACAGAGATGAATTTTCCGGGAGAGCCATATAATTTTTAACCTTCCAAAATAATATGGTTTTCATCAACACTTATACTCAAATTTGATCATAGGTTTATATTCTCGAACTTATTTCTTCATAAATCTTGTTACCATGGATGCTACAAAAATACCTCTAATACCCACTAAATCCCCCCATCACATGAAATCCTAGAGTCAGTGTCTACTAATATTACATTGGAATTATTATAGGGAATAAAATTTTAAAGAACAAGAGTTTAGTTTTCTAAATAAATAGATACATACATTTTCCTTTTATTACTATAGAATACACTGATTACAACAAAATTTGTATCTTCCTTCAAAATAAAAAATATATGATGATATCACTAATCTATCTATTAAATAATTATATATCATTCATATAATGATTCATTATTTATAGGGAAATAAAAATAATATGGGTGAGTTGAACATCTTAGTAATTTAAAAATAAAGACTATGTAATAGTGAATACTTTTGAGTAAAAAATATGGCGTAGTAAATAAATAAGCACACATACAACATAATTATATAACTGATATGGAAGTGAATAAAAAATATAAGAAAAAAATAAATGGAAATAAATTCATTTGAAATGTCTAGTTAATATATAATAAATATCATAATGTATGAAACATTAAAAACATTATATTAAATAAAATCATTGACAATCAAAAGAATCCATAGATTTTTTTATGTGAAAAATTAATGATTAATAAAAAATTGACCCAGAATGAATACAATACATAATTATTCGACGTAATTTGTTAAACAGATGGAAAACTTTAATATCAAGATCTATCCACTGGAAAGTATAAATCTACGAATATACACCTATCAATTTATTATAAAATATTTGTCTCATTAGAACCTATCGATGCATCAAGGATATATATAAATTCAACGAACCACCCATCATTTCATATAAGAATAATTCATCATATCATGTAATTGATATAATTATTAAAAAAATATTCCATTTCATATATCCGTATTGAATAAATGATACGATTTTATCATTACAACCTTATTTAATCAAATAAATAGTACTATCAGCACTGTATTTAAATGGTATATAGTTACAGAAATATTAATATCCCTAATAAATTAAATGGATAATTTAGTAGAAAATCATTTTCAAATAAAAATTGGAAATTGAATATTTAAATGGGACATAATAGAACAAATAATGTAGATGTAAATTATATCCTTGTAAAATAAAATTTTAATTCATTAAGATAACATAAATGATGATATCAACACAAAATTTTCCATTGGAATTAAAATAATCATTTTTTCATTGATGAATAGATATATTATAAAAATAAATCCTAAAAAGTGATTACTAAGATATACATTTTTTTGTAAAAACATTTGAAAAACCTCTTCATTGAATATTCATTTTCTAAAAAATTATTTAGAATGATGAATTATAATCATTTGAATGATTTTCTCATGAAACAGTGACTGGTAAACCCAAAAATGTTGTACAAGGTAAAAAGAACATTTTTTAATTGTAAAAGGAAAAAAATCCTTATTAATAATGTTATAATAAAATTCATTTTAAAACAATGGTAAATGAAGAAATATTAAACATTTCACTACTAAATAAATTTGAAAATATATATGAAAACTTGTATTAAAACATTGTTTCTAAAAATAATCATGTTCTCTAACTTTAAAGTGAAATGATGTTGGGTTTTCATAAAAACTTTCTTCAAAATCATGACTACCAAAGAGTGGAAAATGGTAATAATACATATAAATGGGTATGAATATATATCATATCTTAAAATAAATTATTTTGTTGAAAAAAATGTATATAATTTCTCAAAAACAAATTTCCATTTTAAAGATCATTAATGTTATTATTCATGAAAATAATCCATAAAAATTTCAATTTGTCTAATACACCTTTGAAAAAATTTAAATCATCAGTCTCATGAAGGAATAATATTAAATATAACATGTAATTTCATTTTAGTAAAGGGATTTATTGTTTAAAATATATGTTTATATGCACAATATATAATAAACTAGGTTCATAGCATCAAAAAATTCTCAATGGGATGAAGGTTGAGAAGAATTCCCATAAAATGAGTTTATATTCTAGTGAATATAATTTTACAAATTGAATAATGCTTTTATATTAATTTAATAAATTCTTGAGATCCATTTTAGTAGTTATAATTACTTTTATTTCACTTTTTTACTACGTTTTGTAAAACTACATAAATAATTTTCTTTATGTAGCGTGTTCTGATCAAATATAATTTATGTGTTAAAATATCATTTCTAGGTCAGATAAAGACAAGGGGATCGTTATATAATGACTAATATATAATAATAATGACAAAATAATTACATTTTATATTTAATTGTAATTTTAAAATTAATTATTACAAATGGTTATGAAAAATGCATCAATGTTACATTCATGGAGATGGTAGGTCATACATATACATGACTAACATGTTTTAATTTTTAATAATTGTTATCGACGAAATGTAAGTAACAAAATATGTTTATATGTTTATATATATATCAAAAATAACATAATATTGAACAATATATAAATACATATATAATTATTTTGCTAAAAATCGAATCACATCATGTTGAGGAGGTGGTAGTCCACACATACACGAATAATGTAATAATTTTTATATGTGTGAACAAGTAATAATGAAAATAACACATATATATATATATAAGAATATGAAGGTAATTATTTCATTAATATCATATATATTTTGGTTAGGGTACAATTTTTTAAAATATTCATCTTTTATTCTTTCGAGTTATCGTGTCTATGAATCACATTGCCTTGGGGGGGGGGGGCAGTAGTCCCCCCTTCCCCAAACAATGTTATCCTATTACTAAAAATGGAAAGTATAAAATGAATATTCTTTAAAAAAATTACATAATCAAAATGACATAAAAAATCTAATATTTATCCTATATAAACATAGTTACGATCATTAAGTCTAGTAATGAATGTTTGTAATGGAAAATGATGAATCAACATTATGTGAGAAAGTTGTTCTCCAAACAAATAAATCGTGAATTATGTATCCATTAGTTATATGTATGTTTAAATGTAGAACTAACACATATAATTACAAAATATTATAATATTTATGATAATGGTTTAGTTATAAAAAAATTTAATAATAATTAATGAGGGTTTTGAGAATGGAACTAAAAATAAAAATCTTGAGGGAAGACGTTAACTCAAAATTCGGTAACTTCATTTGGTTTTATCAAAAAGGCTTCCTTGGATTTATTCATTCCCTATGTGATACCTATATGATATTGGGATGGATTTTTTGGATCTATTATTGTAGATTTCATTCGAGCCAATGTGTCATAAGAGGTGTGATGAGGTTGGGAGAAGTGGTTTCCTTTTAGAGAGATATAAAATGATTCACATTAATTTTTTAGAAAAGAATATGGTGTAAACATGTTCTAACATAAAAAATGCCTAAACATATAAATAATATTTAATAAGAGTATAATGGTCAATATACAACCAAACAAAGTATTTTGGACATGTATATTGTTCATTTCGTCCCCAAAGATAAAGGTTTAGTAATTTAGTAATCATAAATTTACCTTAATAATTGTCATTTTTTTAATTACTCTCAGTAATTTTGTTTTCAAAAAAGTTATTATTTTTAAAAATGATAAATTATAATTAATAAGAATAAATAATCCATTTCTAAAAATTCCAATCAATGACTTGAATGAAAATAATTTAAAATTTTCCCACTGATGAGACGATAATATTTGTTTTTAATTTAAATACATCTAAGTGTTTTCTATGATTTTATAATCAATATCATGGTTAAATTTATTATAACTTTTTTTAAAATGTTTTAACTGATGAAAATATAATCTAATTAATCATTAAAAAAATTTATTAAGATTAAACCTTATAAGTAAATCAGATTAAAAAGTGGCTTTTCACAAAAATTCAGTATTTCTAACTATTCATTAAAAATTAAAATGTTACCCAAAAATATAAAAAATAACCCTAACCTAATTAGAATGATTTTATATAAAATTATATATTTATTTTGACATATGATATTAATTAATTTGTTAAAATTCGTATTTGAAATGGGTTCTCCATTAAAATGCTGTAAAATTTCATTGATAAACATATCACTATTATGTGTAATATAGGGTTTGTCTTTATCTTATGTCGATCAAAGCATAAGGATAAGTATCAATTTTTATTGTTTAATATATAAAATATATGATTCACTAGAATCATTGATTAATTGTAATTATTTTTTCTGTTAATTAAAAAATCCCTTGGATGCATAATTATAAAAATGTTTCTTTTTATATCCAATTGATTCTTATTTTCATTTGTAATAAATTTTAGGCCAGTAAATTAATTTTTTATTTATATAAACCATATATTTTTATAATTTAGTTAATATAATTCATTACCACTAATATAATGGCTATGTTATAACATTTTATATTAGGTAATAATATTTTTATAATATATCATTGTTTGGTGAAACATGGTCTCAAGTTTCATTCAAGCTATCGAGGAAGGTATCTATTGTGTGTAACAATAGATATTTTGGAAGGTCTCTCTTGTGTGCAACCGAATCTATCATTGATGTTATCTCTTTAATTAAATGAAATATAACTCATCATTTCATGAATTATAACCTATATAATTTATTGAATTTATTTTAAATTATAAATATATTGTTGAGTCTCAAGAAATTATATTCCCATACATACTTGCTGACGTGTTTCATACATGGTATGGAATGAAATAATGTAATTCATAATTTCTGGTGTTATAGATATTATGAAATTTTTTGAATTGCACTCATGTTTGAGATGGATATTAGAGTTACCCATCAGGATTATGGGTTTTATAAGTTGTGAAAATTGAATGCAAAGGGAAAAAATTAAAAAAGAAGAAGAGAATTATTCTTTAATAAATTTTTGGAATGATACATGATGGAAATCATAATAATGAGGCTTATAAATGTTTTTTCTTTGGTAAATAAGGAAATCAGAATATTAACTACTGATTTGGTTGGAAAATATATAGCTACTAATTAAAATATATAAAATTTTACACATATTTCACCTCTCAGATTATCACATTTCATGAGAAAGTAAAATGGGAATTACGCATGTTAATGTATTAATAATAGGATTAATGGTGATAATAGATGATTGAATCCTCTATAGCTGATGATCAAGAAAAATTTCATGTGATCTCTATTGGTGATGATTAATATGATAATGAAGTTGTGGAATGATTGGTGTCTTAACTATTGAAATTCCTAAATAATTATTTGCAAGTATGTGTATGTAATTGTTGAATAATGAAACATCCATGTTTTAGTTGACTGTTTTTTTCTCACCAGGATGTAAGATCATATGTTGAATGTCACAGGTAACTATAAAATGTGATTGATTTGTTAAGGTGGTATTTTTAGAAAACATATGATTAATTTATTGATAACCTTTAATATGTTCATGGTGTTGTGATATTAAAATACAATGATGTTTGATTATGTTAAAATATTTGGGAAAATATTGATGGACTATGGGATGATAAGATGAAAATATGGGTTATAATTTCATGGATGGAGTTTATATAATATTTGGATTCATGTTATTTGGAATGATTTATTTTTTGAAGTCATGCATGTATCCATTATGGATTTATGGTAATTAGGATTTTTAACATATTTCATGATAATACATTATAATTGTATTCATAATATTGATTTTTTTGAAAATAATATACTATGTAATATTTTTTGGGGATTAACAGTGTGTTTATTTTAGAAATTTTGTGATCTTCTTCCAAGAGTTAATGATTTTAATGTTTTGGAAGGATCATAAATGTATGAATTTATGAAAATATTTACATTTTATAATGGATGACATTTTATAGATTAATTTAATAATTCTCAATATAAGGTTTCATGCGTATTAGATTACATGTGGTGATATATTAACTAACGAAAAATGGAATTTTCATTCATTCTATATAAATATCTCTTGATCACTTAATGATTTAGGAATGAAAAATTAATGATCATTTCATTAAATAAGTAATAAAGTGGAAATTTATTATAACACAATAAATGAATGATATTTTTCTTATGAAATGCAATTAAATATCATGAATAATTATTCTTATAAATAAAATTCATCAAAAAAAGTGAGATGATATTAAAACCATAAATGATATCCTAGTTCCATATTTTATTGAAAAATCAAATGGTCCCTCAGGTCATCGTAGATTTATTGGTTTGTAATTGTTAACATTCTCATAATCATGATATCTATAATTCTATATAATAACATGATTTATTGATTTATCTTCCATGTATATTATATCACTTTACACCTATGTTCTAATATATGAATACCTAGTAATGAGTTACTTCAGTTAACTATTATGTTTCCATCATTCCATTTTTAAAAGGGTGTTTTTTTATTCCATTTTATAATGTGGGATTTTATTAAAAGAACATTATTGTATTAAACAACTGATATCCAATATGACTTTTGGAGGAAAATAAATTTTAGGGGGTAGACTATAACACCGAAATATTTTTAAGAAACAGATTTTTATGTAATCTTATTTGATTACTAGATATCATAGAACACTACACCATGATATGATTGCGCTATAAACAACATTGTGTTTCCTCAAAACATAATTTCATTATATTATTTAATTGAAAAATAATATTATAACGTTGCCAATAGAATGTCAGGTATGAATAGAATTAACTAAATCTAGAATCATTTTTACACTTCTATATATAAATATTTGAATAATTAATTAAAAATGAATATAAATGTGTTTTTTTTAAAAAAGAAAATGTTTTTCTAAATTTTTTCAATATATGAACATGTTTGGTTTATACCAATAAATTAAAAATAAATTAAGTTGTATTATATTCATGATATATAGATATTAGATTCAATATAATTTTTAACATTTATAACATTTTTTGAGGTGATATAATAATAATTACATTTTTATACATAAAATAAGTATTTTTCTGAAAATATAGTTTTTCTACATTATTATGGAACACCAAGTAAAAATCCATTTTTTGAGAAATTTATTGATTCTATTTGGAAAAATTTAATAATATCTATTTTTTTAGAGTTTCAAAATATACAATGGGAGAAATATATTTATTTTTCTGGGAACATCCAAATTTAGGTGAATATTGAAAATATTGATTTTTAATGTACAATTTTATTATCCATTATAAGGTAAAGTTATTTTCGTCATTAGTTTTAAATTTTTAAATTTTTAATTTAAAGTAACCCTGTTATGGTTTTTAAAAAGGGCTATATACATGAATATTTTATAAAAATATTCTATATCTAAATTTTGTAATTTTTCCAAGAAAAACTGTTATTCAAGGATGTTTTACGATTTAATTTTAAATAAATTATGAAACATATTTTATTCAATTTTAATAAATACATTCAATAAAATATTCATATGTTCCAGATATAGAATATATGTCCCTATACTTTATGTTCAAAATAATAGTAACCATGGTAAAAATTTTACAATGGTAAAGGTTAATTTGTGTTATTTAGGTAAAAAATAAAATGGAAATGAATAAGAAATGACATTAAAATATTCCATGTTTTTTATTGGATCAATATATATCTACCCATGATATATAATTATCTAGATTAATTTGTTTAATGGAATGTGTCCCATGAAAATTAGTTATATAGTATTTAAATTAATGAATGATACCAATTGTAACTTTTTTTGTATTAAGTATCACTTATGAGTCCACATTGGGTAAAAAATAGGTTATAAATGAATATAAATTATTATAATAATATTTATTTATATATATTTATTGTAGTATTTTTTTAGTTTTTTATATCTAAACTTATTATGCTCAACTCTTATGCGACATGGATGTAGTGCTTGTGTATGAAAATGAAAAATCAATAAATTGATTTTAACTTATATTATACGAACCATTAAATGAAAAAATAATATTACTAATTAATATTTTTTGAGAATATATCGATCATAATCATTCATGTGTAGAATTATATATAAATTCTGAGTAATATAGAAAAAATTAGGAGATTTAAAATATTTTATATAAAGTGTAGTCGGATATGTAACATTTATATTGTTAATAAATATAACATTATTATTATTATTTTAACTAAAATATACATTTGATTTTAAATATTATTTTTAAATACATGATTTATATTCATTATATTAATTTATATATATATATATTATTAACCATGTAATTTAGTTAATTAATTACACACTTATGATATAATAATTATTCAGCCTATTGAAAATTCTAATAAATGATAATTGAAATATTGAAATAGAATTATTTTAGGTGATCCACAACTTTTAAAAATGACTATGACAAATCAAGTGTGTATTATATTCTTTTTGTTTGATGATATTTTGTAGATTAATGTTTATTAAATTTAATGTAATGAATATTTTCAAAATTGATAGTAATAATTAATTTTTAAAATTATATTTTAATAAAATTATTAAATAAATTATAAAAAACATTAAAAAATAAAACAAAATTATTTCTAAAATTTTATAATTTTATTATTGATAGATAATTTTACCCGTATAAGTAAAAAATTATTTTAATTCAAAAGAATTTGTTATTGTAGTTAAAAGAAAAATGAGTTAATTGTTATATAATAAATATGAAAAATATTAAAATTAAAAAAAAACATATCTATATGTACTATTTTATGATATTAACATCCTATTCTAAATTATCTTCAAATAAAATTTTATTTCGAGTTATTTTTATGAATAATAATTTTTTTAGAAATTAATATTTTGAGAAATTCTAAAAATACCTAACAACATCATTATAAAATGAAACCTCATTCATCAATAATTCACATCACTATTTTCAATATTGATTGACTAAAACATGAATTTTTTATTATATTTTTCAATATTCAAATTCTAGATATTATTTTATTCTCAAATAATCTATCTTGAGTTCCCAGGGGAGATATAATGGATATGTTTCGAATAATAGAAATCTCTGTAACTGATGACTCTCTTTTTTCTAATCCTTTATATCTCCTCCAAATATATCTTATATATAATAAAATAAAAACTGTAGATAAATTAAGATGAGAAAATTCTTTTATTATTTTGATCACACAACTATACAGAAATGTTCTGCCGACCTAGAAATTATATTATCCCTCATACGAATGTATATATTAATGTCTCCACATAGAGATACACTTCATTTTAAATCACCATATTTTATGAGTTAGAATTATGATGGATTTAATGTATATATTTATATATATGATATTTATGATTTAATTATATTTATTTATTTATAATATCACTTATAATTTTATCAATCTAATATTTTCAAATTTCATAATGTTGCTCATGCATATGTATGGCTTACCATCTCTACGATGTGATGTCATTATTTTTTCATATATATTTAAAATGGATGTTAAGAATGATTATTTTTTAAAAATATATATGATATATATATATAATGTAAAAATTTTATTTTCAATATATCATATTATTTTATTTCTTCTTATATGAAAATAAAATAAAATCAATATCTATGTGTATGTATGGCCAGCCATCTCCATGAACAGTGTATTATATTTTATAACACCCAATTTTATGAATAAACATGAATAAATATTTAGTGAATAAATATATATGTGATAATTATATCATATAAAACAATATGGATGTCATTAAATCATGATATATGTAAGAATAATAAGCATAAAAATTTCACACATGAACAAAAAACAAAGAGATTATTTTCCAAAACAAAACATTAAATTGGAATTGGTAATAAGAGTATAAAATAAAGTCATAATTAAATCATATATGATAGTATATATATATGAGAATATGGGTATGTGGTATATTTAAAATAAATTTTTAAATATTATACTAGTGTTATGAAATTATGTGAAGGGATTCTAGATAAGAGGTATGGGATTTTTGTCTAACATTAATTTATGTCGGAAACATGACTTATACACTACCCGTTTCTTTAACATGTTGTATGTAAATCCCACTAATGTAATATTTGGTAATTATCTAGATAATTTATTTATATTTATATTCATGTAAATTTAATTATTTCATGGGTCATACGAATCAACAAATTTTAATATGATGTGTTTATATTTCACAATCTCATCAATATTCAAGATTATTTCATTTTCTATCCATGATAGAAAATATTTATCTTTCATTTCCATGTTTTATATAAAAAATTTCAAAGGGATTTAAATATTTTCCTATTATATGTAAATTTTATTTTTATCAATTGTTGAATTTTTGAGAAATTATTTGAATGGAATATTTTATTGTAATTTTTAAAACAAAATTATTTCTAAAATTCCAACAATAGTATATCGAAGTAATTTTTAACTTCTCTAGGATGAATTTTTTCCCACCTTCTAGAATCCACAATGAACTAAATATTCCACTACAAACATTCAACCTTACTTTTAGAGAAAATTTTTTTATATAAAAAATGTTGACATTTTATGAAAATAATTTTTTTTCAAGGAGAAATGAAATTTATCATAAAAAATATTTTTCTTGTAATCTCTCAAGATTATATTGAATCGTTTATAAAATTATTTCATGTTACTTCTATTTTAATAGTGATAAAAGTTTTAAGGATATATACATATTTTTCATATTTTTAGATTATTTGTATGAATATATATTATTTACAAAACCCATTTATTTTTCATGGGTTATGTTTTAATTGAATGATGTTTATGAATCCCATTTCTTTTGATGGGTTCTTATTTGATTTTTGTTCTTATGAACTATATATTTGTTGATTTAATTATATTATGGGTGGGATGAATATATATGTAAATATAATTACGTAATTATTTTTAACTCATGAGAGTTACAGGATTGTACTGAGTTGTGAAATCAGTTCCAAAATACATTATTGGAATGGGAGAATAATCAGTTTAGTAAAACAAGGCTAGTATGTGGACTGAATCTGGTTTAGTAAAAGAATTATTTTGATATGATGGTATTGGAAGTGTGGCTGGACTAATATTGAAATTATCATCTATGATTGTTTGTATTCCACAATTCATTGTATTATGTTATGCTCCTATAGAATTTGTTTTTTGATTATTTATTAGTATCTATGATTTATTCCATGATATAAAATTGCGAACATTGATAAAAAGGGTATGATTTTCATATATTTGGTTTTCTTACATTTGATTTATGATTATTTTATGATTTTAATTTCATTTATTTACTCTTACTCAGCATCTCAACTCATCATTTACATATTTTTCATTTCATCAGGATTTAATGAATAGTATTAGGTAGGAATAATAATGGAGAAGATATTTATGGGAATCATAATATGTATCCAATAGAATAGTGTTCTTCTACATTTCCAAAGGGACTAGAGTAATAAAATATTATGGCATCTATTTTTGTAATGTCTAAATTATTCTGAATTAATGATGTAATTTATATTTACATTAATCTAGAAACATTATAAACTATGTCCCAACCATTTTTCCCTTCAATACCTAAATGAAAAGTTACTTTTATGTGGTTTATCATTTTGGAAAACTGTATTCCTAATCGTGCAAGTACACAGTAGCTTCTGTTTTATATTTAAAATATTTAATATAATTACATGGTTTATTCTAACCATTCTATAATCATAGACAACTAGAAAATACCCAAAATAATTTCAAAATTCTTCTAAACAATCTCGTGTTTTATCTCAACACCTGAGATACATATAATAAATATATAAAGTGTTGACTATATAAACTAGGGTTACTACATGAGACTCCATTCCTGTTATTTCTCAATTGATTTTATATACTCTTGTGGTATCATCCAAGTGATTCATGGTGAGACCCTATAATTATTGGATTCATTTATTTTCTTTTTTTCCTATAGAAAATTTGAATTGTTTAGTGGTTAAGGATCAAATGATATTTTATCTAATAATACTATAATTTTCAAAATTATCTATGGATACCATATGACTTTATTATAGGAAATTTTGGGATAAGGTTCATGAGTCATTGTTTGGAGATTTATTTATGGAAATTTTCAATAGTTAATTTAAAATATTTTTAATACAAAATAAATGAAATTTTATATCTCACTATTTTGGGTATTTGATATTTTTTTCTAGTTTTTTCCCATTTTATCTAACTAAAATTCTGATTGTGGTTGATTGTAATTAAAATGAAGTTATATGAAGAAAAAATTAATTAAGTAATTATTCCTCATTTATTTATTTTGAGATTAATTTTTTATATTTGTAAATTAATTTTATTTTTATTTCAATTAAATGTCCTGTGATGATTGGTGTATGTATTGTCATTAGGATAATGGATCATGTTCATTAATGATTGGATGATCTATAATTAGAGTTGATGAGATAGTTAAATTGAATTTTATCAAAAAAAAGAGATAGGTTGTCCTTAGTAACAGAACAATGGTTATTTAATTGTATTTATTGTGAATGTGACACAATAAATATTATTGAGGTTATTTACATTAATTTTAAATTAATTTAATTTCATAATTAAATAGTTACTGTAATTTATAATTCCTACCCAATGTAAACTGAATAATGGGAGATAATTGTTTTTTCCTGAACACTCTAGCATGTTGATCTCAGCCAGGTAAGGCTGAGTCTAGTACTCAATAGTTTTCCATTATTATTGGATGCATCCAATAGGGGATGTGAGTTGAATTGATATTTATTACACTTGAAGGCATTTTTAGATCCCTTGAAATGTTTTTAAAATTTATTTGGACTATGGAAATGATGAAGGATTTTAGTTAGTATAAAACCCTAGAAAACCTATGAGACAATATTTAGACCAAGGAAACCACATATCGCGCCTATATAGTAACATAACCTAGGAGAACCCATTTTTTCAACTAGTTTAAGGATGACTCTATATGGTTGCATTTGGCCTAGCTATTTGCAGTAAGTTGTAATTCATTTAATCATTTACCCAAAAAATTATATAATGTGATATAGAATATATTTCTAGGATTTAGTGTTCAACTAAACATTAAATCTGTTAAACATATAAATGAATTGGAAATTTAAAAATTTGTTGTCATTACCATATATGATATTCCATTGATGAAATCGTGATCGTATTATAACATATCCCATATAGAATTTGTACATTTTATTACAAGCAGACAATGGGTTCTAAATTTATTGATTAAGATGGAACACATCCTTATGGGTTGTTTTGAAGACTCCCTATGGGGATTTCCGGAACAATCCATCTTGGGAGGTCATAAAAAATCATAATGTGGAGGATGTGATAATAGTGAAAAATTACCATACAGTGTGGTATTGATACTACAATCGTGGCTACCATGTATTTGGAGAATGATTATTAGTTTTTTTGTAGTATAAATAAATCCACCAACATGATAAATAATAGTGGCCTCTGGAGAAATACATGGCTATGGATGAGACAACTGAAATAAGTGATCATATTTAATAACAAACATTTCATACTTGGATATAATATTCCATGGATATTATACTAGGAATAATTAGTCCCCATGTACTTATAGTATATACCAGATTGAATGAACCCCCCCCCCCCCTCGAGTAAATATCTTCATATAAAGGATGAATAACATTGATTTTTTTCATATGAACATTATGAAATGACCCAATACACTCATTCACTTAAAGACGGAGTTAAGATCAACTAGATTCACAAACCTGAGGGTTGATGGTAGTTTAACTGATTAATTTTCTGTAGTTGTTATTTATTTATCAAAATCATTCCACGTTACCATATAACTATACTTATAATATGTATGATACCACACAGGATATTTAATACTAATTTTTCTACCCACACACTATTCAGAAGGATATTTTACATGGTCACATGAGCGACCATAACAGTTTTTAAGAACATGTACCAATGAGGCTTGGGATTGATCAGGTGTGATAGCTCAGGACTGTACATGGATCAAAGGAATTCATATGGATCAGAGATGATATAGGGAATTGTGTTTTAATTTTAATTTTAACATTATATGTTAGTATCCATGTGGATAACCATTCATGTAGGATTTCATGTCTGCTTTTAGAAATCATGTGATTATTATTTGAATATTATTATTATTTTTTATACTATATATATTTTCAATATTTTTATTATATATATATATATATATTAATATAATTTAAAACTATAATACAATGTGTTTTTTCATTGAATTATACATTCCTAGACTCCTATATACTAATAATAATCCTTGTCCACACAGGATGGAATTCGATAGGTTATATATTAATTATTGGTTCAGTTATTGTTAAAAATAAGATATTAATGGATTTTAAAAATATGAACAAATTGATATTTTTATTTTTTTAATAATGTTTAGGATAATTTATTAGGGGGATATATGACTTTTGGGAGCCTATTATCGATATCAATATGGTTTTTTAGAAATATATATTTTAGAATAATGAATATGTTAACATGAGTTTGTTGCAATTCATAATGATCACAAGTATATGTATATGATTTTCAAGTAATCTTACAAACATAATGTTTATATGAAATTTGGTTTTCTAATTTAGCTCATGGAATATATATGAAAATTAATATCATGAAGTATTTTAGGATCATATGTCTTATATGAAATGTAGGCATATTAGTTTGATTTTTTTCAATGAATATTAAGGCCGAACTATTTAAACTCATAACAATAACTAATGATACATTTTTTCATAAACGTTATTGGGGGTATTTTTTCTTCCATACCAAAACATATATATTTATTCTATTATTATAATATTTACATATAATATTATAAAATAATTAGTCACAATGGGATGATGATGTAGAATCTAGTGTAAATAGGATTACTGGCACAATTAATGGAATGTTGGAATTGGATTCCCTTATGATAAAACATTTATTACTTGTTAATATTTATGATCAATTACTTAACTTGTTATTGAAATAATATATATAAAATTTCCCCTATATCAGAATGTAATTCTGTTAGTCCAAAATGTTTTCTTGTGATCCCCTTGGCACATTTCATTTTGCATTATGATTTTTTCAATAAAATTGATATCTAATGATATCCTGATTATTAAGGGGTACATATTCTAAATGGATTCCAATTATTGATCTGTGAATAATTATAAAAATAGAATTTTCATGGGGTGATAGATTTTCCTATATGGAATTCCATATTGGGGTATATGCAAGTTGTATTTCATGTTTTTTTAGAAGAGATATTTCAGGACATCCCAATACCTATTACCTGATGTGAAACCTATCAAATTGTGATTATGGGAGGCAAAATTACCAATGTTACATGACATTGGGTTCAAGGATATGATGAAAAGATCTAATTCATGTTTAAAAATAGAGGGGTCATCAAAAGTTTATTAATGTCATTGAAATAATAACCATGGGAAAGGGATTAAATTTACAATTGATGCATGGGTAGTTATAAATTGAATTAATAATAGGAACATTCAATGGGATGAGTATTTTATTGAAAAGTGCCATGATTAATAGTTCATTAATTGGAGGCACATAAAATTCCTTGGTATCAAGAGGTATTGTTGGGGAAGGACTAGACAATTACATATCATTGTTATTTTAGGAGGGGATTTAGAATAATTTTAGATATAGATGAGGAATAATTGGTATTTAGTTAGATAATATATTCTCATCAATATTTTTGTTTAATAATTGTATAGGATCTAAAAAATTATTCAAGTTGTTTTCTAAAAATACTCATGTTCATATGTGACTGACATGAAAATTATAATTCTAATTGTTGTTGATTTTTTAGAATTTTTTTGACATATTCATATCATGTGATTTCCTATTATGGTGTGAGACTAGGTAATTACAGCAAATAAATCATACTATTTTTTATTAGATTTAGTTTTCACTAGTTGGTAACTTGCAGTACCATTGAAATGTGAATATGTGTGTAACTGTTTTTGTAATGATGAATGAGGAGTTTGATATGACTTACACATGTGTAACAAAATGATGCTTTCAGATATGGTTTCAAAATGATCTATGTGGTAGAAAATATATTATAATTGCATCATTGTGTAGTGAAATAGTACACTGGGTAAATTAATATATGATAAGTATTAAATGGATGGTGATCGTGGATGGTGAGGGGATGCATGGGAGTGTTGATGGTATGTGTATTTATGGTTGGTGATTGATATGTTTTATAAGAAATATGATATTAATAGGATTCCACTATATTCTATTAGAGGTAACACACCTCTTATCAAATTAATTTTGAAAATATAGTTAACGAGACCCCCATAAATATCGAAAGGGAATTGATTTCTGATTCATTTTTATTCTCATTCATGAGGGGGGAAACATTTTAAATAATTTTTGGTAGAATCATATAGATAAGGATTATTCAGATTTTGGGTTTTACCATGTGGATTTAAATTTGGGAATTACCTATATTTAGGATCTTCCTATCAACCATGGTTGATACAATCCTCATATAGGTGGGGTATTGGTTTCAGGAGATAATTTGGATGGTAATGAAAATGAAATTTTGGGACACCAATCAGAATATAGATCCAAATCAGGAATATTTTTCATGAAATATATTTGTGTGCTTTAGTGTGATACAAGATGGAGTTCATGAATATAAATTTGGAATGGTATGGTTTAAAGTGATCCAAATATGTAAGATAAAAAATTCATTAGTTATAGGGTGGGATTATGAAAGATATTTTGATTGGATTGTCTTTTAATAATGAAATTTTTCTAAATGATAGTTAAGGTTTTAACACCACATTATTCTAAAATAACATTACCAATAAATAATCTAGATTTATCAATATCTTGATTAATATTCATTTCAGAACATAAACTGAATGAGGGAATATGATGATAAATATAAATATTTAGGTATAAATATTAAAATCCATTCCATTTAATTAGAGAGAATGAATTATTGAAATTTCATTATATATATAAATTAAAGGATTGTTTTAATTTTAATTTAATTAAATTAGTTTTCTTAAATTGGTTAATTATAAAAATAGTTTTTTGGAAAATTAAATTTCTAAAAAATTGGTTTCTATGTAAAACACACCCCATTTTCAAGAATTATATGATTGCTAATTAATTCATATTCATATTCATAATTGTTTATCGTCATTTTCTTTGGTATATGATACAAAATAATAATTATAACATTTAATATTTTAACATGTGGATTTCTAAACAATATTATTTTCATATAAATTAAATTACTTTTTAGAAAAATAAATTCACAACCTATTTGAATTTGATATTAATAAAAATTAACATCTTTTTCCAATTCATCAGGTAATAATATTCAATGTATTAAACTTTGATCATTTCCTAAAATGGTCTACATTTAGTAAAAATTAATTTATTAAAACATTTAATTTTTTCAAATTTATAGTTATATAATAAAGACCATCAAATTAATAAAAAAATGTAACAAATAAATACAATTTTTTTGAATAAATTGATTATTTTATAATATTATACATACAACTAAAATTTATTGAAATTTTGTTAAAACAATATATATAATTTCCTTATTATAAGAAGAACATTTCAATTTTTTTATGGAATCAATTATTTTCCAAGTTAGATTTTTTTACATTTACTTGTATACATCATATAATCAGTTGTTTTATAAAAAATTATTATAAACCATTATAATATATATCTAACATAATTTTATAATTTATATAAATATAAATCTTAAAAATAATATATAAAGACCCAACCCCTATTATATAGAAGCATGTGGTTACATTTTAACATATTAACTAGATACCAAGTATCACATGAGATATGAAAAATAACATATAATTATTCATATAATAGAAACATACATGAAAATCACACTATATTCTAAATCAAAAATATATAAAAAAATTTCATTAAGAATTCAATTATTTCCTTTAGTGTATTCCAACATATCAATCATGAAATAATTCCCCATAAGCTGGGAAAAAACATAAGAAATATTGGAGATCAAATCATAGTATGGGTAAGTATACATTGTATGTTATGAATTAATACATAATAATCAATATTTAATTCTAAATAATTGACAAAATAGAATTTAATCAATAACATGATCATAATATGGATTGAATAAATTATAATCATATAATAAAATATAAATGCTCACATGTGATCATAAGATTATATATTCATATTCTATCTAGTTGACTATTGACATTGAATATCAAAAAAATAAATTCATAATAATACAATGCATTATTCTTGATAAGAAATACATTTTGTTTAGGCCTAGTTCTTATACATCTAAATAATTTGGTTAGTCATCGGCCGAAACCCATGATAGTTTGTCTCATGAGAAATACATATGCATCGAGGGTCTGTAGAGTTAAACTAAAATAAATTATTAAGTATAATTAGTTCATCATATTAATGGGTTTAAATATTTTCAATATATAAATTCTTATTGTGAATATAATATAAAAAATCTATATACATACCTTAATAAACAAAAGTAATAACAAAACATTTAGATTAAAATGGTGAGTGGTAATAAAATTTGAAATTCATAGTAAAATTTATAATAATCTATGAAGATAAATATTATGTTTTTAAAAAATATATCATATCATCTGTGGATGTTATGTAAAATACGTGGTTTATATCATTGATGGAGAAAAATTCTATGAAAATATCATTTAAAATATTACTGAGAAAATTAAATATTTCATTTCGAAGTAAAAAATTAAAAAAATAGCTCCCAAATTATTTTCTACATAAATTTCATTGAAAATAAAAACATATATTCAGTGAAATAATAATTTAAATATTTAATATCATAGTGAAAAAAACTCATTTCACTCTTTACACATTAAATAATTCTTCATTGAAATTTTTTTATAAAATAAAAACAAGAATTGTTTTTAAAAAGACATGATGATTCCGTGATATTTTTTATTAAAATGTAGAATTGTATAAAAAATTAATTAATAACTCATTATTAGAATTTTATAATCATTGTCAACACAATATTTGAAAACATGGGTTTTGATGAGAAAATTTTTTTGACTAAAGAGTGAAATAATGTTGGATTTGGTTTAAAACTGTTTCCTAATCATTTGAAGTCCAAAATTGTAAAAAATGTAACTATTAAATAAAAGAGTACGTTAATAAATAATGGGGGAAAATATATTGATATTTATTTTTAAATATCAAATAATTATCCAAAATGTGACATGAACATAAAACATCCCAAATAATGATAAGATTGTGAAATTAACCCATACAAAATTAGTAACTAAAAAATAAGAATCCTAAGAAATAAAAATACATATAATTAAAATTTAATTAAAATTAATATAAATAGATTCATTATATAATATATCAAATGTTCTTTATATACAATCCATAGAGGAAAATGTGGTGAATAGTTCATTTTTCTCTTTGAAGTAAAAATGAGATGAGGAACCCCTTTATTGATTCTGACTCATCACATACATTATTTTTAATGAGGAATAATAAACATATTTAATTATTTACATTATTTAAAAAAAGTAAATATTTTTTATAATTCCTTTTATTTGACCTATCACCAATTCATATATTATTTCATAATCAATGAAGCAATTATCTGGTTATTTTATGATATTTTACTTATTTGTCAAAAATGATTTTGGTATGTCGATAGTTGTTCCATGTGGCTATTATATAAACATATAATAAATAATAATAATAATATAATTATATTATTTATTCATTAGTTATGATTTTAAAACCAGTCATGAAATGTTTTGTTTTGGAAATTAGTACGTCATGATCATCGATATGGTATGTTGTGTGTACTCATGAGAAACATTTCATTTTTTAAACAATATTAATGAAGGGTGGTAAGTGACATTTTATCATTAATGATTGATTATAATATAAATACACAATCACACGCATATACACACCCGCACACACACACACATACACACATATATATATATTCATAAGGTTTACCAATAAAATGTGAGAACCATATCTTTGGGAATGAAGTAAACAATACACACACAAAAGATTTTATCTGCCTTTAATGAGAGGATTATGAATGAAAAAAATCATATATAATCTTATCTGATTGATAAATATTTCCTTAATATAATTATAATTTCATTAATATGACATATATTAATTAAATATATTTTTATTGTCATATATGTAATGATGTTATAAAAAATTAGTCACATCACTTTGTGATATTATATTTTATCGAACAAAATATAGACGTTTGTCATATCACCTATGGAATTTTGTGTGAAAATTTTATATATGTATATATATTTGGAAAAAAATTATAATTATATTAATAATATCATGTAAAAAATTATATTATCACCATAGAAAATATTCTTATTTTTGATGGAAAACGTGTCACATTGAATCGTAAGTCGGATGTCCAACATACACACTAGTAATATTATAGAATCCCAATTGAGGGAAATGTATAAGTATAAAAGACATTTAAATAAAAAATTCACTTAAAATATATTTGATATACTAGTGTTATTTTATAATCATTAATGAATAATATCATAAAGTGGCCTGATAATAAATAAATAAATTCATAGTTATGAATTTTAACACTTCTCAGACCACCACCATATAATTATACCTAATGTATTACAACAATTTATTTTTGAAAAAAATTATAATCAAAGGATTATGATGTTGAACTTTTTTGGTTATTTAATCATTGTTTTCTATACCATAATTTTTTTAATGTGTAAAGATGAGATGATATGGTAGGATTATTATTTTTGTGGTGATTGGAACAATTATCATAATTTTAAAATAAAAATGTGTAACCACATTTTTCTTATGAGAAAAGTTTCCATAATAGAGTATTTTAGACAGATAGAAATTATATAGTCAATATATGGGAAAAAATGTGCAATTGACATGTTTTGGTTCATTTTTACAATTATTTTCTTTGTTTAACACATGAGAAATCACTTTTTAAACAAACCGGGATAAATAACACTAACAGTTTCTAATACTAATTATTTTAAATAATTAAGGTAAAAAATATTATATAACAAAAATTATTCTGACACTAAATATTTCTTAAATTTTTAAAAAATATATTAATGGAAATTAAAAAATTCCACATAAAAATTAAGCCCGTATATGTGAGGAGAAATAGGGTTCTCAGAGAGAAAATGAAGAAAAATTCAAGAGTTTTTATATAAAATTTAAATAGTAAAATAATTTTAATCACCTAAATTGGATAATATATATATATATATATATGAAATAATTTTAATTAATACCAAATTAAAATTTTAATTTATCATTACATATTATTTATATGAAAATAATTTTTTTGATAAAAATTATCTATTTCTGAAAATTAATTAAGAAGAAATAATATTTCAAAAACAATCTATGATTTTCAAAAAATATAAGTACGAAATATGAATTTCATAAATATAATTTAATACAGTCTAATATATATTTTAAATTATAAAAAATATATATATAATGAAGTGCGTAGAACGAGACTGAACAACCCTATTAAATAATACAATTTCTCCGAAAATGTTTTGTATCATTAAAATTGTTCTAAATTTAATTCTGATAAATATATAACCATTTCCATTTTTTATATATTTCTAAACCATAAATTTTTGATAACTTATAATTTATTATTAATTAACTCTAATTTACATTCTACGATATAATGTTTAGGGTTAAATAATTTATTTTTAATAGAGTATCTTGATTCAATTAATACCTATGTTCTCTGTGTCGCAATGTTCATGTAGATTTAATTTACTTAAATATAAATATATTTTAATACCTTGGTATGATATATTCTCTTATATTGTTGTTGTTCTGTATCATACACACTATTTATCTTGATATTCCTAATTTAAAATCTCATGTTGTTACATTCTACCAATAAAAAATTAATTATGTGGTTTTAATGTAATCATAATATAGATAATAAATGATTGGAAATTTGAAAATAAATTTATGAAATCCCACATAATGATAAATTATAATAAAACATCATCTTAGTAAAATAGAATTGGAATTAACATGATAATCTATAATAATTGTATTACTATGATTTCAAGTGGGAGAACATAGGTGGGAATTGAAAACATGGAAATAAAATAGAATAATAATGGACATGGATTAATATATTTTTATAGTGTTCATAGATCAGAGTAATGTGGGTGATCTAAATAAGATTAGAAGTCACATAACTAAAAAAATTTGATTTAAGAGACCATAATATTTATCATATATTAGTTTAAAAAGGTAATATTTTTTTTCAAGGAACATTTCCTAACATTTAGGGACTCTTCATCTATCATGACAGGGAATATAAGGGAATATACATAATTGGTATCTTTATATTTTAAAGGATATATTTAATCTTTTCATTGGGTTTTGATCATTTTCTACTTCATATCATACTACAAGATATAAATATCCATGATCAATTATAACATCCTCATGAAATAAAAATAACATTTTATTAATTATAATGTCTATAAAAAATTGCAATTAATTCAATATATTTATAAATACTTTCAAAAAAAATATTGATATCACGCATTATCAATTATAATACATTAAAACCTAAAACTCACCAGTAATACCACTGGTTCATCATTAATATTAAGCCATTAAAATTTTTAAATAAAAACATTGAAATATTATCTAGGACGACACAAAAGACGATAATAGGTGAAAAAAACATTTCATATCTTTATTTTAGGAAGATGCCTTGAGGCCTTCCTGAATGTTATGTGTTTCCACCCATTAAGCAGGTACTCCATTTTTAATCTATGTTGATATGCATCTTATAATTTTACTAAATTGTAATATCCCATTATTACCTCAACATTAAAAGATTAAATAATCAATAATGTATACCAATAAAATCCTAGAAACCTATTTATCATTATTTCCTAAAAATTGGGAACATATTTATTATTATTCTTCCTCAATCATGTTATTTTCAAAAAGTTAAATTTTACACTAAATAACATTTATGGGTCTTTATAACCATTAAATATATTCTCTCAAATGCATAATGAAATTGTACTATTATACAATCCATTAAAAATATCCTTGATACAGTAACGAGATTATCAATGATTGAAATGCTCCTATAAAATAATTTCGGAATATAATCACAATCACAATAATGATCTAACATTATATGAACTAATCAAATCATACATACCATCAAACCATTTCTCCCATGGAGCTATGCTCCACGATCACATGGGGAATTCAATTGTGTAGTTCCCAATCCCAATACTATGTGATTTTTTCACATTTTAATATTCATTATCAAATATACAATCATGAGCATGGTGGATTTTTTTAAACATGAATAAAACTCATTTCAATTTTAATCATGTATCAATGTCTCTCCTTTCATATCTAGAACATATTATATAATACATCTTTCCCTTCTTCCATTTACCAGTGTTTTTCTCTCTCATCCTATTATTCTCTCCCTTCCTTTAAAATCCATAACACTTAGAGAATGATGTCTCAATTTATAAATAATATCACAATATATCCTCATATAATTGTAATGTTTGGGTATCTAGTTAACCTCATAATATTGGATTAATCACCCCTCATGAAATGGTCAACCTTAGTATTTGGATAATATACATAGTCTATAGAATAAATAAGTATTAATATATATTTGGGATGATATATTTTGGCCTTTCCATCTTTGTTCTGTATTAGAAATAATTACTATCATTCAATATCTTCTCATTACACATTAGAAAAATATTTTTCAAAGAATCGTAACTTGAAATTTGTTCAATCAATGTTTGATATATCCTCATAATCCATAGTGTTTGTAATTAATAACAATCATTGATATACATATCCAAATTGATGACAAATTTCCATTATATCTTCCCCACAATCACTATTTCTTAGAGTGAGAAATATATTCTTTATGGACCATATACATTACCCAGCTAAAAATGGAATTATAGTAACACTAAATTATAGAATTTTTAATGCATAATTATTTCTGATATAAAAAAAATTTATGATGGATTATTAGGATTATCAATGCAATAATGTTAATTTTTCACAACCTCAAATAGTTTCCAAATTAATTTTATAATTTGATCATTTCGAAAAATAGTTCTAGATATATTTTAATGTCATTCCCATTTCAGAAAACTCTATAAGAGTTATATAAATAGATATAATTCACATTACATATGTTAGGAACCATTTATAAGTAATAGAACATATTATATAATAATATATCATTATGAAACATAATTTAAAATTCAAAAATTACAAAAACTGTTAATATAAATTAATTACATTATTTCTCGATAATATCAAAATTACCTACATGGTTTCATTAGTTATATGATTATTGTTCAATCTAATATATTTTATTTAAATAAAATTTTACTTATTATATGAATATATATGACTAGTTTCAAAAATGGGGGACATTAAGGCACATCTCATGAACCATGGGGATATTGGATTTAGAATTATCCCCCATTTTGGGAGTTGTGACCTATAGGTACATATGTCCGTAAAAAAAATTCTCTTGATGAAAATATATGTTGAATTATTTCCTAGAATAAACAACATAATCATTTCCATTTCAAAAAATTTGATGTTCTTATATATAGATCATTAACATCTAACATAGTTCACCCAATATCAGGGATTCAGTGAGCATATTGTTTCATTATATTCATATATATGTTAGTCCATCCAGAATTAATAAATAGTTAAGTATTTTTGGTGGTCATGATTATTATGGTAAATTAACATTATATTATAAAGAATAAACTACACATATAAATTTCATTGATATTTTTATTACTCAATGTATTGTATCACTTCATATCGACAACAAAATAATATCCCATATCTATTCGAAAAGAATTAATAATAAATTTTCGAGGTCATATACTCAGTAATGGTAAAAATACAAATAAATATATGAATAAATAAAGAATACGAAATATTATAATGAAAATAACTAATATATTCCATTTTAATCAATAACATGTGAATAATATTGTATGAATAAATTATTATAAAATAAATCCATATAAATAACCTCATAATCGTGAAAACACAACAATAGATAATATAACTAACTAAAGCATCACATTGAATATCAGTAAGTGAAATCATGATGATGATATGAACAGTTCTATATATCTAAATCATAATATCAATGACTTATGAAAAGGAATATAAATAAATAGCTTTGGCCTCAGCCAAGAGACAGTCTAGATTATCACCAGAGAATTACCGATGCATTGAGATCTTATAAATGGCGGCTCCTATCACATATAATGAATAATGAATTTACCAGATGAAATGAGTAATTAATAATTTACATACACATTTATATTTATAATATAACATATGAAATGTTAATACAAACCCTAATCAACAAAAATAATCCAAAATCATCTATAATATAATGTTGTATGGTAATAAAATTTTACATCCACATTCAAAATGATCATTTACCATCCAATCAAATAATAAAGATGGAATAAATAGAAAATATCCATTGTAGATCATAAATAAAATAAAGTTTTTCTGTCATTTATGAATATAAATACCCTAAAAAACATTAATTTTTTCTGAGAAAAATAACCTTTACATTTTTAGAATCACATTTTAAAATAGAAAGTTATAAAAAAATATTGAATATTGTTTTAGATTAATATGAACATTTATAACAAGTAAAATAAGCATTAAAATTTTAGTATTAATGATGTTGGAAATTTAATTTCAATCCATAAACATTAAAGATAATATTTTATTTTATTTTTTTGGTAAAATAAAAACATTCATTGTTTTTAAAATGACATGAAGATACATTTAAAATTATTTGGGAAAAAGTAATGTTTTTGATAAATTTTTCTAATAAATCATATTGAAATGAATAAAATAAATTTGGGATACACTTTTATAAATAATTATATTTGATGATGAATTATTTCTGACCAATGATGGAAATAAATATGAATTTTTAGGTTAAAATTTTATTTATAATCTTATTTACCAATGTGCATAAAACTCATATTATCATATGAAAAAATTTGATTAACCATGCATGAAATAATAATCATACTTCATGTGTCGATACCACTTTTCAACCAAGATGTTGCATTATCCCTTCAATCAACGAAGATGGTCATCACATTGTGCCCCTCTATCTTATTTCACTCTCCCCATTCACTGATCTGGGCTCTCTCTATGATTTCCCTCATATCCACCTTATCCACAAATTCTATTCCCTCCAATGTGGATCTTCATTGCATCAGATTTATAGCTATGAGTTATTGGAGGATTCTTCTCTCCATGGGTGGTCCCTCGTAGTCTATTTTGATCATGGTCTCTCATCTCTCGATATTTTTGATAGGTTTGTCATCACTTCCTGGAACCTGAAGAATAATATCAAGGTTCAGCTCATTGTTCCTCATTACTTTCATCTTCTCATTTGATGTCCTGCAGGTCTATCTATCACATTGTCCAAAAGGATTCATTTTTGTAAAGGATCATTCTTCTATATTTTTATATGCAATTATGAGTTATACTAGAAATGTGACCTCCGATATACATCAATTTGGTTTATCCCTCCAAATATCCCCTTCCCTTCCAAAATCTTATAATTCTATAGATGGTGTCTTACTTTGTCACGAGGTTCCTATAATTAAATGATTTCAAATAATCCTTATTCCACAATATTTCTCCATGAATTTACATGGAAGAGGATATATAAAATACTCAATAAAGTATAGTTTTGGCAAAGGCTGGGGATGAGTTTTGATACAAAAAATCAGTAGTTTTGGAAAACTGGTTGGATTTTTCAATTCATCTAATCAAATGGGTCATCTCCAAATTTACTATCTATCATCTCGTAGCTCCTCTACTATAGAAAGAAACAGTATTAGTATTCCAGATAATACATGTAGTGATATACCACTTCAGGTAAAGGATCAGACACATCTTTTTATCTAGAAGAATAATGAACCAGTGGCATTTGAGGGGTGAGACCAAATCTCCTTTGAGAATATTGCTTCCATATTGGACGAAGATGCACTAATTATCTCCCCCGTTGGATATGTAATCTCTAAAGTTCTCTCACATCCTGGAACCTCTCATTGTTATGGATATTTCTATGAATACAGATTGAATATTTGAAGACATATTTTCACTATAAAAATATGATTTGGGAAATCCCAAATATTCCAATATAATATAGGGTGATTCCAAAACCACGATGCTCCCTCCATTTGTAGATATTGTCAAAGATGGTGGATAGAATAATGGGAAGGCATGTGGGCACTCTGAAAATTTCAAGGATTTGGATTTTAATAATATAGAAGGGTCTTTACTGAGATAAATATCACTCATGATTTGAAAGATATTTTCCCTCCAAGCGGTCTAAATTGTGTCCTCCATGGGGAATGATGTCTAATTAATTTCACTTGGAGGTCCATTATTATATGGACTATATCTTGACTCAATTTGAAAACCTACTATGTTATACTATGTAAAGTTGGTGGGGTTGAATGGAATAAAGAATTTCCCTTAGAAGTAGAGTATGATGGAAAAAGGAAACCCTCAGATGGAAATGCTATCAGATGCTACTGTAAAGCTCTTCATAGATAAAGGAAGAGGAAGGAAAAAAGAAAACTAGGACCCATGGAGCCTAATTGGCACCATTAAGAAAAAATATAAGGTTCATAAATACTACCAATACCTATTTAAGCTAATGAAGGCTCCATTTTCCCAAAAGTATTGTAAATCTTGGGAATGGGAGCACCAAATAGTGGAAGGATGTGGGGGGATCACCAAATATAAGACACTAAGGCCCTAGAGAATGACTATGAGGTTATTTTTGACAATTCAACCAATGAAGCATTTGTCATTCCTCAAGGGTATGTAAAAGATAAGTTTGATGATCATTATTGGAAGATGCTTCATCCGTTAGAGGATACATGACTAGAGATAGTGGATGCACTAAATCTTTGATAGATTTTAGAGGCATAGTCTCCCAATGGGCCCCAATACCAGAAATCTATGTTTATTTTCTATAATATAGAACTACACAAGCACTTTTGTGAAAAGATGACAGATTATATTTTGAACACTATGGTGATGAATGAATATGTTGGTGATATTATTGGATGATTTATATGAGTGGAAACAAATAAGGTGAAATGTTAGTGGATTAATATCAAATACCTCATATTGATCAAATACTTCAAAATGGGGATGATTAACAAATAGGATTACCTATAATCATGTGACTATTTGGAGTATCATTATGAAGACATCATAAAGGATGATCAAGAATCTGATGTAAATTATTTACCCTAGAAATTTTATATGGAAATTGATTCTTTCCATACATAATGAAAATATATTTATTTTATAATTGAAATATTCAATAATTCCCCGAAGAATGATTTTAAAAAATCTCGAATAATGATGATATTTTGAAATAAATACTTTCCATATTGGTATCTTTTAAATCGTAATAACATTGAATGAAATGATTAAAATAAATAATTAAATACTATTAAAATAAATATATTTGTGATATAACATATTAATGGGTTTTCAATATACCAAATGTAAGAACATTGTTTTTCTATGAAGTATGAATCCTTCAAATAGAGGTATAATTTTTTCTATAAAACAATTATCGATGAACAATGTGTTCATAAATATTTTTTTGGTTATTGAAGTTTTTTTTTGTAATTTTTAATAGTGGAAAGTGAAACAATAAATTTTATTTAATGGTGAGTCTAATCACTTATTCCCTATGCACAAAATTTCAAATTATAGTGTGAAGTTGTGGAGAGGGAATTATATGGTGTAATATTTTCAATTACAATGCACATATTCTGACATCCCCAAGATTTGTTTTTTTATAATTTTGGACATATGCAAATTGAAGGGTTGGTCCATTTTTCTGATGTTGTGAAGCCAAACTAGGAGGATATGTTTCGTTGACATCAAACTAAGAGTGGTTGGGAAATTTTTGTCTAACCATGTGGAAGAACCATGTGATCCCCCTCCATGTGTAGGTCATGGAATGTGAATGGGGAATTGTTTTGGCATATCCTGTAGCCAAAATGGGTGACCCATTATTTGCTGAAAAAATGTCCAAAATTACCATATCAATTTGGATGGTTATACAACCCCCCATTTTATAATTCATCTGGATAAGGGAAACATTATTCCACATTTTGAGGATCCATGAATATCATCATATGTTATTGGATAAAACCATTATCCATAATCTAATTCAAACTATATTCTCCATGTTATACTCCTCTTAGTATGTTTTTTAGTTCATAGGCTTAGTTTGTTGTTTGTATTCTTATTGGTGATGTCATATTAATGTAGGCTCAAATGTATTTATTGAGGGTGTTGATCTATTTTTTCATTCTCTTCAAATACTAGATGAACTATGTTCCAATTCTAAATGAAGAGAGTTCTACAAGTATAAGGTACATGGTCTATGAATTGTCCCTAAAAACAATTAATTTATAAATATCCATTTTTGTTTTCATTATGGTTTATCGTGTCATTTAATCCAATAATTCATATTACCTTTTTTATAATTGTCATGATCAAATTCTAGAACCCATGTTGTTATTTTTCATTAATCTATGGAATGTTGTTATATCATTTTCGTCTTGCCTAGTAAGGTTTATTCATTGTTATACCTTAATAGCCCTTGTTACTTATTTAAGACACCATTAGATTATGTGGGATAATCCTTGACAAATGTATCTCATTTTCAATTAAATTATATTATTGATTGAAACTGTAAACCACATATATATTTTATATAATAATAACTTTTACATTCTTATCTAATCCATAGAATTTAATAAATCAATATTAAATGGTTTGGTGGAAAATGTATATATATATATATATATATAATGTTAGATAATGTTTAATTGTCAAATTTTTAAATGTCATTGATACATTATATCATGTTAATTAAAGTTAATTTAATGATCCAAAATAATTTATAAATTAAATGATTGTTTTATGGATTTAATAAATAATGATATAAGTATAAGGTTCCTATGTCATATAATACATTATATCCTTGTAGAAGTGTATCAATTGAGTGAGCCTAGGGTTCCCGATGAAATACAATAATTACACAATGGTTTCCATTTTGATTCAAGGAGATGGTTTCTAAGAGATACAATCACCTTAGAAAATGGACTATTCCTACTAACAGGTTAATGGAATGATTCTTTAGGATCTGATCATTAATTTTTTAATATATATATATATATTACAGACACTCCTTGGATCCATCATTATGTCCCCAGAAACAGAGCACCAAGGATTCACAACATTGTGCCAAGTAATTAATTTCCTGAGATTACTATCAATGTGCTCCATAAACTCAGAATAATTTACCGTGGAATTCCTTCAGAGAGACCCTTGGATTAAAATATTCCCATTATTAATAGATTGAATGAGTTTTTACATTGAGTCAGATGAACCCTAAGGTAATAGAGTCTCGGGTCATACATTGGATCCTATTTTGTTATTATTATGATCTATTTCTATATTGTTAACACATTCAAATGATTTACCCAAATAAACTCAACCCAATTTAATTTATAAAATGTCATCATCTAAAGGGACATATAAAACAATGTAAAAAATTGGAATGTGTTATCATTATAGCATTACATTATGAATATATATAGCTACTCACATTCCGTTTTATATTTTAAAATGATAATGCATAGATATCTTTGGTGGTGGCATATTTAGATGTATCCCAAACCCTATCTAGGACACTATTGGTACCTAAGAATATTATTTGATCTATGGTATGCAAAAGGGGAAGTGTCCAACCTTAGATACCATAATTTCATGGTTTCTTTAGATTCATTGTGGTAAAATATGACTATTTATTATATCGATATACCTAGATAATAAATCATCTATTTTGAATTTTTTTATATCATGAAATTTAACGAATCAATTTGTAACGCCCCGAACCCAGTTACCCAGAGTCGGTGCTTTATTATATAACATTGTCATGATTACAAGGAATTATTTCTTGAAGGACCGATCAGCTTAGAATTCATCAAAAATAGATCACATACATGAACGTTACATTACATTATAGAATGAAAAACAATAACAACAATTTCCCCTTTTGAACACATTCATATCCCTTAGACTATCTCTGTATTTCAATTATAAAATACTTCTACACATCTGGCGTAAAATAAAACATAGAAAGGGGTGAGAAAAAATGATCTGTATCGATAACAATGTAGCAAAAACATTCATAAATAAGAATAAGCATTTAAGGCAATGTATATGATTAAAAAATATTTTTAGACATAAAAATCAGCATCATATGGGGAATATAAAATCAATTAATTTAATTTTCCTATCCACATGGATGTTCTAATAGTCAAATAATCCCATACAATATCAATATAATCATTCATAATGATGGAATTCATAATGATAAACTTCATAACAACATAGTAAAGGCTTCGTGCCAAGACTACAAATAAGATTTTGTGAAGGCTTTGTGCCAGGACATTAGTTTGACTTGTGAGACCTCCTGATGTATCGAGGAGCTATAGCAGGCACCACCTGTCACATACTATGTACAATGCATTCCTCGTATGAAAAGATTTAAAAATAACATAATCATTCATATTAAATCTAGGAGATGAAATGTCAATACTTTGTCCTTAAACCACGAATGGTATAAAAATTAAACATCCACAATGAAACATATCACAAAACCTTTTAAACAATTTGGATGATTTTAATCATAATAAATCAAAATCAACCAAGTTTAAAATCTTTCAAACGATGTTGGAATAGATTAAAATACATTGTAAAACTCATGAATAGAAAAATACATTTTTCATGAAAACATCTAAAATTCACACAATTTTGAATGAAATACATTTAATGACATCAGACTCAGAGAATTATTACTACCATCCTTTTCTCCAATGTATTCTATTCAAAGACATAGGACTCAAGGAATTTATTACTTATCTTATTAACACATGATAATATTTCTTCATATGATGATAATATGTGGGTGACTATTTACTTTCTCAATGTTGGAATATCATAATGAAGGATACGATCCTTCATACTCTTGGGATCATATGTATCGCTGGAGTTCTCATTCCTTCAACTAGGTGCCATTTCCAAACAATGGCGTACACTAGGTCAGTTTATGAATCACAAATCCTAATTCCAAATGTGTAAAATACCTAATGCAATTTGAACAGTTTATGGTTATAATTAATAATCATTAAAAAATTTATTTGAGGAATTATTCACAACTAAATCTTTTATAATGTCATGTAATAAAAATCTAAAATATCTAAATCATATCAAACGGGAGTGTCAATACCAAGAGTGCAGCGAGGCTCATTGTCATGTTCTAGTTTTCATTCGATTCTAGCTCAAAGTGGTGTTTTCTAGTGTCACAACTAGGTACATTTGTGACAGATCTACCTATACCTACTTGTATCCATACATGGAAGTATATCTTAGAAAACTGACAAAATATCTACTATAACAAAATTCTAGGATGTTCTTCATTACTAATCCTCAAATATTATCTTAGGGTAGTGTTCTCTAATCAGAATTTTTATAAATCAAGTCTGCATTGTTTGTATTAATATTTCTATGATACCAGCTGTTACACTCTGACCCTGGTTTTCCAGAGTCAGTGCATTATTACAAAACATTGGCATCATTAAAAGGAATCATGTTCAGAAGGACCGATCAGTTTAACAGCCTTGGAAAATAGATTACATACATGAACATTGCATTAAAATATAAAATGAAAAATGACAACAACATTTTCCCCTTTTGAACACATTAAATACCCTTATCCTATCCCTGCAGGTCAATCATTAAATACATCTTCACCTCCTGGGAAAAATAAAAAATATAAAGGGGTGAGCTCAGATGAATAATATGGATAACAAAATAGCAGAAACTTTCATAAATAAGCATAAACATTTAAGGCAATATATAAGACTAAAATAAAATACTTTTAGTCATAAACATCAGCATCAAATGGCAATGATAAAATCAAATAATTCCATTTACTTATTCACATGGAAATTCTACTAGTCAAAAAATCACATGAAATATCAATAGCCAATTTTATAATGATAGAATTAATAATGCCAGACATTCTTACCACATAGTCAATACATTGTGCTATGACTACAAAAAAAATTTGTCAAGGCCTTGTGCCTAGACATTAGTTTGCCCCATGATACCTACTGATGAATCGAGAAGCTATAGCGGGCTCCACCCATCACTTACTATGTCCAATGCATTCCTCATATGAAAATATTTAAACATAACATAAACATTCATATTTAAAATATCATATGAAATGTCAATACTTTATCCATAAACCATTAATGGATTAAAAATTACACATCCACAGCCAAACATATCACAAAACATTCAATACAATATGGATGATTTGTGTCATAATAAATCAACTACAAACGAGTTTAAAATCTATCAAAGGATTTTGATATTGATGAAAATGATGTGTAAAACTCTTTGAGAGAAATATAACTTTCTCATGAAAATATTTAAAAGTCACAAAATATAGAAAAAAATACATTTAAAAACATTTTGAATCAAAGTGTCACATACCACATTGAAACGTTTTAATGGAATTAACATTTTAAAAACATTCATGTAAATTTAAATAAATCCTTAAAATCATATTGAAAATATGCACATTAATGAGAAAGGATTATAAGAATAAATCATTAAAACATTTAAAATGATGTTTTAGTTAAAGTGTACCATAAAAAATCATTTTGAATTTTTATATGAAACATGGACATGGATAATAAATAAGTTCCAGTAAAAACTTACACATATAAAATCTCGGATAATAATGAGATTGAGGAATTTACCCTTACCTTGCCCTTTCATCTAGTCGAGGTTACATTTAAACTCTTAAATAATGACCATTGTATGTTATTAAATTATACCAAAACCATATTAATATTTATGATATCATACACAATATATTTATTACTTTATACTAAACATTTAATAATAATTTCCATGATTAATTAACATTTCCTGAAATAATTACTTTCTTTATCGTACGTGTTTTAACTTGTTATTCTTTATTGTATCACATAGATCATGATTTAAAAAAATAAAAATTATAAAACATGATTTATAAATAATATATATTTATAATATTAATATGTATTATAGACATATATTCAAAATGAAAAACACTGTTTATGGAGATGGTAGGCCATACGTACGCATAAATGATGTTTCCATTTACATATTGTGTTGAACGGAACTTAGTGAATAAGATTTATGTTAGTACATAAATATTTATATATATATCAATTAGAATTATTATGTTATATATTACACACTTATTAAGGATATATATTTTTATAATCATTGTTGAATGGTGAATGTGGAAATGAATCTCATCGCGTTGTTGAGACGGTAATCCGTACGTACGCACGAGTGAAAATATCATTATATTGATGGTTAAATATAATGTAATTGGATGGTATATAATATATAAAAATCACTACCATGTTATATTTATTATTTACATTAGTTATAATCATTATTATACCCATCCAAATAATAAAGTGTTAGAATTACACACTACATCACGGCGTGGAGGCGGTAAGCCATACGAACGCACGTGTGGTGACATTGTCATTTATAGGATGGATAGAATAATGAATATGGTTGTACTATTTTATATAATAACATCGAAGTATATATAACATACTAGAGGAATTATTTTGGAATGGAAACAATAAAGAAAGATGAAGTGGAAGAAGAAAAGAACATGGAAAAGGTGATGAAATATTTACCTCTTTTCGAGTTCTTCCTATTGATTTGATCAAAAGGGATTCTTAGTATAGATTTATGACCTAATAAAGGCATCTATGCTGAAGGGAGGAATGTTGGGAGGGTATTTGGCTAGGTTTTGTCTGTGAAAAATGGCTTTGGAGGTGTGAAATTAAGAGAATGGGAAGTTCCATTTTATAAGAGATTTGAGGGTAACTTTTGGAAATGTTTGAAATATTATTTAGTAATATTATAATTTTATATTTATAATGGCTCAAAAGTGAATTATATAAAGGCTTAGGCGGGTATTATTCAAAAAAATCTCAACCAATAGGTTTTATACAAGTGTATATTTCCACTTTAACAATATCTATTATATTTAACTCTTAGTTAAATTGTTTAACTTTTATCGTGACTTCCGGTATTCCTAAACTATTTGTTTAATAAACATACTCTAAACATCCTAGAGAACATTAAGTGGTTAATTAATGACATATATAATATTATTTAAGCACTTTGAAATAATTTTATAATTTTATGAATATAATATCAACCGATAATATATTTTATGTTTTAAAAACAAATTTATGTTAATTTTGACATTATTTGGAATTTGTTTTTTTGTTTAAATTATAATAGAATGATTACATCAAAAATGTCACCACTGTCCTTCGGACCAGTGCCGTGACTACCCCAAGCCCGCCTCCCATAGGCCAGGGGCTGGCGACTAGCACCAATGTGTAAATCCCAACAAAAGGGGAATACATTGCCATTATAAAGTAAACAAACACCATAGAGTAAGCAAGTAGAAGTAAACACTAAGTAATACTGGGTACAACTGTAAGTGCTGGAAAGTAAATGGGCCAGAATACAAACCCAACTGAAGTAATGTACAACTGAAATAATGTAAAACAACTGAAAAGTAATGCAGCAATGTCGAGTCGTCCACTAGAAGTCCCACCTGAAGGGTGGGTACAGATAGCCTCCTCAGCTCCTTAGGTCCTGCCGTCCACTCCGTGTACGTCCTGCCCAGTGGTCCACCTCCAGGTACCGACTTTCTCCACACGCATCAACCGCGATTAGTGATTTCTATCATCTTCATCCAACACAACATAGTGTAGGCATATTCCGTGCAGGAGTGAGTATACGCTACTCATTAGGGACCCTGAGACCCCTGAAGGTCTCCCAAAATCCATAAAGGATAACCCACAATGTAAAGATACAATCACGAAGTAACATCTAACACTACTTAGGTATATTCCCAAATATATACCTAATTCATCAATTATAGTTCGACTCCAAAACCAGAGCCCAAGTTCGATCACGTCCACACATGATAGTACAACCCAATCCACACAGGAAAGCACAACCCAATCCACATAGGAAAGCAAGTAAATCATATCAAAGATAATGATTGAAATTCAAGACTCATATCACACAAGTATAGATCATTTCTAAAGAAAAAGGGGATGATCAGATGTAGTTACTGATTCATCTAGCTGGTACCCACGTAGGATACATGTACAGTAGTCATCACAGCCGAACCCACAGAGGATTCCAGTACGGTTGTCGTCATCGTCGAACCCACGGAGGATTCCAGTACGATAGTCTTCACCGTCGAACCCACAGAGGATTACAGTACGTTTGCCATCACTGTCGAACCCATAGCTACTGAGGAAATCCTCCTCTATAGAGTACAGTGGGCATGCTGCTACAACCAAGTTCTTCCCACTAACCTTGGACTACTGTATTACCCCAACTGTCGAGTACTGTGGGCCTGCTGTTACAACCAAACGCTTCCCACCATAGGTCTGCCGCTACAACCCAACACACACCCTCATAGCCTACAGAGGTAATCATTCTGTTGTGTACTGTGGATATGACTCTACAACCAGGCTCTCCTCCACCGTGGGTCTGCCTCTACAACCAAACGCTCCCCACTAGGCTATCGAAACACTCCGAGTCGATCGATGAGCAGTCGTCAAGTCTCAACCAGCTCTAAGGTTTCCGCACACAGCACGATCGTTTCTGGGAGGGTCCACTCCACGAGCCAAGGGGCTGATACATCAACTGATACGTATTCCGGAGTTGATGTATCCCAATGTTCAGTCTCGTCGATAGGAACTCAACACGACAGACATCACATTAATCAGAATCCCGGTCTGAGAGTTATTGGCTTTTCATCCGAGGGGCCCGGTTGGTTTTTAAGTCAAAACCAACACGACAGTACTCCAAATGCATCCAAACCTCGAGCGGAGTAAGCCAAAATGTCTGTCTCAATAAGAGGAATCCAAAAATCTCAAAGGCACGTCAATCAGATGTACGGATCTCTAGTTATAAGTGTTTCCGCTCCGAGGGCCCGGTTGGTTTCGTGTTCAAACCTACCCGGACGTACCACAAGTTATCTGAAACCTTGAGTGTAATATACCAAAGAGACCATCTCGATCCAAGTATCGCATCGCAACTAACGCTACATCAATCAGAGGTTCGTTTCCCATGTAACAAGCATTTAAACGAACCTGCCCGTTTGATGGGGTTTTCGGCCCGGACCGACCCGGCCCGAGACCCCTTGGGTCGGCCCGACCCGCGTCGACCCGACCCGCGTCGGGTCCGGTCCGGCCTGGGTGCCCGATGGTTGAGCGGATGTGGAGGGGTGTTGTTCCCCCCCGGTTGACCGAACGGCGCAGCTTTAATGCCGCGCCGCCTCGCCTAAACCCGGAATGACAAAGTCATTCTGGTCCGCCGCGGCGGATTTCTTTTTCGGCGGCGCGCCACTGCCGCTGGTGTGGCACGTCGCTCCCGCTTTCTGCGGACCACCGGACGCACTCCCAAGGTCGGTTTTGCCGGTCGTCTTCGCCAGTGGTCCTCCCGGGACCTGCTCTTCACTAAGATGACTCTCAAACGTCGTTGCAGTCCTGTTCCAACCGCGGCCTCTTCGTGATTCTCCGGCGGGGTGCAATAGCGCCACGCCCCTTCACAGTGGCCCGACTCAGGCCATGGCTTCTTTGGGCCTCAACGGCGCAGCGCGACGGCACCACGCTTCTTCGCCACATTTCTCCTTGTTTCCGCGCAGTGCCGTTGCACGGCACCACCTTCGTTCGAGCCACAAAGAACACAACAAAAATGGTGGAGGAGGGTCGGTCGTGTTTGTGTGGTCCAACCTCCTCGCGTTAAATTGATAACAAGCGGACCAAAGAAATTGACGATGAACGGAAATGAATATTCACGAACAAAATAAAACCCATACCTCAATGAAGTCATCGAATGAGGATCATCATGGAAAAAGGATGTCGTGGAAGACGACGTCACGTAAGACGACGTCGTGGAAGATGGCAACACAGAAGAGGGCGTTGTATACGTCGTCGATGCACGCCTGATAGAGGATGCGGCACATCATCGTTCTTCAAAGAAGGAATCTCTCACCGGCTGTGGAGAGGGGAGGAGACGGTACGGTGATCTCCCCTTTTGGTGATGGAGTTCTTCATTGTAGACTCGGAGTTCTTCGGGTTCTTCTCCGAGGAAGAAGAAGATCTCCAAGACTTGAGCTCTCCTCTCCCAAAAAAATCTCCACACAACGAGTCAACCAAAAAATAATAATTCTTTGCCTTATTTTATTACTCATGCCAACCATTTTCAAAATTTATAGGATCAAAATCAATTAATTGACTTAATTGATGAGCATTTTATATTCCAAATTTAATTTCAAGAGTTGACATGTCATTAAATAGGGGGGGTGCGTGTGAATTGCACAAATAAGATCTCATGGGAGGTTTTAGGGATTTGAAGGGGTGGGGATCTTATGGGCCCCACTTCAATTAATATCATACCTAGGGGAGTTTGGATGTATTGGGTCCCACTCCAACCACCATGCATAGGTTTAAACTACTTAGAATAGAAAATAAAAATTGTTGCAAACTTTTTTATTTCTTTCCTTAGTTGACCCATTTTTTTTAAAAACCTCACCCGAGAAAACACAACTCCAGAAAAGGTGTTCCTAAGAAATTACCTGCACTGTGAATCCATCGGTTCCCTAAGATTTCAATTCCGATCAGCGGTTCAAAAGTTAGAAAAACCCGCTTGTTCGTTCGCTGAACATACCCGAGCTAAACTTCGGAAATTGATTCTGGGCAAACCGGGCCTCGGAATCAGGTACCGTCAGAAACTATGTACTCGTAAAATCCCAATGAAAATTAAGAAAAAAAATCCTTTGAAATTTATGGGTTTTTACATTACTCCCACCTCAGGGCTTTACTTCCCCATAAAGATACATCACAAACTAGGGAAACAAATGAGGGTACTGAGCACGCATCTGAGCTTCCCACTCCCAAGTGCTCTCCTAGAGGTTCTCGTGCTGCCATCTGATGCACATTAGAGAATCGACCACCCATGTAGGACCTGCTCTTGTCGATCCTTGGTCTCCATCAGGACCTCTTCAATAGTCACCCCATCGTAAATGAAATGTGTTGGGTCATGCACGTATCTTCTCAGCTGAGATACATGGAAATCTTCGTGCACTTGGTAAAACTAAGGTGGATGGGTAAAGCGGTAAACCACCTCACCTACCATGTTGAGGACCTAGAATGGTCCAATGAATCATGGAGATAACTTGAAGTTGTGGCTAAAACTCTATAATCCACGTCGAGGTGAGACCCGTAGGAAAAAGTGGTCACCATCCTCAAACTCCAGTGGTCTCCGCATCCTGTCAGCACAAGCTTTTTATCGGCTCTGAGCTATCCTCATCCGCACTTGGATGACCTGGACCTTCTCTGGTCCTACAAGAGCTTTTAAGATTTCATGTATTCCAATAAGAGAAATCCAGTCTCATCCCCATGATGAACCACGTTCAGTGCCTAATACAGTCAATCCCAACATGGATGATACTAATCCATACCAAGGATGACGCTGTAAGGCCTCGACGCTGCTACCAAGAGATCCGACCGTTACTTTCACCTCCAAGGGTTGAGTCACACTGTCAGCATCAGTGTGTGGTCAATGGGTTTCCTCCAGTAGGAATCTCAAAAGTGAGGGTCAAGTCAACATTTTAAACTATAACCTCTTAGTAACAAAAAAATAGAGGATAGGAAAGTAAATTCCACAAAGAAAGGTGTCTCTTATTACTGCAGCTCAAAGTACAAAGACACAAAGCATCCACAAACAAACATCATCAAAGCTAGAAGAAACATGAACTAAAGTCTCCATTTATGGAGCTAGTCCCGCTCAAGTCCATCTTCTCCCGGAGCTCCATGATCGTAGGCCTCAGTTGCCTAAAGCTGAGCTCTCCCCTATCCAGCCATTCCCTACGGTCGAGGTGGTCTTTTTGGTGGTGGTGGTGGTGGTAGGGCCTCAAAGTGTCGCCCACCACCCGCTGCACGGCCAGCTCCCCTGCCTCGGTCTCCTGCTCCTTGAGATCCACCCCGATCGAACCTTTGCCTCTGCCTGGGAGGTCCTTCGTTTATCAGCTAGTCATCTGTATGGAGGTTCGGACATTCAGGTGCCATGTGACCAAACCCGCCATAGGAGTAACACTATCCGCTCCTGGTAAGTCGTCTCCCCCCAGAGTGCCTCGCACACACAATCATGTGTCATGCGGTCGATCACCTGTAGGTCTGGTCCTCTTAGACCTCTACATCATCTATTTACTGGTCGCTGCAGAAGACTTTCCCGCATGCCAGCTAGTGGTGGGTCTTGCTGCTGGATACTGCTCAGCAAGGATACTCTCTACTAAGAGGGCTCGCCCCAACACCCCTGTCTACGTCGGGATGCTGTGATAAACAAATGAAGCTCTAATATCTCTCCTGAGCCCCAGCTCGAAGGTTTGTGCCCTGAAGAACGGGTCTCGTACCATATATGTAGAGTAACATGAGAGATCAGTGAACCTCGCTGAATACTGTGCCACTGTCATGCTACCCTGCTGAAGATGATGTAGCTCCTGTATATGCACTGCTCGAAGGGTGGCTGGTACAAACTCTGCCCAGAACAAGCTCTCAAAGTCTTCCCACAAAGGGATTCCTCTTCGTGCACCTGGAGCTTCAATCTCCACCATCTGCCTACTACCACGTGTAGGAGGCTCGCGGCAAGGATCACCATGAGGTCAGCTGGTGTCCCCTCTAACCTGAAAACTCGAACTACAGCCTTCATCCAATCCTATACTGCCTGAGGGTCCATCTCCTCGCGGAACTTGGGTGATCTCTGATGCTAAAACTCATGCAGTGCACTAAGGCTACGTGCACTCTTAGTGGCTGGGCTGGTGGCATCGGTAGCTCGGTGGGTAGAGGTACCACCGGTGCCTCCGCTGTAATGGGACCATGCACCGAGGCCTCATCGCTCGGTGGGCTGTCGTCTCGCAAAAAGCTCCAAACCCTAGGTGGATGCCATCATGGGGCCATCCTGGAAGGAGACAGGTGTCCCACGGTCAAAACTATATACCTGGTGAGCTGACACAAAGTAATCACAAAGAAAACATTTGAAACACACATGCAATCAGTGTTTTTGCGCACTGAGTCGGAAATCAGAAGTCAAGGTCCTGGTGTATGAATATGTCAGCCGGAGCACCAACACTGGACTCTCTGGACTGATAACCACACTCAATACCCTTCACACTATTACTTCACATAGAAGAAATATCAGAGTCTTGAGTTCTGTGGTAGAACCGAACTCCTTTGATACCAATTTTTCATGGCCATCCTCGGGACCCGTGTCGTGACTACCCCAAACCCGCCTCCCATAGTCCAAGGGCTGGCGACTAGAACCATGGAATAAATCCAGACAAAAGGGGAAGGCATTGCCTTTATAAAGTAAACATACACCATAGAGTAAGCAAGGATAAGTAAAAACTAAGTAAAACTGGGTACAACTGTAAGTGCTGGAAGGTAAATGGGCTAGAATACAAACCCAACTGAAGTAAAGTAAAACTGAAAGAATGTACAGCAACTGAAAAGTAAAACAGCAATGTCGAGTCATCCACTGGAAGTCCCACCTAAAGGGTGGGTACAGAATGCCTTCTCAGCTCCTCAGGTCCAGCTGTCCGCTCCGTGTACGTCCCGCCCAGTGGTCCACCTCCAGGTACCAACTTGCTCCACAAGCCTCAACCGCGATCAGCGGTGGCCGTCGTCTGCATCCAACACAACGTAGTGTGGGCATAGCCCATGCAGGGGTGAGTATACGCTATTCAGTAGGGACCCCGAGAACCTCGATGGTCTCCTAGAATCCACAAAGGATAATCCACAAAGGAAAGATACAATCACAGAGTAACATCCAACACTACTTAGGTATATGCCCATACATATACCTAAGTCATCAATTCAATTTTGGCTCCAACACCCGAGCCCAAGTTCGATCACATCTACACAGGATAGTACAACCCAATCCACTTAGGAAAGCACAACCCAATCCACATAGGAAATAAAATTAATCATATCGAAGATAATGATTGAAAGTCAATACTCTGCTCACACTGGTATACATCATTTGTAAAGAAAAAGGAGATGATCAGATGTAGTTACTGATTCATCCAGATGGGACCCACGTAGGATACAAGTACAATAGTCATCACCGCCAAACCCACTGAGGATTGCAGTACGGCTGTCGTCACCATCGAACCCACAGAGGATTCAGATACAATAGTCTTCACCGTGAAACCCACGGAGGATTCCATTACGTTTTCCATCATCGTCGAACCCATAGCTACTGGGGAACTCCGCCTCAATTGAGTACAGTGGGCCTGCCGCTACAACCAAGCGCTTCCCACTAACCTTGGACTGCTGTAGTACCCCACCTGTCGAGTACTGTGGGCCTGCTGCTACAACCAATAGCTTCCCACCGTGGGTCTATCTCTACAACCAAGAGCTCCTCCATTGCGGGTCTACCGCTACAACCATGCGCTCCCCACGGGGCTATCGAAACATTCCGAGTCGATCGATCAGCAGTCGTCAAGTCTCAGCCAGCTCTAGGGTTTCGCACACAGCACACTCATTTCTAGGAGGGTCTGCTCCATGAGTCAAGGGGTCAATACATCAACTGACACGTAGTCCATAGATTATGTATGCCAAAGTTCCATCTCGTCGATAGGAACTCAACACGACAGACGGCGCGTCAATCAAACGCACGATCTAAGAGTTATCGGCTTTTTCGTCCCAGGGGACCAGTTTTTTTTAAGTCAAAACAAACCCGACCATAGTCCAACTACGTCCAAACCTCAAGAGGATTAATCCAAAATGTCTGTATCACTAATAGGAATCCAACAAAGTCGACGGCACATCAATCGGACTTCCGGAGGTCATGTTATAAGTGTATCCGCTCCGAGGGCCCGGTTGGTTTCGTGTTCGAACCAACCCGGCCATACCCCAAAATCTATGAAACCTTCAGTATAATATACCTAAATGACTGTCTCGATCAAAGGATCACATTGCTATTGATGGTACGTCAATTGGAGGTCTGTTTCCCAAGTTATGTGTGTTTAAACGAACTTTCCCATTTTTAGGGGGTTTTGGGCCCGGACCGACCCGGCCCGTGACCCCCTGGGTCGGCCCGAACCGGGTGGACCCAACCCGAGTCGGGTCCCGACCGGCCCGGCAGGCGGCCCGGCCCAGCCCAGCATAGACGTACCGGCCCAGAGCGGCCGGTCCAGCCTGGGCGCCCGCTGGCTGAGCGGACGCGGGGGGGTGTTATTCCCCCCCGGTTGACCGAATGGTGAGGCTTTAATTCCGCACTGCCTCCCCTAAACCAGGAAAGACAAAGCCGTTGGGGTCCGCTGCGGCTACTTTTTTTTCTGGCGGCGCGCCAATGCCACCGCGCCGGGGTGGTGCACCGCTGCTGCTTTCCGCGGACCACCGGACGCGCTCTGGTGGTCTGTTTTGCCTGTCGCCTTCGCCAGCTGTCCTCCCGGGACCTGCTCTTCACTGTGACAGCCTACAAAATATCGTTGCGGTCCCGACTCCGGCCTGGCATCTTTCGTCCTCAATGGCACGACGTGACGACGCCACGCTTCTTCGCTGCATTTCTCCTTGTTTCTGTGTGATGTTGTTGCACCGCACCGCCTTCGTTCGAGCCGCAACGAACACAACAACAAAGGGGGATGAGGGTCACCCATGTTCGTGCGGTCCAACCTCCTCCCGTTAAATTGATATCAAGCGGCCCAATGAAATTGACGATGAAAGGAAAATAATATTCACAAACAAAATCAAACCCCTACCTCAATGAAGTCGTCAAATGAGGATTGTCGCGGGAAAAGGACGTCGCGGAAGACGGTGTCGTAGAAGACGATGTTGTATACATTGTCGATGCATGCCCGATGTAGGATGTGGTGCATCGTCGTTCATCAAAGAAGTCGTCTCTCACAGGCTGCGGAGAAGAGAGGAGATGGTACAACAATCTCCCCTTTTGGTGACGGAGTTCTTCGTCGTAGACTCGGTGTTCTTCACGTTCTTCTCCAAGGAAGAAGAAGATCTCCAAGACTTGAGCTCTCCTCTCCCAAAAAATCTCCACACAACGATTCAACCAAATAAATAAGGATTTGACTTATTTTATTACTCATGCCAACCCTTTTCGAAATTCAAAATATCACAATCAATTAATTTACTTAATTGATGAGCATTTAATAATCAAAATTTAATTTCGAGAGTTGACATGTCATTAAATAGGGGGGGGTGCGGGTGAGTTACACAAATAAGAGCTCGTGGGAGGTTTTTGGGATTTGAAGGGGTGGGGCTCGTATGGGCCCCACTTCACTTAATATCCTACCTCTAGGAGTTTGGATGTAGTGGGTCCCAATCCAACCACCATGCATAGGTTTAAACTACATAGAATAGAAAATAAAAATTTTCGAACAAATTTTTATTTCTTTCCTTAGTTGACCCATTTTTTTAAAAACCTCACCCGAGAAAACGCAACTCCAGAAAAGGTGTTCCTATGAAATTATCGGCACTGTGAATCCATCGATGCCCTTGGAAGTTGATTCCGAGCACCAGATCAAAAGTTAGAAAAAATCCCTTGTTCGTTCACTGAACATACTCGAGCTAAACTTCGGAAATTGATTCTTGGCACACCGTGCCTTGGAATCAGGTGCCGTCAGAAACTGTGTACTCATAAAATCCCAAAGAAAATTAAGAAAAAATTTCCCTTGAAATTTATGTGTCATTATAGAAAACATTGACTTAATAAACTCTAGCATGTCATATTAAACAATAAAACAATTTTAATTCATCAAAAGTCTCAAATTTCATTTAATTGGGTATTTATAATATCAATTATTTTAATCCTTGATTAATAAGTTAATTAATACATTATCATTGTGTCATAAATAAATTTATTTATTTAATGTCCAAAAATTTTAAATAAAATACAATTGTGTAGGAAATCATTTTTTATTTCTAAAGAATTATAATAGTTGAATTTATCTTGTGTATAACCCTATATTAAAAATATTTTAGTTACAAAAACATGAATTTAACACTTTTAACTTTTCTTTAAATTAAATAAAAATAAAGGTCTGAATCTAATCCAAGTGGATATAAATGATCATATTTTATTAAAGAACTTGTTTTTGGTAGAATTACACTTATCTAACAGAATTAGTACAAGTGTTATTGTAATTATAATATCTTATTTATCCTGAATTACGATATTCTCTTTTAACCATGATAAATAAAAGTTAAAAGTTACCTTTCACCAAAAATTATTTTAATCTTATTGAACCACAAATAACATATTATGTTTAACCATGTCTCTTAGATTTTTTAAATTCAACTCACAAAAGTGATAAAATTAATTTTTATGCAAATTTTCAATTTCTCTTAGAAGGTTGGTAAATGACGGTAACAAGTTTAATAAAATTGTATATGTATAAAAATATTATAAAATGACTAAAATGAATTAAAATGAAATTTATAGGTATTTATATCTATTTTTACCTAAAATAAAATAAAATAAAATAACAAATTTAATAAATTAAAAGTCAGTTTTAAACAATAATGCTGTGCTTTTCACTAATCATCAAAAAATGAATGTTTTCAAAAAATACAAAATATTCACCCTAAGCTTATACTGATATTATGAATTAAAAAATTTAGTTTTTTTTACAAAATTTAAAACAAATAATATTCAATTATTAATTGAAAATTCATTTCCATTGTCAAAACCAAAACACGGGTTTTTAAAAAGTAAAAACTATCAAAATATTGACATGTGTTTATGTCAAATATAAATGGGAAATTAATTATAATGACCAAAATTATCTTAAATGATAAAAATATAATCTAATTATAATTCCAAACCATTCAAATGTATAATTAAACACCATAAATTTTTTTTAAGTAGTTTTCATTGAAATGTTACTAATTTTCACTATTCTCTCAAATAGGAATGTTATCAGAAAAGCCCCAAAAATTTATCTAAACTACATTTTAATGTCACAATTCTGAAGATAAAGTTGATTTTTTCAAATTGAATATATAAAATTTTCAAATATTGAATTTAAATAAATGATTTAATTAAAAGGCTATAAAATTTCATTTTTTGAAAAATACTTCTTTTATCTGAAAAATGAATTTATTCATATATTAGGACTAATAAACAGATAGTATGGATTATAAATTTTTATAGAGTATATAAATTTCATTTAACACTATTCAAAATCGTTTTTTTAATGGCTAGTTTTCTATGTTGTGGTATGCTCGAACTCAGTTTTGTGTGTTGCACAAGTTATTGAATTCTTTTGACGATATAACGTACTATGAAATATTGGGTGTTACACCCTGAATCCTTGTATACATGTTTTATAGAATTTTAGGGGAATGGAATTTCATCACAATCTGTTTTTATATGATACTATTGATTTTTAGTTGTTTATTATTGTAGGATATTCATGTTTACTTACATTTCATGTTTTATTTATTCCTTATTTTGATACAAATAGTATTATTCATCTATTTTGTATATATTCCCAATGTTATCCTCTTTGACTAGAGTCAATTTGATTCCAATAGTCACACCCTAGCTCCACAGATCTTTTTGGAATCTTTTAGAGTACAGGGTGGCAGGATTGATCCATGTTTCCAACTGAGTTTAATGAATCATTTAGTTAAACTAGTTTGGGGAATCACAGTGTTGCATTAGTGGAATTTTTTTTGTCATATTTATTTTGAAATTATTGCATGTGATAATGAAAATGTTGTAATTGGTAATAATTATTTCATGGGAGAAGAAAACTGATATTGTTGGTAAATACCACGATTTATGGGAAATGGATGATTGGGTTATTTATTCCTCTTACTATAATACATATAGTCTCACTCATAGGTGATGAAAATGAATTGTGGTATATCATATTAATTCTTGATATTTAATCATGTCCTGGTATGGTAAGGATCATTTTTATAACAATAATATAAGAACCTATAAATCATAGTCCATTGATATTCCATTCTATATTGGTGTATTTCATTATTTTTATTCCCGATGTTTCCTCTGATTGTAGAGTGAGCCATGTTTTTATATTTTTCTATGAAATTACTGATTTTTTTATGTGAATGCTAATTGGTTATTTAATTTTTTATAAAAAAGTAAAATGATTATTTTCCATTAATGATATATCATGGAAACATAAATACATTTTTTGAAAATTATAATCTATATAACCTGAGTATTATGAGTTTGGATTTAGTCATGATTGTTTCATTAACAGTTTCAATATATGATGTATACAAGCCCCTATTAATTGGAAATTAATATTAATAGACTTGATCAACCATATATTATTTTTTACATTCTTACACTGAATTTTATTATTGATGAATTTAATTAGATTGTTGTTAATTTTACCAAAAATATTTATATTCCCTTAATATATGGGAAGGAAAGTTATTTTAACTGAGGAATATTATATATATAAAAATTAAATATGAACATACAATTCCAATATTAATATATTTATGAAATTTTTTATAGTGAATGGAGGTGTTGGATGAAATTTATGAAGTTTCACTTCCTTGATTTGTAATTGACCATCCATATATATGAACATATATAAATTAAATTTTAACAATTACCAAATCTACTACATCTAAGATGGTAGTTGAGTAGTATAATGGGAAGTGACCCCTTTTTTATGTTCCTTTCACTAATGTGCCAATCATATTTCATATTTTATCCACAATGACTTCTTGTAATTTTTTTATTTATGCCACCAAAATGTCCTCAAATCATTTTCCATGATGGTGTTGACAACCATACTCTATAGTTAGTGTTCCTAGATCTTCTCGTCTAATAACACAAACTACCCCATTCTTCTATTCATGCTATTCCAAAACAAGTCACTAACACTCAACATCATTACTGTTTTATATTTTTGATTTTTTAAATAAAAGGTTCATAAAGACTTTCACCTACTATTTCTGATCTGTCATGTGAGTTCCAATAGTAGCATCCACCCGTATTTTGATGTGATTGTAGTCCATAGGTTACTCATTATTTTATTGAGTAAATTCATTCTATATTCATGCATCTATAGAATAATGCTATGAGGATGTTCATTCATTCCCCCTACATTCTATGAAATTCCACCATACATTATAAGGATGTGATAACATAGACATGTCATTATTTTATCATCGTTTGTGTTTAACTCTAGAATAACTTGAATGAAAAAATTTTCCCCTAGAAACTCAAATCTGACTAATCTCAAGATTTTATGCAACTGATGTGGGTTGAAACATCTCTTATAGACTTTTTAGTGTCTTTTGTAGAGTTTTGGTTCTTTTTACTGAATCTAGATGGTGATGATTTATGAGAAGTGATTCGTTTTGAGGAGGATCTTAATTATTCTATCAGCACATAGGTTAATGGTTTTTTAAATATATACTTTTTGTATTATTTTTAAACAGGCTATTATCATTGTTAAAAATGTGAGTGAATTCGATAATACTAGGAATAAAGTATTAATTTGGACATATTGAAGTATTTGACCGAGTAGCAGGATATATAACTTGGAGGATTCTTATTAGAGTAGCAGGGGCAAGAGTATCTGCACTGGATGCTCTATTATATTCCATCAGTGTTGATGTAGGGGAATCAATAGGATATGTGACAAAGAGATCCTCCTTAGTTTAATTCATGAATATATATGGGTTATCATATGTGATTATATTTTATCATTACATGTTCTTCAAGTGGAAGAGGATACACACCATCTACACAGTCTGGGGTAGGATCAGTTGTCCACACTTGGCATGGAGTTTCAATACCACTAACATGATAGGATGAAAATGATGTTGTGGGAACGGTATCTTCCATTATGATTATCTGAATAATTATACTAGACTTGATTAGTGTTTCACTAATATAAAAAGCGATCTTGGATATTTATATTTTCATTCCATAGAGATGATACTTTAAAAGAAGAGTGCATAAAAATTTATAGTTCAAGGTACTATTTTAGTTGCTTCTATTATTATAACTTCTTTGATAGATAAATATTGTCTTCAATACATACAATACATACAACCATTGGTTATATCAACCATTATCTATCTTTCAACCATTGGTTGTATCAAGATATACATACAATACATTTATTGGTTGATAACCCAAAGTCACTATAGAGAATATTGCAATAGGGGATTAACCAACAAGGGGACTTTCCCCATGAGTTAGTGTGACGTCCCGGACCCGGCTGTCCCTCAACGTGAGCCCCGAGCCCGATTGGCCACATGACCCCTGTCTCGTCTCCCTATAGGCCAGGGGCTGCCGACTAACAGCGGGGGTGTAATGGTGATTCAGTGGGGAGACTGTACCACTATGTCAGAGCACACAGTGGAATAGCAGCAAAGTAAGAGATATAGCGGAAGCACAAACAAAGGATAAACTAGAGAAAAGGGGAAACATACAAACCAAACAACAGAAGTAAGGATGTCCTGATAAATATACAAAAGCCTCATAGGTAGTGTCTGATAAAAAATGGATGCATGGAATGCTGATACAATGGAAATAGAATACAAGATTGCTATGCAGTAATACAAATAGGGAACAATGCAGTCCACGGCCATCTCTAGCAATGCTCGGTCCTCTGCTCTAGAACTCCAGCTAGATCATACATGTATCAACAACATAACGCGGGGATTTTTACCCTACTAGTACCTACAGCAGTAAATTCTACACGGGGGCCCAGGAGGCTGCCAGGTAGGGTGTGAGAAAAGTCTCTTTAGGCCACCACCAACAGGGTCTATGTGTAAACCAAATAGGTCTTCACTGTAATAGTGATAAATAGAGTGCAAATAAGTAATGTAAAACAATAAAAAACTCTCCTGCTTGGGTTCCGGAAGGACACATGGTGGGTCTACCTTCTTCTGCTCATGGCTGGTAGTCTAAAAAAAACCTGAGTATAGATATATATATATATATATATATATATATATATAAATATATATAATACATTGGGTAGGACCGGGATGGAACTCGTAGATGTCCTTAACCCAAGGGCAGCGCTCTCGATCCTACCCATGGCCCAACCTTGTGGAAGCTCTCACGGTCTATCCCCGGCCCGAAGGCTTAATAATGATTCAAGAGAGCTCTCATAGTCTACCCTTATCCCAAATCTGTATAATAGGGGAGCTCTCATGGTATACCCCTGGCGTAAAGCTGTATCATTTAATTAGGGGAGCTCTCGTGGTCTGCCCCTAGCTCGAAGCTGTATAATAGGGGAGCTCTCACGGTCTACCCTTGGTGCAAGACTTAATCGGTTAATAATCCTAGGTTATAAGGCATACCCTTCTTATAACATTCATGTCAATAAAACACGGAATTTCCATCTCATAATATCACAAAATCACATTTCAAGGAAACATGCATCTAAAATAATAAAAGGGGTTTAGGCTAACTCATCCTAGCCAAGCTATAACCAAAAAATCCCATTTTCCTCACATGGAAATGGCTTTCAAGACATACACATACGGTCCAATGGTGAAAAGGGGCTAAAACTCAAGGTATAACCCCTATGGGTGTCTATACCGGGGTCATACGGTAACCAATTACCCAAACGAGTGTAGTTCCCATACCCTCCTATCACAAGGGTCATTTAGACAATAAGCAGTCAATATAAATAAGGGTTTGGAAAAAGGAAAACCAGGACATGAAAAAATAAACTCAAGATTGACGAAAACCCAAAATGGAAACCACATGACCACCTACCTTAGGGCTGTAGACGCAGGCTCGCTCGATATCGACCTCAAATTCGAAGTAGATTGGGGAAGATATGAGTTTCAGTTCAATGCCCTGAAAATAGGGCATATGTGCCTGCATCAAAATAACATGATGGAAATCAAGATTTTCCGTGGAGAAAGGGGTGCGTGAGGTTAGCCTTACCATGGGTGATCCAACGCCTTCGACGGATCGATGAACGGTCACCGGGGGAAGAAACGGCAAGATAATGAGCGGGGAGAGGGTTTTGGAGCTCAAAGGAGGCTCCCCACTAGTTATTTCTGTGGGTAGGAGAAAGGAATAGGTTTTAGGGTTAAATTGAATTAATGGAAAAATTGTAAATTTTTACCCAAATCAGGTTCGCACGGTTTAGGCGCATGGTTTACCAAACCGTGTGCAAACCGTGCGCACCTCACTGCCTCCAAAAAGCACGGCCGCATGGTTTACCCAAACCATGCGACATTACTATTCATGTCGTGCACAAATCGTGCGCATCTCACTGCCTTCAAACCAAAGGCCGCACGGTTTACCCAAACTGTGCGCAGCCTGTGCGCAGGCCGTGTGCCCCTATCTATAAGTCCATTTCCCCAACTCCCAGGCTCTGATCAAGCGTTGGACACTCCCCGAACCTACCTTTAAACGTTACACACCATAAAAAAGCTTAAAGTACATATTTTAAAGAAAAACTAATTATCCATACCTTTTCCAATGATTCGGGTCGTTACAACCTCCCCTCCTTAAAGAAACTCGTTCCCGAGTTGGCCATCTGAGGGTAAATAGGTGTCACCAACAAAAAGCTCCAACAATTGAGATCGTATATCAGCCTCCCACTCCTTGGTCTCATCTTGTACCCGACCGTGATGCCATAGCACCTGTACAAGAGGAACGGACATGCCTCGGAGTGTCTTCACGCTCCGGATGACAATTCGCATCGGATATTACTCAAAAGAAGAATCCATATCAAGTTCAACCTCATCAGGTTGAAAAACATGAGTCAGATCTGAAAAGTATAGGTGAAGCTGAGATACATGAAAAACGTTGTGTGTGTCCTGATATCTCTGCGGATGTGAAAGATTGTAAGCTACCTGTCCGATCTGCTTCATCACCTCAAAGGGTCTTACGAACCAGGTAAAATCTTACCTTGCTTCCATATACGTCTCTGCCCCAGCCTGGGTGAGATCGTCAAGAAAACCTGGTCCCTAACATTGAATTCAAGAGTTCGCCGGTGCTTGTAACCATAAGACTGCTATCTAGATTGAGATGTCTACATATGCTTCCTAATAAGTTGTATCTACTCTATAGTCTTCGACACAAGACGTGGTCCTAGAACATCTTCCTCCCCTACATCAAGCCAACAAAAAGGCGAGCGACAAGGCCTACCATATAAGGCTTCATAGGGATCCATCTCAATGGTAGCCTAGAAGCTATTGTTATAAATGATCTAAACAAGAAGAATGTGTTTCTCCCATGAACCTCCAAATTCGAGAACACATGCACGTAACATATCCTCTAGTACATGTATAGTGCGCTCAGTCTGTCTGTCAGTCTACGGGTGATAGGCCGTACTCAAGAGTACCTGCGTACCCATGGCCTTCTGTAAACCCTGCCAGAACCTAGATGTAAAATGAGGATCTCTGTCCGAGACAACAGATCAACGTGCTCCATGAAGGCGTACTATTTCCCTGACATAAATCCTTCCCAATTCATCAACCGCGATGGTCTCCTGCACAGGTAAGAAATACGTGACCTTCGTTAGACGGTTGATGATAACCCAAACCGCATCTTTTCCACGAGGTGACTTGGGTAATGTAGTTACAAAGTCCATAGAAACATCATCCCATTTCCACTTCGGAATGGAAAATGGCTGCAAAATCCCATCTGGACGCTGACGATCCACCTTCACCTATTGACAGGTGGAACAACACGTAATGAAACCGGCTATCTCCTGCTTCATGCTAGGCCACCAATACTGTCATCGCAAATCACGATACATTTTGGTGATGCTTGCGTGAACTGCCCATGCTGAGGCATGGAAATCCCTCATCAGCTCCTCTCTGGTGTCTGCTGGGACCCATACACGCCCACAGAACAACAAAGTATCACCTTCATCAATGGTCCAATCAGTACAGGCATCATCAGCAACACTTTCTCATAGGACAAGGCCTTCCAGATCAGATAACTATCTTGCCCTGACCCATTCCAGAAGAGAATATGTCACTTCTAAGGCTGAGAGAATAGTCTGGCCATGACCCTCCTTAACCTCAATGTGTATCTCCGAAAATAGTTCCATCAGCTTCCTGTCCTCATCAGATTCCCGAACCACCTGCGACTGAGTTTTCTGACTCAACGCATCGGCTACTGAATTTCCATTCCTAGGAGTGTAGGCCAATTCGAAATCAAAGGACTGTAGGTACTCGACCCACCTGTGTTGCCTGATATTTAGATCCCACTAAGTGAAGATATATTTGAGGATTTTTTGGTCAGTGAATTCCACATAATGATCTCAAAAAAAATAGTTTCTCCAACAGAGTAAGGCATGTACAACCGCTGTGAACTCGAGGTCGTGTGTTGGATAATTCCGTTCATGCGGCTTTAACTGAAAAGAACCATACGAAACTACTCGCTCATCCTGCATCAAGACAGCTCCAAGCCTGATACATGATGCATCACAATAGACTTTATACGCCCTGCCTAGCTCCAAAAAGATTAGTATCGGTGCCAAAGTATGTCTGCCCTTCAGTTCCTGAAAAGATGTTTCACAAGGTTCCGACCACTCGAATCTCACCCACTTTTTTGTCAAAGCTGTAAGTGTGCTTCTAGGCATGAAAAGACCTGAATGAACCGCCTATAATATCCAAAAAGCCCCAATAAACTCTTGATATCGAAGAAGTTCTTCAGTTGCTCCCAAGAGACTACAACACTCACCTTCTCAGGGTCAACTGAGACTCCAGACTCAGAAATAATGTGACCCGGGAAGTGAACCTTATTTATCCAAAAGTGGCATTTACTAATCTTAGCATAAAGCTGATGCTCTTTTATTGTATTCAGTATGATCTTAACATGGGTTTCATGGTCGTGTCTCGAGCATGAATAGACTAAGATATCGTCCACAAATACCACCACAAAAGAATCAAGGTAAGTGTGAAAAATCCGATTCATAAGAGTCATAAACAATGCAGGTGCAGTCGTAATCCCAAATGGAATGACTAGGTACTTATAGAGACCATACCTGCTCCTGAATGTCATACGAGGTATGTATAAAGTCCTGAAACGCACCTGGTGATAGCCCGACCTCAAATCTATCTTGGAAAACACCTTCGCTCCTCGGAGCTGATCGAAGAGGTAATCAATTCCAGGAAAAGGATACCAATTCTTGATAGTCGGTTGATTTAACTTAATGTAATCCCCGCAAAGATGAAGGGTACCATTTGCCTTATTAGGAAAGTGAACCATTGATCCCTAAGGAGAAGTGCTAGGACGTATAAAGCCTTTTGCTTCTAGGTCCTCCAGTTGACGCTTGAGCTCCAGCAATTCCTTAGGTGCCATCCTATAAGAAGGAATGGTCACTGGTGCTACTCCTAGTACAAGATCAATGGTAAAATCCACCTATCGCACTAGAGGTAGAGCAGAGAAGTCATCAGGAAAGACATCTGTAAAGTGCTCCACTATAGGAGGATAAGTAACAGGTTGTAACCCCTGGTCATTGAGATAAAGACTGGAAACATGTGTTGTGACACCACCCAACTTCTGTTGCTCGGGTCCTGCTCGTGTCGCACTAATATACCATTCTCCCTTATGCATATACGTGTCTCCCTCTGGTGACATAAACGCCACCCTCGGGCGATAGCATTCAATCCGGGATCTATATGGAACTAACCCGTCCATCCGGATTATTACATCAAAACCTACCATATCCAGAACATACAGGTTCCACACGAAAAGGTAACCGCCCACCTCGAGGGGAAAATTTTGACAACGTCAAACGCCCTCTGAAGGGACACCTAAAGGGGTATCTAATGTGATCATACCATGATATGACTCAATGTCAAGGCCCAAACTTCCAACAATTGCCTCCGATATGAAAGCGTGAGAAGTGCCTGTATCAAACAAAGTAGATACTAATGTAGAGGCAACTAGAATTATACCTCGTACATTAGAGGGTCTGGCGTACTGCTCTTACGGTGTGGGATCGACTGCGTATAACAGGCCGGTACCACGACCCTGAGTCACAGCCTAACAACCCTGAGCAGACCTGCCCTGCTGGTGCTGAGAGTGAGACTCCTGGTTACCTCTGCCTCGACTACCGCCACAGCCTAATCAGCTAGCAGTATTCCAGCCGCCTAACTGACGTGATCCTGCCGATCTAGCACCAGATCGTGGCACTAGGTACTGGAGAAAGAATCCTATAGAAATGTTGAAGGTGACCCATCCTTCCACAGCCTCTGCATTCCACTGGGTTCTACGGACACTGCACCTTGAAGTGTCCCTTCCTCCTGCACTGATTACAAATATAAGAACTATCTGTGCTGGGAGCCTGACTGCTGCCTCCCCCACGGGAAAACACAAAACGTCTCTTCCACCCTGAAGAAGACCCACTGGAAGCTTTTGGTGCTAAACTACCCTGGTTCGCACTATCCTCTTCCTTCAGATTCCGCTTGGTAATCAGAGCTTGGTTAGCAATCTCAGGAATAGATTTCAACCCGAACACGTTTACCTGAGAACTGATGGTGTAACTCATCCCATCTTCAAAATGCCTAGCGACCATGAGATCATCGGCAATGAGCGATGGGGGGAAATTATACAGCTCGGTGAATCTTGACGAGTACTCCATTACTTTCATGGTTCCCTGATGTAGGATCATAAACACCCCAGCTATGTCAGCTCTCAAGGTCTGAGGAAAGAAAAAGTCATAAAAGACTGCCTGGAAATCTACCCAGACCATGTATCTCTGCTATCTCGACTAGGTGATGACATCCTACCACCTCCTAGATGAATCACGTAGCATATAAATGGATAATTTTCCTCTCTGCTCTGGAGGTGTCTCGAGATGTTCAAAGATGGTCCATATCGCCTCCCGCCAAGACTCAGCAGCAAGAGGTCTTCCATCTCCCGGAAAAGTTAGAGGATGATATAACTGAAACTCGCGGGTCAACTCTGCCATACTTGGGGCAGGTCGCACGTCGCCTTGAATATTCTGCATCATCCTCAAGAAACCCTCACGAAACTATGCATCGGTTCCCATCTCGGGAATAGGAAGAGGAGCCACTAGTGGCTCAACAGGAACATCATCTGCCAGATCAGGGCCCGCCACCTCAAGAACGTGATTGTCACTACCTTCAGCATGCACGACTCGAGGATGTCTCGGAGGCATAGTGCTACAATTCCAAACGAACATCTTAAAAGAAGAAACCAACAAAAAAATAAAGGCTGAACTCTAGAAGCTAGGTCTTGTACTACACCTTCCTACCTCTATGATCACCTATCCATACCCATAGTAATTCTTATAAAAACACAAAACCGCTCAAAATTTACTTAATGCGGTGATATGGAATTTTCCAGCCCATAAGGGCCTATACTCTTCATGAGCTGAATGTTGACACACACATGGATGTCATTTATCATTTACTACTACTAAACAAGTATTTGAATTTTCTTTAAAAAAATGATTGGTTTAGTTAGACTGTCATTTTCCGATCCATAAGGGCCCATACACCTTATGAACTAAAGAGTGACACCCACTAAAACCACATCATTTCTCAATACACAATAAGAATGAAGGGATAGCACAAATCCACAAGGAATGTAAATAAACAACAGGCAATGCTCGCTGAAAATTTGGACGTGGCATGAAAAAATGCATGACCTAATCATATTGTGCATACCATGATGCATGTTCTAATGCATAACCCTCATCTCATCGGGTTGAACCACGGAACACAAATTTCAATCACGCAAAAGTAATTGACATCAAAAATCATGTGAAGCACCCGATGGTGAAACAATATCAACAGTAATAGAAAAATCATTAAAAACATAAAATAGGAAACTTGGTCTTTTCCCTATACATGGGTTCGCGACGCCCATTCATGGCTTATAACCAAGTCCCTAAGCATTCTCATTCTCCAAGTCTATCATCCCAAAATAGTAAATAAAGAAATAAAGAAACCTCTGATACCACTTTGTGATGTCCCAGACCTGGCTTCCCCTCAACCCGAGCCCCGATACCGGTTGGCCACATGACCCTTGCCTCGTCTCCCCGTAGGCCAGGGGATGCCGACTAGTAGCGGGGGTGTAATGGTGAGTCAGTGGGGAGACTGTACCCCCATGTCAGACCAGACAGCATAATAGCAGCAAAGTAAGCTATATAGAAGAATCACAAAAAAAGGATAAACAAGAGAAAAGGGGAAACATACAAACCAAACAACAGAAGTAATGAAAACCTGATAAATATACAATATCCTCATAGGCAGTGTCTGATACAAAATGGATGCATGGAATGCTATTACAATGGAAATAGAAGAAAAGCATGCTATGATGTAATACAAAAAGGGAACAAAGCAGTCCACGGGAATCTATTGTCAGGCCCGATCCTCTGATCTGGAACTCCAGCTAGATGATACATGTATCAACAACCTGACACCGAGCCTTTACCTCTACTAGTACCTGCAGCAGTAAAGTCTACACGGGGGGCCCAGGAGGTCGTCGGGTAGGGAGTGAGAGAAGTCTCAATAGGCCACCACCAATGGGGTTTATGTGTAATACAAATAGGTGTTCGCAGTAATAGCGAGAAAAAGATTTCAAGAATGTAAAGTAAAACAATAAGAAACTCTCCTGCTTGGGTTCCGGAAGGACACCTGGCGGGTCTACCTACTTCAGCTCATGGCTGGTAGTCTGAACAAACACCTGAGTATATATATATATATATATACAAATATATATAATACGTTGGGTAGGACTGGGACGGATCTCACGGACATCCTTAACCCAGGGGCAGCTCTCTTGATCCTACCCTGGACCCAACATTGGGGAACCTCTCATAGTCTATCCCCGACCCGAAGGATTAATAATGATTGAAGGGAGCTCTCACAGTCTACCCTTAGCCTGAATCCATATAATAGGGGAGCTCTCACGGTCTACACCTGGCGCAAATCTATATAATTTAATTAGGGGATCTCTCATGGTATACCCCTATCCTGAAGCCGTATAATAGGGGAGATCTCACGGTATACCCCTAGCACGATACTTAATCATTTAATTAGCATAGGTTATAAGGCATAACCTTCTTATAACATTCATATCAATAAAACACGACATTTCCATCTCACAATATCACAAAATCATATTTCAAGCAAACATGCATCTAAAATAGTAAAAGTGGTTTAGGTTAACTCATCCTAGCCAAGCCCTAACCCAAAAATCCCATTTTCCTCACATGGAAAATGATTATCAAGACATACCCATATGGTCCAAAGGTGAAAAAGGGATAAAACCCAAGGTATAACCCCTATGGGTGTCCATACCGGGGTCATATGGTACCCAAATACCCAAACGAGGGCAGTTCCCCTACCCTCATATCACAAGGGTCATTTAGATAGTAAGTAGTCAATATAAATAAGGGGTTTGGAAAAAGGGAAACCACGACATGAAAAAATAAACTCAAGAACGATGAAAACCCAAAATGGAAACCACGTGACCAACTACCTTAGGGTTGTAGACATAGGCTCACTCGATATCGACCCTAGATTCGAAGTAGTTTGGGAGAGATCTGAGTTTCAGTTCAATTCCCTAAAAATAGGTCATATGAGCCTACATCAAAATAACATGATAGAAAGCAAGATTTGCCGAGGAGAAAGGGGTGCATGAGGTTAGCCTTAACAAGGGTGATCCAATGCCTTCAATGGATTGAAGAACGAACCCTGGGGGAAGATATGATAAGAGAATGAGTGAGAAGAGGGGTTTGGAGCTCGAAGGAGGATCCCCTCTGGTTCTGTCCTTGGGTAGGAGAAAGGAATAGATTTTAGGCTTAAATAGAATTAATGAAAAAAATTTAAATTTTTACCAAGATCAGTGTCGCACGGTTTACCAAACCGTGCGCAAACCGTGCACACCTCACTGCCTCCAGAAAGCAGGGCCGCATGGTTTACCCAAACCGTGCGACTTAACTATTACGGTCGTGTGAAAACCGTGCGCATCTCACTGCCTTCATGTAACAACCGAGACTTTTATTGAAATATTTTGTTTTTATGTTATATAAATCATCAAAGGAATCTTTCACTACACACAACACTAGCTTGGCTTGCTTTACACGCAACTGCGGCCTTCCTCGATAGCTTGTGTCGTACGCAATACCGAGTTTCACTAAACAATGATATGCTATATTATTAAAACTAGCCGTTATGAATAGTAATAACCACTTTTTTAAATTTTATAAATTTTATTTTTCAAAATGGACTTCATTTTTGGATTCGGAATATCGAAATTACCCAAGGGTGAAATTTTGGTATTTTTCTGAAAACTTTCAATTTTTGATGAATAGTGAAACCACTAAGTGGTAGTTAAAAAAATGAATTTTTCATAAAACTTAATTTTACCGCTTCTGTGAGTGGAATTTCGAAAATCCGAGAGACACAGTTGATGTCAATATGTAAAATGTGGTTCAATGAGATGAAAATAATTTTTTGGTGAATAGTAACTGTTTACTTTATTTACCACGGTTAAAAGTAAATAGGGTAATTAAGGGTAAAAATGATATTACTATTACCCTAACAAATGTCCTAATTCTATTGGACAAGTATAATTCGGCCAAAAACAACCTTAGTAATAAAATATGACCATTTAATCCCACATGGATTAGATTAGGACATTTCTTATTAATTTATTTAAAGAAGGGTTAAAATAGTTAAAATCAAAGTTTAATAAGTAAATCATTTTTAATATGGGGTTATACATAAGATAAATTCGACTATAAATATTCATTAGAAAGATAAAAATATTTCCTACATAATGGTATTTTATTTGTAATTTTTAGACATTAAATAATTTAATTTATTTATGACACAATGATGATGCAGTAATTATCTTATTAATGAAATATTGACATAATTGATGTTATAAATACCCAAATAAATATATATTGAGACTTCTTATGAATTACACTAATTTTATAGGTTAATATGACATGTTATTATTGATTTATGTAACTTGGTTAGAACTAATCATTCTGTTATGATTTTCACAAAAATCAATTACTAAATAGTTTCAAAATTGACATAAAATAGTTTTTAAAACAAATATTATATTATTAATTGTTATTTTATTCCTAAAAATCTAAGGATCGGCCAAATGACTTATATGAGGATATATATTTTAATAATAAACAACTTTGGGTTCTTTTTTTCTTGATATAGTAAGTTTATTAACCTTATAGTGTAGGAAAACAAGAAGACACGGTAAACGTTAAATTATCTAACTTAAAGTTAAATCTAAATGATAAGGTTAAAATTGATACCTAAACTTGTCTAAATTCTATTTAATGAGAGGATTTCGACACCTAACCACCTTATCTTCGAAATATATCAATTTGGAGCTATTAAGAACCGAATATGACTTTATAATAAAATAATATTTTTTGTTATTCCAAAGATGCCCCTCTCCTCCCTTATAAAAGGACACCTCCTCCCCCTCTTCCTCACACCACATTGAGCCTTCAAGATCGACCAAACCCTGCCAATTTCTCCTCTCCACTTCCCTAGAAACAACCTAGAGGTTCTGGTATTCTTCAAAGACCTATTTTAGTGCCCTAAAAGGAGGTCTCAAAGAAGCACTTCAAAGAAGAGGTAATGTCCGTTACCGATTCTTTCATCTTTATTTCTTCTTACACTTCTTCTTCTTTAGTTTTTAATTATGAAGTAATAACATCAGTATCACTCATATACTTATATGTTATTATAAGTAGGAAACAACCCTATTTCACCATCTATCCATCCTACGGAAAAAGAAATCACCGCGCGTGCGTACGTACGGAATACCGTCTCCATGCCGTGGTGTAATCTATTTTACACCACCACCTTACTTGAATGGGTATAATGGTGTAAATAATGACTATATATGACTATTATAAAGTGATATTGATTCCCAAATAGTATACATACACTCCAATAAAATTCCACGATCATAGGAACGATATCATCACTCGTGCGTACGTACGGAATACCGTCTCCACGATGTGATGAGACTCGTTCCACATGATCTTCATTTAATAATGATTATATAAATGAATTGAATGAATGACTATGATATATATTACACTAATACCATTCTGGAAATGAGGTATCTATAACCTAAAGAGAATAATAAGAATTTATTCGATAAAACACGCATAAGAACAAAAAGTAATAAACACCCGAATAACAATTAGTAATGAAATATTACTAATAAAAAGCTTAGAATATGACCATATATGATATAATAACAATAATTATGATTCTGGAATAAGTCAATAACATTATTTAAATCATTATACATGAATTTCGGACACTTACGAGGCAAATCGGACCTAAGGTAAGGGAAATATCACAATCTCATTTTTATCCGAGATTGTTTATACTTTGGTATTTACTGGGGTGTATTTTATCATACACATACATGTTTCCTCAATATGTAATATTTATATCCTTCTAAAATAGTTTATATCCAATTTTAACCTTCAGTGAGTTTTTATTAAAAGATATGAAAGGAATCTTTTGTCGTTTTTTGTACGAGGTACTTTTTGACTTTTCTGACAAAAGTACGAGAAGAATGTTTTTTTAACTTATACAGCATGAATGGATTTTAAAAAAATATTTCCAAGAATCTTCCTTTACATGTTTTCAAGTTTATTTTTAATCAACTTCTTTTAGTTTTAAATTGTATGAAATGTTAAGAAAGGAAAAATGTTTTTGAAGTAAAAAGGATATTTTCCTCAAGAATGGAGTTCAAGAGTTTTATCAAAATCATTTTACATCTAAGATAATAAAGGGTTATGTATCTATACCTATTATTACATTTATTTGATTATGTTGTGATGGAAATATTTTTAGGAATTCCTTTATCTTATATGAATTTTTTTATGATGTCCTGATTTTTAAGATTCCCATTTTTTTTACATGGGTTATGCAATGATGTATGATTTATGATTTTGTGGCACACATAAGAATGGTATCATTATGAGATGGGTGGGACCTATATCTCCCTCCAATGTATTGGGTAAAGATTTTATATCTCGTGATATAGACATGGATGGAACGGTAAGTTATACCGGTTCAGTGAAACATGACTGAAATGAGGAGTGGACTCGGTTCAGAAATGGACTTTGTCCACTAAGATAGTATTGGAAATGAGTCTTGACTAATATGAAATTATTATCTATGATTATGTGTGTATGCCACAAATTTTCATGTTTTAAGTTATGATTATTGGGATTCCATTTCACTACTATGATTTATCCCATGTTATGAAATTATGCTCTCTTTTGCAGGATAATATTTCCAAAAGATATGCTCTTATGAATATGATGTGATTGATATTTATTTTGTTTACCCTTACTGCATTTGAGCTCACCCTTTTGTATTTTTTCTTTCCCCAGGTCAGGAAGAAGGTTATTAAGTAAGATATGCCAAAAGGGACTATAGATATAATGAAATAAATTGGAGATCGTGTAGACGGTTTATGAACCAGTTGTTTATGTTTCCCAGTTTCTAAAGATACTATACCTATACGGTCCTTTCGTGGTTTTGTTATATGTTGTAATAAGTATGCTTCAATTTTGAAGTATTAACAATGTATGTAAATTATGGGTCGTTATAGTTGGTATCGGAGGAAAGGTATAGTCAACCTTTGGAAACTAGGATGTGAAAGCCTTAGTAAGAACCCTAAGGATAAGTCTAAGCATAGAACACAATCTTAGTGTTTTAGAAATGTCCTTGAATAACCTAGGATAAAACCTTAACTGTGAAATTTTATTCTTGATTATGTGGTTTTCCTATTATAATTAGTGTTGGTCACACTATTCTTCTTGGTTTTATTCAATGGCTGGAACCTGAAAGAATCGTGTTAATGCGGAATGCGACGGGCAATGAAATGATTGTCCCCCTGAGCAACCAAACGTTATGGGAGCTGGAATGAAAAATCTTGTAGCCATTCTCACACAACTTTCTCAAGCTATGAATCATGCAGGACTTCCAAACGAGCAAAGGAAGGAGCAAAATTCTGTTGAATCCTTCATGAGACAGTGTCCACCTTCATTCAGTAGGTCTACTGATCCATTAGTTGCTGAACAATGGATTAGTACTACTGAAAAGATATTTTCAGTTCTTCATTGTTCTGAGCATGATAAAGTCATCTTAGCAGTGTATCGTTTTGAAGGTGATGCTGATCAATGGTGGAATCTTATTACGAATATGAGGAAAAGGGATGAAATTGAGTCCATGAAATTGGACGAGTTCAAGAACTTATTTTTCAATAAGTACTTCCCTCGTTTTCTTCGAACAAATATGGAGAAAGAGTTTCTTTAACTGAAGCAAAAGGATGATGAATCTATTGGTACCTATGAAGAAAATTTTACAAGACTTGCAAGGTACGCTTCTGGTATTATTATCCAACCTTAGTGTAAGATCAATCGATTCTTTAGTGGCTTAAAACCAAGTCTTCTAAGGGCCTTAGCCATAAGGGACTTCAATAGCTACGAGGAAATCGTTCGATGTGCTCTCAAAGTTGAGATGGAGATTGGAGTAACCCATCAGTCATATGGGTTTGATAAGAAGAGGAAAATGGAATTCAAAGGAAAATCTAAAGAGCACATTGAAAAGAAGATGATCTTTCCCTTATGCTCAATGTGTGGAAAGAAACATGGAGGGAGTTGTCTTAAAGGGACAAGTAAATGTTTCAAGTGTGGAAAGGAAGGTCATCGGGCATTTGAATGCCGCGATGATGGGAAGAAGATGTCTAATGATGCAAACAAAGGAAGGGATACACAGAATGAACCTACTACACTTCAATGTTTCTAGTGCAAGGATATGGGACATTATGCCAATAAATGCCATAATCCAAGGGTTGATGATGATGGTCGACGTCAACAAAATCTTAAGGCTAAAGACAAAGGAAAGTCACATGCAATTTCTATCAGCGATGTGGAGTACGATAACGATGTGGTGAAAGGTACACTTACCATCCACTCTAAAGTAGAAAAGGTTTTATTTGATTTTGGATCCACCCACTGAATTATGTATGAAGAATTTTCTAAGGGTATCACCTTATTACCTCAACAATTAGATGTTGAGTTATCTGTGACAACACCTAATGGCACAACAGTCACATCAAAAGTTTATAATTCTTCTCCGATCGATGTTTGTGGGAAATTGCTTCCTCCAAATCTTGTGATCCATCCTATAGTGGAATTTGATGTGATTATTGGCATGGATTGGCTTTCTATATATGGAGCTCATATCAATTTCCAAATAAGGGAAGTCACATTTCATATTCCAGATCAATCTATGATCGTCTATCAATGCAAGGATGAACATAACCTTCCAGTGGAAATTCCTTCTACCTTATGGGTCTTGATTCCACTAAATGTAGGTTATTTATCTCAAATGGTTGGTGTGAAACTCACGATTAAGAACATGCCCATTGTACGAGATTTTGATGATGTCTTTCTGAAAGAATTACCGGGTCTTCCACCAAATCGTGAAGTTGAGTTTTCAATAGAAATCGTACCGGATGATTTGCCTATTTCAAAGACACCTTATAGAATGGCCCCAATTGAGTTGCAGGAATTGAAGAAGAAACTCCAAGGGAATCTTGATAAGGGATTCATACGCCCTAGTGCGTCACCTTGGGGAGCACCTGTTCTATTTGTTAAGAAGAAAGATGGATCAATGAGACTCTGCATTGATTATCGAGAACTTAACAAGATCACTATCAAGAACAAATATCCTCTCCCAGGCATTGATGACTTATTTGACCAACTACGTGGAGCTCAATACTTTTCCAAGATTGTTCTTCATTCAGGGTATCATCAATTAAGGGTCAAAAGGGAGGATATACCAAAGACGGATTTCCGTACCAGGTATGGACACTATGAATTTATAGTGAGGCCATTTGGTCTTACTAATGCCACTGCTATCTTCATGGATCTGGTGAATAGATTCTTTAGAGACTATCTTGATCAATTTTTGGTAGTCTTTATAGACGATATTCTTGTCTATTCAAAGAGCAAGGAAGAACATGAAGATAACTTGAGAATTATATTGAAGACCCTGAGAAAGGAGAAGCTTTATGCCAAATTTACCAAGTGTGAATTTTGGCTTCAAAAAGTTTAATTTTTGGGTCACATAATCTCAAAAGATGGGATAACTGTGGATCCAGCAAAAACAGAGGTTATTGAAAGATGGTAGAGACCAACAACAGTAACTGAGATCCGAAGTTTTCTTGGTTTGGCTGGATATTATCGACGTTTTGTGAAATATTTTTTCACGATTATCAAATCCACACACCAAGTTGACTCGAAAAGGAGTTAAGTTTGTTTGGACGGAAGAATGTGAAGAGAATTTCAAGGAGTTGAAAAGAAGGTTATCCAGTGCACCTGTGCTCACACTACCTTGCAGTGGAGAAAGGTTTTTGATCTATAGTGATGCATCCAAGAAGGTATTGGGGTGTGTTCTTATGAAAAATGATATGGTGGTAGCTTATGCCTCACGACAGTTGAAAATCCATGAGCAAAATTACCCAACACATGATTTGGAGTTAGCTGCGGTAATCTTTTCATTATAGATTTGGAGGTATTATCTTTATGGAGAAAGGTGTGACATTTATACTGATCATAAAAGTTTAAAGAATATTTTCACACAAAAGGAGCTGAATATGTGTCAAAGAAGATGGTTGGAGCTGATTAAGGACTATGACTGCTCAATCCATTACCACCCTGGGAAAGAAAACAAGGTGGCAGATGCATTAAGTCGACAAGACCATGCCAGTTTATCCATGATGAGAATCACAAAAGATCCAATATTTGTGGATTTACAAAGGATGGATCATGGAATTATAATGGATGGGGAAAATTCTTATCTTTCTCAAATGAATGTTCAACCATCTATACATGTGAAGATTAAAGAGGCACAGAAAGAAGATGTCGAGTTACAAAAGATGGTGAGAAAGGATCCTGAATTCAACCTTGATTGTGATGGGATAATAATGTTCAGGAATCAGGTTTGGGTTCCTCCCATCACGGAATTAAAGAAGGAGATGATGGATGAGGCTCATACATCTTCATTCTCTATTCGTCCTGGAAGCATGAAGATGTATAGGGACCTGAAAGTGAACTTCTGGTGGGATTGAAAGCATGAAAAGAGATGTTGCTGAATATATCTCTGGATGCTTGGTTTGTCAGCAAGTTAATGCTGAGAGACAGAAGTCTAAGGGGATGTTACAACCATTACCCATACCCGAATGGAAATGGGAAAAAATCACTATGGACTTTGTCAGAGGACTTCCTAAAACATCCAAAGGAAATAATGCTATCTGGGTCATAGTTGATCGTCTTACCAAGTCTGCACACTTCATTGCTATTAGAAAGGATTTCTCTCTGGATCAGCTTGCCAGGATATATGTAAAGGAAGTGGTAAGATTTCATGGAGTACCACTTTCTATTATATCTGATCGAGATCCGAGATTTACCTCGAAGTTCTGGCAAAGTCTTCAGCACACTCTGGATATAGAGTTAAGTTTCAGCACTGCTTATCATCCTCAGACAGATGTTCAGTTTGAGAGAACAATTCAAACTCTAGAAGATATGTTGAGAGCTTGCTCTATGGATTTCAAAGGTGGTTGGGATCAACACCTACCACTGGTGGAATTTTCTTATAATAATATCTTTCACTCGAGTATTCAGATGGCTCCTTATGAGGCTCTCTATGGAAAGAAATGCATGACTCCAGCTTCCTGGGATGAAGTTGGGGAAAGAAATCTAATAGGACCTGATCTCGTTGACGAAATGGTAGAAAAGGTCAGATCTATTCAACAACACATAAGAGCAGCTCAGAGTCGACAGAAAAGTTATGCCGACAACCGAAGAAAAGACCTAGAGTTTGAAGTGGGTGATAATGTGTTCTTACGAATATCTCCCTAGAATAGAGTCATGAGATTTGGAAAGAAGGGGAAGTTGAGCCCTAGATATATCGGTCCTTTCGAAATACTGGATCGTGTTGGGAAGGTAGCTTACCAATTGGCACTTCCACCGAATCTCTCTCAAGTACACGATGTGTTCCATGTATCTCTCCTAATAAAGTACATACCTGATCCTTCACATGTACTGAGCTCAGAAGTTGTACCGTTGGAGCAAGATCTTTCTTATGAAGAACAGCCGATAGAGATTCTGGATCGTAGCGAAAAAGTCCTATGAAACAAGACCACTCACTTGGTGAAATTTTTATGGAGGAACCACAAATTAGAAGAAGCTACATGGGAGCTTGAGGATATGATGAGGGAGAGGTATCCTCATCTGTTTGTTACAAAGTGACGAATTTTGAGGGTGAAATTCATTTTCAGGGGGGTAACATGTAACACCTGAGACTTTTATGTGAAATATTTTGTTTTTATGTTATATAAATCATCAAAGGAATCTTTCACTACACACAACACTAGCTTGGCTTGCTTTACATGCAACCGCGGCCTTCCTCGAAAGCTTGTGTCGTACGCAATACCGAGTTTCACTAAACAATGATATGTTATATTATTAAAACTAGCCATTATGAATAGTAATAACCACTTTTTGAAATTTTATAAATTTTATTTTTCAAAATGGACTTCATTTTTGGATTCAGAATATCTAAATTAGCATAGGGTGAAATTTTGGTATTTTTTTGAAAACTTTCAATTTTTGATGAATAGTGAAACCACTAAGTGGTAGTTAAAAAACTGAATTTTTCATAAAACATAATTTTACCGCTTCTGTGAGTGGAATTTCGAAAATCCGAGAGACAGTATTGATGTCAGTATGTAAAATGTGGTTCAATGAGATGAAAATATTTTTTTGGTGAATAGTAACTTTTTACTTTTTTTACCACGGTTAAAAGTAAATAGGGTAATTAAGGGTAAAAATGATATTATTATTACCCTAAAACATGTCCTAATTCTATTGTAAAAGTGTAATTCGACCAAAAACAACATTAGGAATAAAATATGCCCATTTAGTCCCACATGGATTAGATTAGGACATTTATTATTAATTTATTTAAAGAAGGGTTAAAATAGTTAAAATCAATGTTTAATAAGTAAATCATTTTTAATATGGGGTTATACATAAGATAAATTCGACTATAAATATTCATTAGAAATATAAAAAGATTTCCTACATAATGGTATTTTATTTTTAATTTTTTGACCTTAAATAATTTAATTTATTTATGACACAATGATGATCTAGTAATTATCTTATTAATGAAATATTAAAATAATTGATGTTATAAATACCCAAATAAATATAATTTGAGACTTTTTATGAATTAAACTAATTTTCTAGGTTAATATGATATGTTATTATTGATTTATGTAACTTGGTTCGAACTAATCATTCTGTTATGATTTTCACAAAAATCAATTACTAAATTGTTTCAAAATTGGCATAAAATAGTTTTTAAAACAAATATTATATTATTAAATGTTATTTTATTCCTAAAAATATAAAGTTCGGCCGAATGACATAGATAAGATTATATATTTTAATAATAAATAGCCTGGGGTTCGTTTGGCTTGATATAGTAAGTTTATTAACCTTATAGTGTAAGAAAACAAGAAGACACGGTGAAAGTTAAATTATCTAACTTAAAGTTAAATCTAAATGATAAGGTTAAAATTGATACCTAAACTTGTCTAAATTCTATTGGATGAGATAATTGCGACCCCTACCCACCTTATCTTCGAAATATATCAATTTGGAGCTATTAAAAAACCGAATTTTACTTTATAATAAAATAATATTTTTAGTTATTCCAAAGGTACCCATCTCCTCCCTTATAAAATGGCACCTTCTCCCCCTCTTCCTCACACCACTTTGAGCATTCATGATTGGTCAACCCATGCCAATTTCTCCTCTACACTTCCCTAGAAACATCCTAGAGGTTCTGGTCTTCTTCAAAGTCCTATTTTAGTGCCCTAAAAGGAGGTCTCAAAGAATCACTTCAAAGAAGATGTAATATCCATTACCGATTCTTTCATCATTATTTATTCTTCCACTTCTTCATCTTTAGTTGTTTCATTATGAAGTAATAACATCAGTATCCCTCATATACTGATATGTTATTATAAGTATGTAACAACCCTATTTCACCATTTATCCATCCTACGGAAAAAGAAATCACCACGTGTGCGTACGTACAGAATACCGTCTCCACGCCGTGGTGTAATCTATTTTCCACCACCACCTTACTTGAATGGGTATAATGGTGTAAATAATGACTATATATGACTATTATAAAGTGATATTGATTCTGAAATAGTATACATACACTCCAATAAAATTCCACGATCACAGGAATGATATCATCACTCGTGCGTACGTACGGAATACAGTCTCCACGATGTGATGCGACTCGTTCTACCTGATCTTCATTTCATAATGATTATATAAATTAATTGAATTAATGAATATTATATATATTACACTAATACCATTCTGGAAATGAGGTATCTATAACCTAAAGAGAAGAATAATAAATTATTCGACAATACACGCATAAGAACAAAAAGTAATAAACACCTGAATAACAAGTAGTAATGAAATATTACTAATAAGAAGCTAAGAATATGACCGTATATGATATCATAACAATAATTATGATTATGGAATAAGTCAATAACATTATTTAAATCATTATACAGGAGTTTCGGACACTTACAAGGCAAATCAGACCTAAGGTAAGGGAAATATCACAATCTCATTTTTATCCGAGATTGTTTATACTTTGGTATTTACTGGGGTGTATTTTATCATCTGCATCCATGTTTCCTCAATATGTAATATTTATATCCTTCTACAATATTTTATATCCAACTTTACCCTTCGGTGATTTTTTATTAAATGATATGAAAGGAATCTTTTGTCGTTTTTCGTATGAGGTACTTTTTGACTTTTCCGACAAAAGTACCAGAAGAATGTTTTTTAACTTATACGGCATGAATGGATTTTAAAAAAATATTTCCAAGAATCTTCCTTTACAAGTTTTCAAGTTTATTTTTAATCAACTACTTTTAGTTTAAAATTCCATGACATGTTTTGAAAGGAAAAATGTTTTTGATGTAAAAAGGATATTTTCCTCAAGAATGGAGTTCAAGAGTTTTATCAAAATCATTTTCCATCTAAAATAATAAAGGGTTCTGTCTCTGTTCCTATTATTACATTGATTTGATTATGTTGTGATGGAAATATTTTTATGAATTCCTTTATCTTATATGAATTGTTTTATGATGTCCCGATGTTTAAGATTCCCATTTTTATTACATGGGTTATGCAATGATGTATGATTTATGATTTTGTGGAACACATAATAATGGTATCATTATGAGATGGGTGGGACCTATATCTCCCTATGATGCATTGGGTAAAGATTTTATATCTCATGAGATAGACATGGCTGGAATGGTAGGTTATACCGGTTCAGTGAAACAGGACTGAAACGAGGAGTGAACTCGGTTCAGAAATGGACTTTGTCCACTAAGATAGTCTTGGGAATGAGTCTTGACTAATAAGAAATGATTATCTATGATTATGTGTGTATGCCAAAAATTTTCATGTTTTATGTTATGATTATTGGGATTCCATTTCACTACTATGATTTATCCCATGTTATGAAATTATGCTCTATTTTGCAGGTTAAGATTTCCAAAAGTTATGTTCTTATGAATATGATGTGATTGATATTTCTTTTGTTTACCCTTACTGAGCATTTGAGCTCACCCTTTTGTATTTTTTCTTTCCCCAGGTCAGAAAGAAGGTTATTAAGTAAGATATGCCAAAAGGGACTATAGATATGATGAAATAAATGGGAGACAGTGTAGACGCTTTATGAACCAGTTGTTTATGTTTCCCAGTTTCTAAAGATACTATACCTATACAGTCCTTTCGTGGTTTTGTTATATGTTGCAATAAGTATGCTACAATTTTGAAGCATTAACAATGTATGTAATGTATGGGTCATTATACTTCAAACCAAAGGCCGCACGGTTTACCCAAACCATGCGAAGGTTGTGCGCAGGTCGTGTGCCCCTGTCTGTAAGTCCATTTCTCCAACTCCCGGGCTCCGAACAAGCCTCAGACACTCCTCGAACCTTCCATATAACGTTACACACCTTAAACAAGCATAAATTAATGATTTTAACGAAACACTAACGATCCGTACCTTTGACAAAGAGTCAGGTCGTTATAGTTAGGGTGTTTCCCCTTCTTATGGGACTACGTAATCAATAATATTATGGTCTTAAATTTCATTATTTATATGGATTGGTAGGTCCTATTATCACCTATGTGTATTGATATCACTACATGGTATCTTTTAATTCACTAGATGGTGATATTTATAATGAAAAGGGTTAGTGGAATGTTCATATGAGCGATGTGGGGCCATAGAATTGTGGACAATGCAGGTTTACAACACATATTCATAGTTACTATTTTGAGTTGGGTTTACATCTTGTTGATCTTCCTTTCATGGTTTATCATTTTAGGGATTCCTTTTCCTGATTATATTTCAATATTACATCCATAGAGAGAGTTATAGTTTATGACCAAATAATTTCTAGGATAATATCATGATTGATCATATTATAGGAGAAGATTCAGATTCTAGGACCCAATATATCATGGAACCTACTGAGATACAATAGTTAAAGATAATTTTAGAGGATTTATAATCAAAGGGAATTGTCTGACCCAACAATTATTCTTCTGGTTCACCCATTATTTTTTTCCAAAATGGCAGATGGGACCTTTAGGTCATTCTTTTATGACTGAAGGTAGTTCCATAACATAGTTAAGAAACTCTATACATTTCATTGGATATATTATTAATTTTTACCATCACATATGAGATAGGGTATTCTCGATGATATACATGAGTATTTGTTTTCATCATGTGTGGTTAATTCCTCCATATATATCAAATATGAATTTCCAAATTTGGTAATGTTTTATGAATATATTATTATGACTTTTTTTCTTTCTAACCCATTTTCCATTTTCAATGTTTTTATTAATAGTTGTTTCTAACAATATCTGGATTCGTTATTTGTGGATTATAAGAAAAAACCATTTTTTATTCAAATAATCATAGTCAGAAAGAAAAAATCCTTGATATTTTACAATACATTAAGATATTTTCAGATATATATAAAGATTTATATTCTCCACTTCTAGATTGAAAAATTTCATTTACTAGGTGCAATTATATTGGAATAAAAATTGTCATTTAACATAGAGAGGTGATTGATTTGGTTAAACAGGAGAATCCCAAGAAAATATTCTATATACATTGATTCATGGGAATGGATAGATATTAAATAAATTTCCTACATGATTTATCAAAAATTTATGCAATGCTTACATGTCATACTAAGAAGGGTTTGATGTTTTTATGGTATGTTTCCCATGAAAAATATTTCTATGAGATGAAATGAATGAGTATCTCCTCACCTTTTATTATTATTCTAGATCTTGGTAGAGGATCTATATTTTTGCAAAATGTATCAGGTATCATAGCAGGTGCATTATTAAGGCATGATTTCATAGGGGTCTCTCCAGTTATGACCTCATGATCATAATTTCCCACCACATGACATTGATTCAGAATACGTTGTCTATGACATTTTTAATAGATACACCATATGGTGGTTGATATCTTTGTGGTATATATGTATTAAGGAGCCTTAGATATATCTTTTAACAGTGCTACATGTATATTAGTGTGTGAATATGGATCAAATAAAATTAGTAATTCAATGATTATCTTTATAATAAACATTGAATTGGAAATTGAATAGATGATAAAATGAGTTAGAATACTCACACTCATTCCATACAAGAATCTACTATCCAATATAAATTGATGGAACCCTTTTTCGAGATACATATATTGTTTCATGAGATTCCCTACTTTCCTTATCTAATGACATTATTAGTTATCACTTCTTTTATAGTCAGGTTCAAGAGAATATATTTTTACAATCAAGATCATTTGGTTCCATTGGAGGGTATTTATAGTGGGGACCGACCTACAAATTTTTCTTCTTTATGCAGATGACACTATATGTTTATATGGGTGTGTCTGGGTTCCTATAAATATGAGAGTATAACTATTGTGAGAGTCCAATGTTTCTTAGTTAATTATTAATCCTATCGTCTCTAACATAGATCATGTCATGATTCACTAGTATTGGTGGCCTAGAATTAAAATCTATTTGGAACATTTTGTGAGAGGTGTTCCTCTAATGAATATGTGAATGTGGAGAACATATGTCCTATATAATTGTATCATCCAATTTTAGGATTGTGACATATATGGGAATATGTTTTAAAGGAATTTGAAGTCATCTTTTTAAGGATTCCCTAATGAAAAGTTGTGTTTTGGTTATTCATTGATCGACGTATTATGTTTCCCCATGTCATTTATATCTGGAAGACTATCTCTGTTGATGATGGAAAAAGGCTATGTGTTATGAAGATCATATGGCTACACGAGGTCCCTTATAATATCATTTCATATAAGAATTCATTGTTCACATTGAGGTTCAATGTTGGATTACATAGAGAAATTATAATAAAGGATATTTTATGAAAATCAATTCACTCTCTTACGGATTTCCAGTCTAAATTGATGATACTTGTGTTAGAGGACAAGCTATAATGATGAATCCATATTTTTAGAGATTCATTGGAGAAGAACATCCATCTCATCTACTTATTCAACAATAATAGCTACCATGTGGTGATTTAGAGGTCACTGTACATTTTCATATACGGTATTCCATTCCATTCACCCATGTGCTAGTTAGAGGCCAGTGATGTAGTGCTACTGGGTTATCATCTCATGGAGGAGACTTTAGAGTAGTTGAATTTAAATGGTAACCATATGTCTTTAACTGAACTTAGATAGATATCTTAGGTCTATTTCAATCAATGACCTACGGATTTTTAGGACAGGGGTCATGATTTCTTTTATGTATCACCCTATCATGGGAATAAATGGATGTTGTATAAAGGGAAGTCGTGACATTGTTATGTAAAACCATTTGAGATTGTGGATAGATTGGGGACAATAGTTTATCAGTTAATACAATCATAGAGGTATAATGCCATAAAGCATGTCTTCTATATTTCACTACCTCAAAATTATCATGCCAACCCATCTCATACATTATATATTAATGATTCTGAGTAAGATGATGATTCATCATTTGAGGAAAATCTGACAAACATTACTGATTATAGCATAAACTCTCTATTAGTTAGGTGATTCCCTTTATTGATGGTCCTAGTGTTGCATGAATGTGTATAGGATGGTACATTGGTGTTTGAGGAAAAAATACATGATTAGAGGAAATTTTATTCTCATATAGAGTTTTCCTACCCAAGGATGGGTAAATTGGAGATGTTTTCCATTAAGGTGGTATAATGAAAGAACCCAACTTTTCATTATTTTAAAAACACATCAAATTTTAATAATATAAATTTTAAAGGACATATTATAGAATCATAATTATGTAACATAATTTTCTTTGTCATGTGTTCATTTTATAGATCTCAAAACCCAACATGCTGGAAGAAAAAACTGGGCCACGTGATAAAAAAGAAACCATTTATCATTTCAAATACAGTTTTTCCAATCCATTTGGGGAGTTACAGAGGGAAAATTAGTGGGAATGGGTTTCCATAATAGGTTTTATATATCTTCATTCCCATTTCGTATTTTTGAACAGTTTCACAGATCCAACTTTCACAGTTGGTGCATGGTTTCCCATGATGTCTTTTTAAACTATTTGGGTACCATCCATATATAGTGATCTATACAAGGACGAAACAACATTTTTATTAATGTGTAGAAATCCCATGTTAGACCCCTTTATGGTTAGTTCATGTTGAATGGATAGTGAATGGTTTATCCTATAGTGTTACCAAAACATGAAACACATAAATTTCATGTAAATTGAAGAAATTTTCTTTAATGAGTCATGTGTATAAATATTTCCGATAATTTTATTATTCTAATGGATAGTTGAATATTTATTATACCTTTTATATCTATAGAAATCAATCCCAATTTCATGTATGAAAAAAATCAACTCGAAAAATTCGATATCCACTTTTCTTATTGTATTCATCATTGTCACTACTACATTCCATTAGCTCGGTTCATAATTTGTCTTATTGTAATCAATGCTATTTTAATGAAGGCGTATATTACATATTTTAGGGAGTTGGTATATTAATCCATTTTGAGTTGAACCAAGCCAAAATGAGGGTAGATATAGGATATAGGTTTTTATTGATGAATAATGTATGTGGTCACTAACATTTACATAGTTTTCCTATTTTATATAGGGTTCTATTCTGTGAACATTCCATTTTCTCCCAGAATTTCTACTTAAAATAACATTGCATTAATTATTATTCTTAAACTCATATTCTATAGATTACCTTGTACTTATTTATCACATTGGTAGCGGTTGTGAAAAAAACTCAATTCCCCCTACAATGATTAATTCACCATGTTTTATTTGTGACCCCTTTTAATTATTTGAGATACAATTAGAGTTTCTTTACATGACCATAATATTTTTAATTCCTTTTTATTTAAAATGAATCAATGATTTAAAATATCCGGAAAATTTTTATTTTATTCCATTATCACTTTAAAATCATAAGGTAACTGTTTCAATTTAGTATGCAGGTATTAATTTTTTTGAAGGAATGTATATATATATATAACCTAATATTCTTAAATAATGTAGAATTGATAAATTATTTATTTCTAAATGATATACCATGGAATGTTAATTAATGGTAATATAATGAAAATAATGACTTATAAAATTGAATGACTATTAAATGGAAAAATTATATAATGAAATATAAATAAGATTCATATTTCATATATATCAATTTAACTTAATTTTAGTGGACAGACCTGATCAAACCATCCATTCCCACTAAAATTCATGAACACACTATTGAAGCCATTATGATTCAGTGATATTGTTTCCATGGATGATACCAAATCAAAACATGATCCATTTACACTTGCAGATTCCAGCCATGATTTCATAGTATCCCTTCAATAGTACACTAGTTTTTTGAATTTCCCATATACACACATTGGATCTGGAATGATTTCATCAAACACATACCCTCATGGAATCAGCCCATTGCTTTAATCATGAATTTCTAGAGAATACTATTGAATAGTTCCATAAACTCATTTACACTCATTTACAGTAGAATTCCGTGGGAATAAACCTTGGATTATACTCGTACTAATTATTAAAAAAATTATGACTAATTACAATGAGTTATCTAATACATGATGTTGAGGATTCATTATTTATATTTTGGTTCATCCTATATTATTATTATGATTTATTTCATTTTGTTTTGAAATTTTCACATCATATACATATAGAAACTGAACATAAATGGGGAACTTCCCTCTACCTTCCTTAATTGATTGTCAACATCTTTTATTTAATGTGGTTATTTAATTTTGGGAGCGTTGCTTTGAATGTGTAATAAAATAATAGGAGGGGCCAATTATTTTATTAAGGGGGAGAGCATTCGTTGTGCGAGGAAGATCAAGAGAACTGTTATGGTTTTGGAAGAACACAGGCCTCCAACGAAGAACGAAGAAGAATGCCGATTTCTCGAAGAACAAAGACGCACCACCAATCATCTTCTCCACGATAATAAAGGAGACATCGTTTCCTCTTCGGCGCACTCCGATGATGCCTATGAACCCTTTCCCAGCGACGCCGTATACCGTGACGCTGTCTACCGCCACACAGTCTACCACGACGCTGATGATCGTCTTCAATTGTTGAGGTAGGGAAATTTGTATATTTCATTATGTGATATATACCCTCGGCATGGAATGTAATTGTGGGGAGATGTTTTGAACCACTAATTTGGTGGGTACAAACTAACGAACAAGTCCGAACCCACCTCTCTTTTGTTCTTGATTCACAGAATATTGGGCGACAATGAAGCGGGACAACAATGGTGACTGGTGGCCTTCGCAGTGATGTACGGGTCCTGAGACCACTGCAGGCATAGACAGGTGTAAAATCAGACAACCAGAATGACTCGGGGGGGGGGGGGGGGCGGAAGCCCCCGGTGGCACGGGTCGCCGGTGCGGCAGCACCAGCGGCCGGAGGCGGTGGCCGGCACCGGACGAGCACCAAAATGCGGTGGCACCCTTGCGTGCTATAGGCAGAAGCCCGCCGTAGCTGAAGTCGCGAAGGCGAGGGCGGGATCCGGCAGTCGCGCGGGATCCAGGGGAGCCAGCGGCACCACCCTTTTGTCGAGTCCACATAATGTGGGGCCGGGAAACCCGCACGGCTCGTTGGTCAAGCAAGTGCACCCCCCCCCCCCCCCCGGTTGAGGCGGGGCGGGTCACGCAGAATGGGTCGCACCCATCCGGGCCGGGCCGCTGTCACGACCCGTCCTCGAGGCCCATGTCATGACTACCCCAAGACCGCCTTCCATAGGGCAGGGGCTGGCGACTATCCCCTAAGTCGTAAATCCCGATATAATGGAATGCATTGCCTTTATATAAGTAATGAATCACAAGAGAGTACGCTAGCTGAAGTAAACACTAAGTAAACTGAGTACAAAAGTAAGTGATGGAAAGTAAATGGGACAGAATACAAACTCAACTAAATGTACAGTCCAACTGAAATGAATGTAAGGCAGAATTAAAGTAAATCAGCAACCACCGTGTCATCCCCGGCTATCCCACCTGAAGGGTTGGTACATATGGTCTCCTCAGCTCCTCGGGTCCGGCTGTCCGCTCCGTGTACATCCCACCTGATAGTCCACCTCCGAATACCATCCCGCTCCTCAAGCCTCTACCACGATCAGTGTTGTCCGTTATCTATAACCAACACCACGTAGTGCGGGCATAGCCCGTGTAGGGGTGATTATACAATACTCAGTAGGGACCCTCAGACCCCCGAAGGTCTCCCAGAATCCACAAAGGATAAACCACAATGGAAAGATACAAACACGAAGTATCAAACAACTCTACTTAGGTATATGGCCATACATATACCTAAGTCATCCATTCCAGTTCTGCTCCAAATCATGAGCCCATGTACAACCCAGTCTACACAAGAAAGCATAACACAATCCACACAGGAATGGAAGACAATCATATCAAAGATAATGATTTAAAGTCAAGACTCAGCTCAGACAACTATACTACTCACGAAGAAGGGTGGATATGATATATGTAGCCTCTGAATCATCTCCCCCGCCGAACCCACGTAGGATCCATGTATAGAAGTTGTCGCTACCGAAGCCACGTAGGATCCAAGAACAGTAACCATTGTTGCCGACCCACGTACGATCCAAGTACATTCATCCTCACTTCAGAACCCACATAGGATCCAAGTACAGTCGTCCTCGCTGTCGAACCCACGTAGTATCCAATTATTGTCGTCCTTGGTGCCGAACCCACATAGGATCCAAGTATAGTCGTCATTTTCATCGCAGTCGCATCCCTCTCTAGGGTTCCCGCACACAGAACCCTCGATTCTGAGAGGTTCCACTCCACGAGCCAAGGGGATCGCTTCCTCAACTGTCACTAAGTCTAGAGTTTATGTATCCCAATGTTCTGTATCGTCAATAGGAATTCATCATGACAAACGGTTCCTCAATCGGACGGTCAGTCTGAGAGATATTTTCTTTTCTGTCCCAGGGGCCCGGTTAGAAACATGCTTGTTTCTAACCCGGCCAATATCCAAAATCATCCGAAACTCACATAGAGTATCGCAAAAGGACCCTCTCATCTAAGGATTCCTAGTGCCATAGACGACTTGTCGATTGGACGTGCGGCCTTTATGTTTACCTTGTTTAAGTGATTAACGGGCCTGACCCGTTTAGCCCAGTGGGCCGACGGGTCGGGTTGACCCAGTTTGACGGGTCCAACCGAGCAGGGGTGTATGACCTGTCTGAAGGAAAAACTCAAGTCGGCCCGATGGGATGTGGACCAGCCCAAAGTGGCGCGGCCCAGCCCGGCGGGGCACGGCCCGACCTAGCCTGGCATGGCCCGGCAGGGTGTGTGGCCTGGCTAGCTGGTCGAGCGGCCTGAAAGGGGGGGGAGCCCCCCCCCCCCCCCGGTCTTCTACACCGGCAGTGCCCCCTTCCTCGAACCAGCCGGTCCTTGTGCACGCGGCCCGCATGGGCGGGCCTCCGGTCCTCCAGCGTGGCGCCCTCCTGGCGCCGCAGTCCAGCACCGTACGGTCGGCCGACTTGTCGGCCGGTCCTCTAGCGTGGCCCCCTCCTAGCGCTGTGACTCCTCTTCACCCCGTCGGCCGACGGGCCGGCCGGTTCTTCTGCCGAAGAAACCCTCATATCAGGCCACTGTTCGTTCTACACAACCGGCCAGATGGCACCAGTTCCCTTTGTCATTATCCCGGCATGGCGCGATGGTTCCATCATTCCTTCGCCACTAATTGCCAATTCCAAAATAATAAATGAGAACAACAGAGGGTTGTCGGGCCATGTTCATTCGGCCCGCACCCTCGCGTAAAATGGTAGCCATGAGCCAAGGTAAATGAGATGCTCAATGAAAAACCAAAGCACAATTTTAATCCATTAAAATTGAACTTAACCCCTACCTCAAAAAACTACGACGAACGTTGGTGTTGTGGTTGACGACGTCACGTGGTGAGGTTTCAAAGACGTTGACGGAGAGCATCCGAGGTGGAAGCGGTGTCTCCTATTTTTATCACGGAGAGAAGAAAACAAAGCATGACGTCATTGGAAAATTCATGCGTCGTTGTTTCCTTCATTACCGCAGAGGAGGAAAAGGAAGAAGAATCCGGGGTTGCGGAGTCTATGTTTTTCTTCAGAGTATTGGCGTTCTTCAACAAAGGAGATGATGTTCTTCAAGTCTCAAGAGCTCTCTTCCCTTTCCCTCAACAAAACAAGCCCATCAAACAAAATAATATAAGGCTTCTCCTTATATTATTAATCCTTTCCATGCATTTCAAATTAAAAAATTCAAAAAATCCAATTCACTTAGTTAATTAATCTATGAGTTGTATAATTAATTAAGTGATATGATGGCATGTTTAATGAGGGGGAGAGAGGAGAGGAAGAGGATAGGTTTCACAAGTTAAGATGAGTTACAAATTTTAAGTGGGGCTTAGAGGTGTTTTAAGGAATGTGAAGGGGTGGGTCTCGTGTGGGTCCCACCTCACAAATATCCTCACATTGGTAGTTAGGGGTTTGTGGGTCCCACCCCAAACTACCCCATGTAGGATATAACCACTTGGATAAGAATAAAAATTGTTCCATAATTTTTATTCAATTCTTTATTAATCCACAATTTTTAACTTATCCTCCCATGAAAACACAACCGCGGTAAAGGTCCCCTTAAGCAATTAAAGGCGTTGCAGTTTCATCGGTGCCCTCAAATTTCAATTCTGAGCACTGGATCAAAAGATATAAAAACCCACTCGTTCGTTCACTGAATGTACCGAATATAAACTTTGGAAATTTATTACAGGCACACCAGGCCTCGGAATTAGGTGCCATCAGAAACTGCTTACTTGTAAAATCCCAAAGAAATTACGAAAAAATTTCCATGAAATTTATGGGTTTTTACATTACTCCTCCCTCAGGGTTTTACATCCCCATAAAGATACATCATAACCTAGGGAATCTAATGAGGGTATTGTGGATGCATCTGAGCCTCCCGCTCCCATGTGCTCTCTTGGAGGTTCCCGTGCTGCCACCTGATGCGTACTAGAGGAATCAACCTTCCACATAGGATCCATTCATGTTGATCATTGATCTCCACCGGGACCTCTGCAAATGTCACCCTGTCATCGTTGTCTAGCTCTCTGTGGTTGATGGTATGCGTCGGGTCATGCACGTATCTCCTCAGCAGAGATACGTGAAAGGCGTCGTGCACCAGGTGCAACTGAGTTGGAAGAGCCAGGCGATAAGCCACCTCGCCTATCCTACTGAGAACCTGGAATGGTTTGATGAAGCTCAGAGATAACTTTTTGCCCTGACCAAATCATTGTAATTCAAGTCGAGGTGAGACCCATAAGAAAACATGGTCGCCATCCTCAAACTCAAGTGGTCTCTGACCCCTATCGGCGTAGGACTTCTTGTTGGATCTTAGCAGTCCTCATCCGCTCCTGGATGATCTGCACCTTCTCTGTCATAGCCTGAACCATCTCTGGTCCTATGAGTGCTGACTCCCCAGGGTTAGTCCAACACAGAGTTGATCTGCAAGGTCGGCCGTATAATTCCTTGTATGGTGCCATCCCGATGGTGGAGTGGTAGCTGTTTTTGTACGCAAACTCCACCAAGGGTAAGTGATCCTCACAGCTATGACCAAAGTCGAGAACACATGCACTGATCATGTCCTCATGAGTCTGAATGGTTCTCCCCGTCTGGCCATCCTTCTGATGATGAAAGGCGGTGCTCAGGCATAGATGCGTCCCAAAAGCCTCCTGCAACCCCTTCCAAAGCCAGGATGTAAACCGAGTGTCTCGATCGGAGACGACAGATGATGGCGCACCATGAAGCTTTACAATCTTTGGAATGTAGAGGCATCCCAAGATCTCCACTGAGCCCTACTCTATGATAGGTAGGAAGTGGGCCGACATGGTTAGTCAGTCGACGATCACCCAGATGGAGTCATGTCCTCTGGAAGCATATGGGATCCCCGTCACGAAATCCATTGATATCCTATCCCACTTCCACTCCGGGACCTCTAAGGGTTGTACCAAGCCTACTGGTACCTGGTGCTCTGCCTTCACCTGCTGGAAGATGAGGCATCGTGAAACGAACTCTGCCACATCCTTCTTCATACCCGGCCACCAGTGATGTCGTCTGAGATCATGGTAAACTTCACCACTCCCAGATATACCGCCAGAGGAGAAGTGTAAAACTCCCTCAGCACCTCCTCCTGTAATGCAGCTGGTACCAAGGTTCATCCCCTAAAAATGATGACGTTATCTCCTCTTATAGAAAATCCATCAGGTGTATGTCCTGTGGATATCTATGCACGTCGCATCACACAATTAATGTCCCCACGATGTGCCTCTCTGACCCGATGAAGTAGTGGAGGAGTGATTGTGAGTGACTGTAGAAAGGCCGCTCCATCTATGTCTACGAAGGATATCTGCAACGCGGATAGCTGCTCCGTCACCTCTCTAAGTAGCTGAATGCCCAATCTCATACTGAGTGCATCAGCTACTATGTTCCCCTTCCCAAGAGTATATACTATCTAAAATTCATAATCCTAGAGGAACTAGAGCCATCACCATTGTCTCTGGTTTAGGTCCTTCTACGAGAAGATATACTTGAGACTCTGGTGGTCAGAGTAGACTGTAAATCACTCGCCCATAAGATAGTGCCACCACATCTTCAAGGCGAAAATCACTTCTACTAAATCCAGGTCAGGGGTAGTGTAGTTCTTCTCATGCTACCTAAACATTCGTGAACCATAAGCCATCACTACCTGATCCTGCATAAGGACACACCTGAGTCTAGTCCCGGATGCATCACAGTAAACTACGTACCCTACGCCCTCCTCTGGTAGCCTCATGATGGGTGAACTGGTCAATCTCTGTCTCAGCTCCTCGATGCTCTACTGACATCTATCTGACCACAAGAAGGGTTTCCCCTTCTTTATCATAGATGAAACCAGTGAAAAAACTCTGGATAAGTCTAATACAAATCTCTGTTAGTATCCATCCAGACCTAGGAAACTCCACACCTCTTTCACACTCCTGGGTGGCTCCCAAGCAAGTACAACCTCAATCTTCGCATGATCCAATGCAACTCCCACTCCTGAGATAAAGTGCCCCATGAAGTGGACCTCTCAAATCCAGAACCGACACTTCGAGATATTACCATAAAGCTGGTTCCCCCGGAGTGTGTCCAGTACAACCCGCAAGTGGAAGGCGTGCTCCTCCTCAGTAGTCGAGTAAATCAGTATGTCATCGATGAAGACTACGAAAAATAGATCGAGGTAAGGCTGGAATATCCTATTCATGAGACTCATGAACAATACTGGAGCATTTGTCACACCGAAAGGCATAAAAAAGAACTCATATTGGCCATATCGACACTTGAAGGATGTCTTCTGCACATCCTCATCTCGAACTCTGCGTTGATGATATCCTGACCTAAGGTCTATATTAGAGAACCATCGTTCTCCCTTGAGCAAATCAAAGAGGTCATCAATCCTCGGGAGTGGATACTTGTTCTTCACAGTCACATGGTTCAGGCTATTGTAGTCGACACATAGTCGTAAGCCCCAGTCCGCCTTCGTGGAGAACAAAATAGGAGAAGCCCAGGGTGAAACACTGGGTCAGATGAATCCCTTACTCTGCAAGTCCTCCAGCTATACCTATAGCTCACGAAGCTCAGCGGGAGCCATCTGATATGCTGGAGTAGATATCAGGGTTGTCCTGGGGTACATGTCAACATAGAATTCAATCTCTCTACGAGGTGGTTATCTTGGAACGTCGTCCGGAAAAACATCCGCATACTGATCCACCACAACAACAAAACACGGACTCTACACAACAACTGCTCGTAGGATGAGACTAGACAATTGAGGGGTGATCGGCTATCCTCTCCTCTGTGTGAGTCCATCCTGCACTGTAAAGGCTCCCATCTCACCGGTGAAGTTTAACCTGCTCCCATATGTGCAGACACACCGTACCTTGCCCCAAATACAGTCGATCTGAGCATGGACTATAGATAACCTGTCCATACACACGATGACATCGTATGGACTTTACACCACTACAAGAAGATCCCAGCCGAATCTCGCGCCTCCTAGAGTAAGCTCACAATGTCCGAACCTGTGTGTAATCATCGAGTCTGCTCCCGTAGAAGTCTCTAACCGTAAGGATCGAGCCAACGGCTCTGTCGTAATCTTCGATATCCAAAAAAGGGCAGCAGTAATGAATGAATGACTCGCTTATGTGTCTATAAGAACTGAAGCAAGGTTGGAGTAGACATAGATAGTACCTAGAATCATCTCATGTGCACTGTGGTCGTAATCCTCCACTACCTAAAGCTAAGACTGCCTTTTTCCGCCATCTCCCTGTGGTGGGGGTGTACCTCCTGATGGTGGTGGTGGTGGAGCCTCGAAGCGTCATCCACCACCTGCTGCTCGGCTAGGTCCTCTACCTCGTCTACCTGCACCCTACGGACTTCCACAGTCGAACCTTTGCCTCTGCCTGGGTGGTCCCTCAACAGTTTGCTGCTCCTATGCATGGCGGGTCGGGCAGTCACGAGCCATGTGGCCCTGCCCGCAACATGCATAGCACTGTCTACCTCCCATTTGACTGGATTTGTTGTGTGTGCCCCGAACATCCGAACCAGAATCCTAAGGTCACCCTCCTAAAGGACTGGTCCGCTTGGACCTTAGCGGCACCTGTCTACTACCGTCTACAGAAGACTCCACTATGTGTCGCCATGCGGTAGACCTCACTGCTGGTGTAGGCTCAGAAAGAAATCTCTCCACAAGAAGGGCTCACTCCAGTACTCCTACCTACATCAGAATGCTGAGGGAGATCATCAAAGCCCTGATCTCATTTCTTAGTCCCTGTTCGAATTTCCAGGCCAGGAAGAATGGATCTCATACCATGTCCATGGAGTAGCGTGAGAGGTCGGTAAATCACACCGAGTACCGGGCTACTATCATGCTGCCCTGCCACAACTGTAGTAACTCCTGAATGCGCACAGCACAGAGGGTGGCTGGAACGTACTTTGAGTGGAAAAAACTCTCATGGTCTATCCAAAGCAGTGATTCCTCGTCGTGCACTTGGATCATCAGGCTCCACCATCTACTTGTTGCTACGTGCAGGAGACTCACTGTAAGGATCGCCATGAGGTCAGTTGGTATCCCTACTAATATGGAGACTCGAACAAAATCCTCCAGCCAATCCTCGGATACGTAAGGGTCCATCTCTCTGGTGAACCTGGGTGGCCTCTATCGCTGAAACTCGTGCAGTGCACTTAGGTAGCATGCACTTTGCACTACTGGGGATGGGGGTATCGGTGGCCCAGCAGGTAGAGGTACTGCTAGTGCCTCCGCTGTAATGGGGCCCTGCATCGAGCCCTCATCGCTCGGTGGGCTTCCATATTGCACGTAACTGTGAACCCTATCTAGATGTCATCGTGGGGCCATACTGAAAAGAAACAGGTGCACCACGGTTAATACAATATACCTGGTGAGCTGACAAAAAGTATTCACAATGAAAACTTTTGAAACACACATGCAATCAGTGTTTTCAATCACTAAGTCGGAAATCAGATGTCAGGGTCCTAGTGTATGGATATGTCGGCCGTCGCACCAAAACTATACTCCCTAGACATATAACCACACTCAATACGCTTAACACTATTTCTTCACAGAAAGAAATTATCAGAGTACTAAGTTATGCGGTAGAACCGACTCCTCGGATACTAATTTGTTATGACCCATCCTCGGGGCCCATGTCGTGACTACCCCAAACCCACATTCCATATGCCAGGGGCTGGAGACTAGACCCAAAGGTGTAAATCCCAATAAAAGTGAAGTAATTTCCTTTATATAAGTAAAGAAACACAATAGAGTACACAATCTGATGTAAACACAAAGTAAACTGAGTACAAAAGTTAGTGCAGGAAAGTAAATGGACCGGAATACAAACCCAACTGAAAGTACAGTATAACTGAAAAGAAAGTACTTCATCAATATAGTAAATAAGAAAACACTGAGTCTTCACCAGCTATCCCACCTAAAGGGTTGGTAAAGATCATCTCCTCAGCTCCTCGGGTCCGGCTTTCCACTCCGTGTATGTCCCGCCTGATAGTCCACCTACGGATACCATCCCACTCCACAATCCTCAACCATGATCAGCGATGTCCGTCATCTGCAACCAACACCATGTAGTGAGGGAATATCTCATGTAGGGGTGAGTATACAATACTCCTTAGGGACCCCGAGACCCATGAAGGTCTCCCAGAATCCACAAAGGATAAACCACAAAGGGAAGATACAACCACGAAGTATCAACCAACTCTACTTAGGTATATGCCCATACATATACCTAAGTCATCAATTCCAGTTCGGATCCAACTCACAAGCCCAAGTACAACCCAGTCCACACGAGAAAGCATAACCCAATCCACATAGGAAAGTAAGACAATCATATCGAAGATAATGATTGAAAGTCTAGACTCAGCTCACACAGGTATACTACTCACGAAGAAGGGTGGAGATGATAGATGTATCCTCTGAATCATCTATCCTATAGGACCCACATAGGATACAAGTATAGAAGTCGCTGCTGCCGAACCCACGCAGGATCCTATTACAATAACCATTCATGCAGAACCACATAGGATCCAAGTACAGTCGTCCTCACTACTGATCCCACGTATGATCCAAGTACAGTCATCGTCGTTTCCAAACACACGTAGGATCCAAGTATAGTCGTCCTCGCATCCCAACCCATGTAGGATTCAAGTACAGTCATCTCCATCGTCGCAGTCGCAGCCAGCTCTAGGCTTCCCGCACACAGCACGCTATATTCCGGGAGGGTCCAATCCACGAGCCCGGTCTCAGCACTGTCTGCCATCTACATTCAGCACAACAAGGTGCGGGCATACCCAATTCAGGGGTGAGTATAACGATACTCAATAGGGACCCCGACACCCTCATGTTCACAAAAAATAAAATAAATATTAACCACAAAGTATGAATCAATGGATAACCATTACATTGGTATATTCCCATACGTACACCTAAGTTATCTAGTAACCCATCTCGATCATGAGGAAAACACAAAGTTTGTTGACTCAGATCAAACAAGTATAATCATTATAGAAACCACAAATGATGGGGAACTCCTCTTCTATCATGTACAATGGGCCTATCACGATACTATGGAACTTCTCACTAACCTTGGACTGCTGAGGTTCTCCTCCTGTCATGTATCGTAGGTCTTCTTCCAACTACCAGGAATTTCATCTGCTATGGGTATGCCGCCAAATACTGGGCGCTCCCCCTAATACCCTATGGAGGTACTCCTCCTATCAAGCATGGCTGGTCTGTCACCAACTACTAGGAAATCCTCTACCATGGTTATGCCGCTAACTACCAGGATCTCCCCACTGGGCTAGTCAAATCACTCTAAGTTTAATTGGTCAAGCAGTCGTTAGGTTTGTCATATACTATGTCTTCGCACTCTGTCTTCTCGTCACTAGAAGGATCCACTTTCCGAGCTTCTGGAAAAAACTCCCATTATCAAGAAGTCTAATTTAGATGTATCTCAATGGTTTTTCTTGTCATAGGGATCTCAATGCAAAAGACTTCACGTCAATCAGACGCCCAGTTTGTAAGTTGTTGTCATTTCCATTCTAGGGGTCGATTGGTTTTTATTTTCAATTCAACCTGACCATACCCAAACTATATACAAATATCAATGGGGGTATGTCAAAGGAACTGTTTTTATCTCATATTTTGGTCACCACATACGTTTCATTGATCGAACACCCATAGCCCAAGATGCGGGTCTGACCCAGTCCAAGGGGGTGGTTCAGTCCAAGGGGGCGACCCGGTCTAAGTAGGGCAGCCCAGCTCGAAGGGGCCGACCGGTCCGAGGCAGCCCGACTGGCCGGCCTGCATGGCTGGGAGGTAGACCGCCTACCGAAGATATTAGTGTTCGTGTGGGGTGGGGGTGGTCAGCTCCCCCCGTCTCCCTAGAACGGCCGGTGCATAGTGCAGGCCCGGTGACCGCGTGACCCGAGGGGTCCCGCCTGTGGAGCACCCACCGACGACTAGCTTAGCCGACCACCCTCCTCCATTTTCCGTGGCCCGCATGGCCACGACCCTCTTCCTCTGGTGCAGTGTGAAGACATTGTACCCCTCAGGCACCGCAGCAGCCCGCCTGGTCGCGACTCAGTTCTTAGCATGTCACAGCGGTGCCACGCCCTTGTGGCGACCCGGCGGCCTTGTGCAGCCAGTTTTTTCGTGGACAACTTGTTGTCTATCACTGTTTGTACTGTCTCTGTAATCATAAAATGAGAACCAACAAAAGGGGAGGGATGGTCCTCTATCATGCGGTCTGAACCCTCCTCTTTATGGTGATAACAATCGGTTCTCAAAGCACACAACATATGATGGGTTAAAGAGGATAATATTCAATTGTAAAATAACACATACCTCACATATGTTGAACGTTGATGATGGAAGGAAAGGAAAAGCGTACATTGATTAGTCGACGTCCGGAAGTATACGACGAAAAAGTGTCATCTTCATTCATCATGTTTGGCTCCTTATTTTGTCTATGATGAAGATCGTTGAAGAAGTTATTCCTTCTTTGGTGTTGAGGGGCGTTCATCGTGTTCTTCGTCGAGAGGATGAAGTTCTATATATTTTCCAAGCCCTATATCAAGCTCCACCCAATGATTATGCCATAACCAAAAGTATTAAACACACTATTATTTTAATGGTTGGAAAGAATTAAAAAATATGCTAATTAATTAATTGTTAGGGTTTAATTAATTAATTGTGAGAGAGTTGGCACATTAATGTAATGAGCGAAGGTGTAGATTTTAACCCACGTAAAAGGGGGGATAGAGGTGTTCCAAAATTAATGGGGAGATATAAGGGTTAATAAGCTCTTATGGGCAACACAAAATAAAATCCACCCATTGGAGGTTATGTGTGGGTGGCCCCACCACTGACATCCACTTTGAGGTTTTAACCCCCATAAAATAAAAATAATGTGAACACCTTATTTTTATTTAATTTAATTAACAACCCCCAAAACTAACTTCTATTCTCATCAGAATGATACTTTGGTGTAGGTTTCAATAAGAAATTACCGAAGCTGCGAGTTCAACGGTGCCCTCAGATTTCAATTCCGAGCACCAGTTCAAAATTTATAAAATCTCGTACATATGATTACTAAACCTACTGGAACAAAACTTTAGAAATTGATTCCTGGTAGACAGGGCCTCAGAATTCAGCACCGTTAGAAACTGTAGACTCATAAAATTCCCATGTATTAAAAAAATATATATTTACCATGGGAATTCTGGGACATTACATTCTCCACACCTCAGGGCATTACGTCCCTGTAAGCTAAAACTCGAACTAAGGGAATAAATGGCGGTACTGAGCACGCATCTGAGCCTCCCACTCCCATGTGCTCTTGTGGAGGTTCCCATGCTACCAAAAAATTCACAGCAGAGGTATCGACCATCCATGTATGACTTGCTCATATAGATTCACAATCTCCAATGGAACCTCCGTGAAAGTATCCTCATCATCGATGTCCAGCTCCCCATGGTCGATGATGTGGGATGGGTCGTGCACATTTCTCCTCAACTTATATATGTGGAAGAAGTATTTCAACCGGTTAAACTGAGGTGGAAGAGCTAAGAGGTATACCACCTCACATACTCTTATGAGGACCTAGAAAAGTCCAATGAATAACAGAGATAACTTTCCGTCTCAGCCAAATCACTGTAGTCGTCATCGTGGTGAGACCCGTAAGAAGATGTGGTTCCCATCCCCGAACTCCAAAGGTCTCTGTCACCTATCATCATATGTCTTTTTTCTTCTCTATGTAGTATTCATCCTCTCATGGATGATCTGCACCTTCTCGGGGGTAGCCTGTACCATCTCTGGTCCCACTAGTGCTGACACCCCTGGGTCAGTCCATCACTGTGGCGATCTGAAAGGTCATCCGTACAAGGCCTAAAAAAGGTGTCATGCCGATGGTGGAGTGATAGTTGTTATTGTAGGAAAACTCCACCAATGGTAGGTGATCCTCCCATGTATGACTGAAGTCTAGGACACATGTACGAAGCATGTCCTCGAGGGTTTGGATGGTTCTCTCGGTCTGACCATCCGTCTGAGGATGGAAGTCGGTGCTCAAGTTAAGTTGTATCCCAAGAGCTTCCTGCAACCCCTTCCATAGATGGGAAGTAAATTGTGTGTCATGGTCAGAGACAATAGAAGAAGGTACTCCAGGAAATGCACAATATCCTAGACATAGAGGTGTCACAATCTCTCTACTGATCCCTTATCTTTAATCGATAAGAAGTGGTCCGACATGGTGAGTCGGTCAACAATCACCCAAATCGAGTCGTGACCCCTAGATGTACATGGACGTCCCATGATGCATTCCATGGATATCCCATCCTACTTCCACTCTGGGAACTCTAAATGATGAACCAAACCTACTGGTACCTGGTGCTCTTCCTTCACTTACTGACAAGTGAGGCACCGTGAGACAAACTCTACTACTTCCTTCTTCATACCTGGCCACCAGTGCTGTCATCGAAGGTCCTGGTACATCTTCGCCACACCTGGATGTACTGCTAGAGGGGACGTGTGGAACTCCTTCAATAACTCCTCCTGAAGTGCAACTGGTACCATGGTACATCCACGTAAGAGGATGACGTGATCCCCACCATAAAAAACCATATAGGGCCTGCCCTGTGTGTATCTGAGCATGTCGCGTCTCGCAGTCTATGTCTCGACCATGTGCCTCCCTGATTCGCTGAAGAAGTATAGGAGTGACTGTAAGAGACTGAAGATGGGATGCTCCATCACTATCCACAAAAGGATATACTTATGTAAGAAATCTTCTTTTTTACCTATCCTAGAAGCTGAATACTAGTCCTCCTACTGAGCGCATCTGCAACCACATTCCCCTTCATAGGAGTATACACTATCACGAAGTCATAGTCCCGGAGGAAATCAAGCCATCACTATTGTCTCAGGTTTAGGTCCTTCTGAGATAAGATATATATGAGACTCTTATGACCATAGTACACTATAAAATGTTCACCCATCAGATAGTTCCACCACATCTTCTAGAAGAATACCACTGCTGCTAACTCCAGATCATGGGTACCGTAGTTCTGCTCATGTTGTATCAACATATAAGAACCATATGCGATCGCAGCTCCATCCTACATCAGGACACACCAGAGTCCAGTCCCTGATGCATCGCAGTAGACTATGTACCCTACAACTTCCTCTAGAAGCCTGATGATGGGGGCGCTAGTCAGCCTCTGCCTCTGCTCCTGAAAGAAATTTTGGGATACCTTCGACCACATGAAGGGTTTACCCTTCTTTTTTAAGGATGATAGTGGTGCTTCCACTCTGGAGAAGTCTAGAACGATACTCCGATACTATCAAGACAAACCCAGGAAACTTCGTACCTCCGTCACAAACTTGGGAGGCTCCCAAACAAGTACCACCTCAATCATTACTGGATCCACTGCAACTCCAGCCTCTGAGATGACATGTACCAAGAAGTGAACCTCTCGAATCCATAACTGCAACTTCGAGAGCTTATCATAAATCTGATTCTCTCGGAGTGTATCCAGTACTACCTATAAATGGTAGGCATGCTCCTCCTCAGTAGTCAAGTAGATCATAATGCCTTTGATGAAGACTACGACAAAGCGATCAAGGTAAGGATGGAAGATACTTTTCATTGGACTCATGAACATTGTTGGAGTATTGGTTACACCTAAGGGCATAAAAAAGAACTCGTAGTGGCCATATTGATACCTGAAGTTCGTCTTCTACACATCCTCATCTCAAACATTGAGTCGGTGACAGCTTGATCTGAGGTCTATCTTTGAGAACCATCCTGCTCTCTTTAGCTGATCATAGAGGTCGTCAATCCTTGGATATGGGTACATGTTCTTCACAGTCACCTAGTTCAGGTGACGGTAGTTGACAGAGAGCCTCAAGCTCCCGTCCGCCTTCTTTCCGAACAGAATAGGGGTTGCCCAGGGAGAAACACTAGGCCAGATGAATCTTTTCCCCTGCAAGTCATCCAACTGCACCCTCAGCTTGCGAAGCTCAGCATGAACCATCCGATATGTTGGAGTAGATATCGGTGTCATCTCGGGGTATAAGTAAATGTATAAGTCCACCTCTCTATGAGGAGGTAGTCCTGGGACATCGTCAGGGAAACGATCCGTGTACTGGTCCACCACTACAAGATAAGTCAGACTCTCCACATCTACTACTCCAAGGGTAAGGCAAGCCAACTGGTTGGTGATCGGTTGGACCCTCCACCGAGTAAGTTCGTCATATGCTGAAAAGGATCCCTCCTCACCAGTGAAGGTGCACATGGTCCCATCCTTGCAGACACACCGCACATTGAGCCTAATACAGTCGATCTGAACATGGACTATATATAACCAGTCCATACCCAAGATGATGTCATAAGGCCTCAATGCCGATACAAGGAGATCCCAGCCAAAGATCTCACCTCCTAGTGTAAGATCACACTACCAGCAACAGTGAATAATCATCCAGTCTTCTACCATAGGAGTATCTAGCTATACGTATCGAGCCAACGACTCCATCGGAATCTCTGAGCTCCGAATGAGGGAAGTGGCTATAAAAGAGTGATTGGCACCTGTGTCTATGATAACTGAAGCAAAGGTGAAGTATACATATATCTTACCTCGAATCATCTCTGGAGCACCGTGGTCGTATGTCTCAGCTGGATGATGTTGAGATCTCCCATATCTGCCATCACCCTATGATAGGGGTGGTCCTCCTGGTGGTGTTGGCGATAGCACCTCATAACATCAACCACCGCCAGCTGTATGACCATCTCCTCTGCCATGTCTTCCTACTCCCTACAGAACGCTTCGATCGAACCTATTCCTCTGCCTGGGAGGTCCCCTATCTAACAATTGATCATTAAAATGGTGGGTCAGACAATCACAAGCCATGTGACTCTGCCCGTCGTAAGAGTTGCATTGCCTGCTCCTGGAATGTCTTGCTCTGTCTCCACTCTGGGTGTCCCATACTATTGATCCAGAGTCATGCGGTAGACCAACTGTGGGTCTGGTCCTCTTGGACCTCAGTGTCATCTGTCTACTACCAGTTACAGAAGACCCTGCTGCATGATGATTAGTAGTAGTTCTCGCCGCTGGAGACATCTCAGCAAGGAAACTTTGTACTAAGAGGGATCTCTCTAACACCCCCGCCAACATCTGGATGCTAAGGGAGATCATCGAGGCTTTGATCTCTTGCCTAAGACCTTTCTCGAAGGTCTGGGCCCTAAAAAATGGGTCATGTAACTTATCAGTGGAGTAGCGTGAGAGGTCAGTGAACCTTGCTATGTACTGTGGTACTGTCATGATTCCCTACTGTAGATGTAGTAGTTCATGTATTCACACCGCTCATATGGTGTCTGGTAATAAAACCTCTTAGAACAGGCTCTCGAGTCTTCCCATAAAAGTGAGACCTCATCGTGGACCTGTAGCATCTAGCTCCACCATCTTCCTGCTACTTCCTGATGGAGGCTGGCAGCAAGGATCACCAAGATGTCTGCTGGTGTCCCTACTGGCCTGGAGACTCTCACCACAGCCGCCTGTGTGTCCGCCTCTCCCATGAACCTAAGTGGCCCCTGGCGCTGGAACTCATGTAGCACTCTCAAGCAGTGTTCACTCTCTGCTTCTGTGGATGGTGGCATCGGTGGACCAACGGAAAGTAGTTCCACTGGTGCCTCCGCTAGGGCGTCAACTGGAAGAGGGCCTCGTACCGAGGCATCTTCACTAGATGGGATATCAGTACGTACAACTATCAGGGCATTAGCCGGACTTCCATGGGGAGGCATCCTGAAAGAACAGATGTGACATGGTCAAAAGACTATACCTGGTGAGTTGACCTGGTTTGAGATGACCTAAAAAATACATTTGAAAACACACAAGAAATCATTGTTTTCATGTAAAAAGTCAGAAATCAGTAGTTATGGTCCTTGTGTATGTATAAGTCAGCCACCACACCAACACAGGACTCCCTGAACTGAACGCCACAGTCAGTACCCTTAACACTATTGCATCACAGAAAATAAATATCAGAGTCCTAAGTTCTATGATAGAATCGACTCCTCTGATATCAATTTTTCAGGACCCGTCCTTAGGACCTGTGTTGTGACTACCCCAATCCCACCTTCCATAGGCCAGGGGATGGAAACTAGCACCAAGGATGAAAATCCCTAATTTGGGAATGCATTTACTATATAAAAAGTAAATACACACAATTAGACTACAAAACTGGTGTCACGACCCGTCCTCAGGGCACGTGTCGTGACTACCCCAAGACCACCTTCCATAGGCCAGGGGCTGGCAACTAGCACCAAAGGCGTAAATCCTGATAACTGGGAAGGTATTGCCTTTATAAAAGTAAACAAAAAACCACAGAGTACACACAGAAGTAAAACACTAAGTACAAGAGAAGTGTTGAAAGGTAAATGGGCCAGAATACAAACACAAATGAATGTACAACTACAACTGAACAAAGTACAACAGAAAAAGACAACAACTGGAAGAACGGAAGTGGCTCATGGGTTGTCCTCCTCAAATCCTACCTGAAGGGTAGGTACATATAGCACAGATCATGGATCATCCACCATGGATCCTACCTGAAGGGTAGGTACAGATAGCCTCCACAATGCTCTCGCCCATCAACCTCCTCCGAGTGTCGTCTCGCTGTGAAGTCCACCTCTGGATACCGAATCATCATGTAGTCTACCTCCGGGTACTGACTCGTCCTGTATTCCACCTCCGGGTACCATCCAGTCCTCGAACACTCGACCTTCGTCGGCACTGCCCATCGTCTGCAACCAACACAACGAGGTGCGGGCATAGCCCGTGAAGGGGTGAGTATAACGATACTCAGTAGGGACCCCGAGACCCTTAAGGTCTCACTAAAACCAACAAGGATAACCACAAAGAATATCTCAATAGATAACTTCTACTTAGGTATATGCCCATAAATATAACTAAGGTATGAAGTAACCCATCTCAATCATGAGGAAACACAAAGATTATGAAATCAACGGATAACCACTACCCAGGTATATGCCCATACATATACCTAAGTTATCAAGTGACCCATCTCAATCAAGAGGTAAACACAAAGTTCATAGACTCAGCTCAAACCAGGATTTTCATTATCGAAACCGTAACTGCTGAAGAGCCCCGTCTCTGGAGTGTAAAGTGGTCCTGTCACGACTCTGAGGTACTACTCACTAACCTAAGACTTTTGAGGTACTCCTCCTATCGAGTACCGCATGCCAGCCACCCAAACATAGTAGTGCTTCCCGCCAGGGTATGCCACCCAAACACAGTAGTGCACACCCCCTAATAGCCTGCAGAGGTACTCTCCGGACGAGTACCGTGGGTCTGCATTGTGACACAGAAGTGCTCCGTCCTCCATGGGTCCACACCCAAACAAAGTAGTGCTCCATCCACTGGGCTAGTTGACTCACTCCAAGTCAAGTCGGTCAAGCAGTCGTCAGGTCTCAGCTAGCTACACCGTCTCCGTACTCTAAATGCTCATCTCTGGGAGGGTCTTCTCCACGAGCTACAGGTCAATACTCCATGTATCTCAAAGTCCTACAAAATGTATCTCAAAGGACTGCATCGTCATAGGGGTCTCAACGCAACATACGGCACATCAATCGGACGCCCGGTCTGTGAGTTATTAGCATTTTCGTCCCAGGGGCCTTGTTGGTTTTGTGAGCGAACCAACCCAACCGTATCTCAACTGTACCCCGAACTCCCATAGGGTATACTCATAGGGACCGTTACTCGACGTGATCACCAACACTGCTGACGGTTCGTCAAACGAACGTCTGGTCTGAAAGATATCAACTTTTTCGTTCTAGGGGCCCGGTTGGATTTCGGGTACGATCCAACCCAGCCACTATCCAACATCAACCAAAACTTAGGCGAATTATGCAAAAATTTCCGTCTCATCAAGAGAAATTCAACGGGATAGACGGCGCGTCAATCGGGCGCCCGATCTGTGAGTTATTGGCTTTTTCGTTCCAGGGGCCCGGTTGGTTTCGTGAGCGAACCAACCCGACCACACTCCGACGTCATCTAAACCTTGAGAGGAGTAAGCCAAAAGTTTTGTCTCACCTAGTGGAATTCAACAAAGTCAACGGCACGTCAATCGGACATCCGGAGCTCAAGATATAAGTGTTTCCGCTCCGAGGGCTCAGTTGGTTTCGTAACCGAACCAACCCGGCCGAACTCAAAGTTCTCCGAAACCTTGGGTGCAATATACCGAAACGTCCGTCTCGATCCGAGGATCACATCGCTGATGACGACGCGTCATTCGGAGGTCTGTATCCCGAGATATGGTCAAAAGACCTAAAAGGGTCCGAAAACGGGGGTTTCGGGCCCGGACCGACCCGGCCCGAGACCCACTGGGTTGGCCCAAACCGGGTCGACCCGACCCGAGTCTGGGTCAGCCCGGTGCGCTCGTGCAAGGCGCCAGCTGGCTCGGCCGAACGGCCAAGCCGTTCGGTTTGGGGGGGGGGCGCTGCCCCCCCCCTAATGGGGGCCGCTAGCTGGCCTGTCGGGGTTTGAACCCCCGGATTTACTTCTATCCGGCTGGCCGGTTTCTGCCGCCACGGGACCGGAGATTGTCAGTCCCCCCTACTACGATGCTGGTGGCCCGGAACCGGCCGCCGGTCACTCTGCTTCGCTGCGGCCCGGAACCGGCCGTGGCACAACGGCGTCGTGCCCCTCCGTCGCGGCCCCGCTCTGGCTGCAGTGTCTTCGGGTTTCTCCGATGGCGTCGTGTCCTTTTTCGATTTCACGGCGCAGCGCGATGACGCCGCACATTTTATTGTCGCACGATCCCGCGTTGTGCGACGGCACCACGCCATTCCGTTCCAAACCACATTAGAAACCAACATGGATAAAGGAGGAGGGTCAGCCTTGTTTGTGCGGTCCGGCCCCCTCTCGTTAATCGATAGCAATTGGTCAAATTCCATGAAGAACGTCAAGTAGTAATCACGAACAAAATAATTAAATAAACCCCTACAACTTCCTGCAACAAAAACATTCCCAACCCGCAAGGAAAACGATCGTGTATCAACTAGATAATAAGTTGATCTGTGTTCTTTGTTTTCTTTATAATGAAAGAAACAATGGAATAAAATCGTTCTAAAAATAATTCCATGCCTCAAGTGTAGAATGAACGAAGGTTCGTCGAATGAGGATTTATCTCGGAAAGAGATGTCGCGAAAGAAGACGTCGTCAGCGTCGCGGTAAGAGGCGTCACGGAAGGATACGTCACGGAAGGAGACGTCGACCTCCGAGGAATCTGGCGTTCTTCGCGTTCTTCACGTTCTTCGTGTTCTTCGACGAAGATGATGAATAAACTCAAGTCTCCTTTAGCTTTTCTCCCAAAGCTCTCAAGCAACAAGCCTCCAACCCAAAATAAAATAAGTACCTTACATATTTTATTAACACAACTTAAGGTTTGAAATTCAAGAGTTTGAAATTCAAACACTCACATTTAACACACTTCATTAATATCATATGTTATCAAAACTTAAGTTATCAAATTTAATTGTGAGTTGAGGGAGTTAAGGAATGTGAAGGGGTGGGTTTCGTGTGGGCCCCACCACTCTCAAAACCTCCCATGGGATGTTGGGTAGTTACACAATTTCCACCCAAAGCTTAAATCCACTTAGAGAAAAATAAAAATTGTAGTTAAATTTTTATTCTATATTCCATTATTTTTATCAACCTCCCTTGTGAAAACAAAAACTTCGGAAAAGGTGTTTCTAAGAAAATATCGGCGCTACAGTCCCATCGGTGCCTTCAGAATTCGATTCCGGGCACCGGTTCAAAAGTTAGAAATTCCCTCTCATTCGTTCACTGAACGTACCCGAGCTAAACTTCGGAAATTAATTCCGGGCACACCGGGCCTCGGAATCAGGTGCCGTTAGAAACTGCGTTCTTGTAAAATCACAAAGAAAATTTAGAAAAACATTCCCTTGAATTTTATGGGTATTTACATTACTCCCACCTCAGGGCTTTACATCCTCGTAAAGCTTTAACATAGACTAGAGATACAAAAACGGTACTGAGCACGCATCTGAGCCTCCCGCTCTCATGTGCTCACTTGGAGGTTCCCGTACTTCTAGTGAAATCACACCTGAGGAATCGATCGCCCTCGGAGGATCCACTCATGTCGATCCTCGATTCCCCACTGGAACCTCCGTGGAAGTCACCTCATCGCCATTGTCCAACTCCTCATGGTCAATGATATGCAAAGAGTCGAGCACGTATCTCCTTTGTTGAGATACTTGGAAATCGTCGTGCACCTAGTGCAACTGAGGTGGATGGGTCAAGCGGTAAACCGCCTCGCCTACCCAGCTGAGGACCTAGAAAGGTCTGTTGAACCTCGAAGATAACTTGTCGGCTTGGCCACATCTCTGTAAACCTTGTTGAGGTGAGACCCGTATAAGGACGTGATCGTCATCCTCGAACTCCATAGGTCTCCAGTTCCTGTTTAGAACTGGAACTCAAAACAACTGCTGCCACGAGGGTAAGTTTGACCGACTCAAGAGTGATCGGTCGCACCCTCCTTTGCATGAGTTACCCTGTGCTACCTGGGGTTTCCTTTTTCACCGACCAAGGAAAACCCATTCTGATGTCTCAGTTAAACCACAACCTTTTTGCCTATTACCGTCAATTTGTGTATGAACTGTGATTGCCCAGTCCATAATCAAACCAAAGTCGTAAGGCCTCGACGCTGCCACCAATAGATTCCAACCGAAACTCTCGCCTCGAGGGTCTGACCACACTGTCGGCATCAGTGTGAGGTCGAGTCTCCTCCCAAGGTATCTCCAGAAGTGAGGGTCAAGTCCAAGAATTACCGGAAAATCTCGGTCTGGGACAAGATTTGTGAAAGAAAAGAATGATTCATATCGACGTCTGTTACTACAGCAGCTAGTAGTGGACACAGAATGCCCCTTGAATCATTTTTAGAGCCATTGGGTCACACTCCTTGACCGCATGCAGCCGCACTCTTCCTCCGCCCTCCAGCTCCCTGAGCCTGGCGGGGATAACTAAGGCGGGTGGTTGTAGAATGTTTAGATGTACACCACCTCATGCTGCTCTCCTAGATCTGCCTCCACGTCTGCTGCTTCACAGACTCATCTCTCCTTAAATCTTCCTCTTCTTGAAACATTTAACACATTCGAGTCTCTAAGACTGGCTTCGGTTTCTTATTTCTTACTGCACTGTGCAGTCTTCATCCGCTCCTGGATGATTTGAACCTTCTTTGCCTACGATCTGAAAGAGCTGCTAAAATTTTTCCTTTTCCTAAAAGAGAAACTCGGTCTCATCCCCTGGATGAACCACACCCATTGCCTAATACAGTCAATCCTAACCTGAATGATACATTCATGCCATGGAAGACGTCGCAAGGCCTCGACATAACTACCAAGAGATCCAACCATCACTCTCTCCTCCAGGGGTCGAGTCACGCTGTCGGTATCATTGTGAGGTCACTGGGTCTCCTCCTGTAGAAATCTCGAAATTGAGGGTCAAGTCAACAGTTTTTAACAGGGACCTCTCAGTATCAACCAAACAAAAAGGACAGGAAAGAAAACATCACAAAGATAAGTTTCTTTTTATTATTGCATCTCATAGTATAAATACATGAATACTACAACAATATGGAACTAGAAGTACAAGGAACGTATCCACTAGTTCCGCTCCTGTCTACCTGCTCCCGGAGATCTACTATCGTGTCCACTGCTCGGCTGTTTATCAAGAACTCGTCGCTGCTTCTGCCTCAGTGGCTCCTCCAACGCATGCGGATCGATAGTGCGGGGGGTCGGACAGTCACGTGCCAGGTGACCCTTTCAGCAGCATTCATAACACTTCCTGCTCCTCGTATGGTTGGCTATGACCCCACCCCAGGTTCCCCGCACCACCGGTCCTAAAACCCGAGATGGCCCAACTAGTGGTCTAGTCCTTCTGGAACTCTGCATCATCTGTCTACTGCCCACAGATGACTCGTCTACTGATCAAAAAACACGCAGCAAAGGCAGCAGCTCCTAAACACGCTCGGGGTGTAGATCTACTGGCACAAACTGCATCCTGAATAAGGTATTGAAGTCTTCCCATTCGAAGGACATCTCGTCGCAAAACTAGAACAAGTGGCTCCACCACCTCCCTGCTGCTACCTAAAGAAGGCTGGCAGCAAAGATCACCATGAAGTCTGCAGGCGTCCCCACTAGCCTGAAGACTCTCACCACAGCCTCCATCCAATCCTCAGCCGCCTGCGGGTCCATCTCTCCCTGGAACCTGGGTGGTCTTTGGCGCTAGAACTCGTACAACACGCTCATGTGGCATGCATCGCATACTGTTGGGGATGGTGGCACCGCTGGCCCAACGTATGGTAGTACCGTTGGTGCCTCCGCTGGTGCCACAACTGCAAGAGGGCCCTGTACCAAAGCCTCATCGCTCGGCAGGCTGTCAGTACGCACATCCCTCTAGGCTCTAGCTGGTCATCCGTGAAAAGGCATCCTGAAGAAACAATGTGACACAGTCAACCAATTATACCTAGTGAGCTGACCTGGTTTGAGCTGACATTTAAAAACTTCTGGAAAAACTCACGCAATCAGTGTTTTCGTGCACAAAGTCGGAAATCAGTTGTCAGGGTCCTGTTGTATGGATACGTCGGCCGCCCACACCAACACTGGACTCCCTGAACTGAAGACCACACTCTGTACCCTTACCACTATTGCTTCACAGCAAGAAAATATCATAGTTATAAGTTATGCAGTAGAACAGACTCCTTTGATACCAATTTGTCACGACCTGTCCTCGGGGCCCATGCCGTGACTACCCCAAGCCCGCCTTCCATAAGCCAGGGGCTGGAGACTAGCACCAAAGGCGTAAATCCCGATAACTAGGAAGGCATTGCCTTTATAAAAGTAAACAAAACACCATAGAGTACAAGAGGATGTAAAACACTAAGTACAAGAGAAGTGATGAAAGGTAAATGGGCCAGAATGAAAACCCAAATGAATGTACAACTACAACTAAACAATGTAAAACCGAAAAAGACAATAGTTGGAAGAACGGAAGCGGCTCCTGGGTCATCCTCCTCGAATCCTACCAGAAGGATAGGTACAGATGGCGTAGCTCCTGGATCGTCCACCACGGATCCTACCTGAAGGGTAGGTACAGATAGACTCCACAACCCTCTCGCCCGTCAACATACTCCGAGTGTCGTTTCGCCGTGAAGTCCACCTCCGGATACCAACTCATCGTGTAGTCCATCTCTGGGTACTGACTTTTCGTGTAGTCCACCTCCGGGTACCGTCCAGTCCTCGAACACTCGACCTCCGTCGGCACTGCTCGTCGTCTGCAACCAACACAACGAGGTGCGGGCATAACCCGTGCAGGGGTGAGTATAACGATACTCATTAGGGACCCCGAGACCCTCAAGGTCTCACTAAAACCAACAAGGATAACCACAAATAAGATCTCAACTCATAACCTCTACTTAGGTATATTCCCATACATATACCTATGGTATCAAGTAACCCATCTCAATCATGAGGAAACACAAAGATTATGAAATAAACGGATAACCACTACCTAGGAATATGCCCATACATATACCTAAGTTATCAAGTGACCCATCTCAATCAAGAGGTAAATACAAAGGTCATAGACTCAGCTCAAACCATGATTTTCATTATCGAAACCGTAACTGCTGAAGAGCCCCGTCTCTGGAGTGTACAGTGGTCCTGTCACGACTCCGAGGTACTGCTCAGTAACCTAAGACTGATGAGGTACTCCTTTTGTCGAGTACCGCGGGTCAGCCACCCAAACATAGTAGTGCTTCCCGCCAGGGTATGTCACCCAAACACAGTAGTGCACACCCCCTAATAGCCTGCAGAGGTACTCTCCGGACGAGTACTGCGGGTTTGCACTGTCACACAGTAGTGCTCCGTCCGCCATGAGTATGCACCCGAACAAAGTAGTGCTCCATCCACTGGGATAGTCGACTCACTCCAAGTCGAGTCGGTCAAGCAGTCTTTAGGTCTCAGCCGGATACACGGTCTCTGTACTCTGAACACTTGTCTCTAGGAGGGTCCTCTCCATGAGCAACAGGTCGAAACTCCAAGTATATCAAAGTCCCACGAAAAGTATCTCAAAGGAATACCTCGTCATAGGGGCCTCAACGCAACAGGCGGTGCGTCAATTGGACGCCCAGTCTGTGAGTTATTAGTCTTTTCATCCCAGGGGCCCGGTTGGTTTCGTGAGCGAACCAACCCAGCTGTATCTCAATTGTACCTCGAACTCTCATAGGGTATACTCGTAGGTACCGTTACTCAACGTGATCACCAACGTCGCTGAGGGTTTGTCAAACGAATGTTAGGTCTGAAAGATATCATCTTTTCTGTTCCAGGGGCCCGGTTGGATTTCGGGTACGATCCAACCCGGCCACTATCCAACAGTAACCAAAAATCAGGTGATGTCTGCCAAAAGTTCTGTCTCATCAATAGGAATTCAATGGGACAGACGACGCGTCAATCAGATTCCAGGTCTGTGAGTTATTGGCTTTTTCGTTCCAGGGGCCCGGTTGGTTTCGTGAGTGAACCCACCCGACCACACTCCGATGGTGTCTAAACCTTGAGAGGATTAAGCCAAATGTTTCGTCTCACCTAGAGGAATTCAACAAAGTCGACGGAACGTCAATCGGACGTTCGGAGCTCAAGATATAAGTGTTTCCGCTCCGAGGGCTCAGTTGGTTTCGTAACCGAACCAACCCGGCTGAACCCAAAGTTCTCCGAACCCTTGAGTGTGATATACTGAAACGGCCGTCTCGATCTAAGGATCACATCACCGCTGATGGCACGTCGTGCGGAGGTAGGTAGCCCGAGATATTGGAAAAAGACCGAAAAGGGTCCGAAAACGGGGGTTTCGGGCCCGAACCGACCCGACTTGAGCCCCCCTGGGTCGGCCCGGCCGGGCGCGGCCCGGCCCGGATGGCGCTGCACGTCCCGGCGCACTGGCGCGCGGTGCCAGCTGGCCCAGTCGAACGGCCGGGCCGTTCGGTTTGCAGGGGGGCTCCCCCCCATGTTTTGTAACCGCAGCCCCCCTTAATGGGGGCCGCTAGCTGGCCGGCCGGGGGTTTGAAGCCCCGTCTTTACTCCTGTCGGCCGGCCTGCCCCGGCCAGCCGGTTTCTGCCGCCACGGGACCGGCGATGGCCGGTCCCCCCTGCTCCGACGCAGGCGGCCCGGAACCGGCCCCCTGTCACTCTACTCTGCCGTGGCCCGGAACCGGCCGCGAGATTGGTTCGTCCAGCGTGGCGTGGCGGCGCTGCACCCCTCTGCCGCAGCCCCGCTCCGGCCGCATTGTCTTCGGGTTTCTTTGACGCGGCGTGATGGCGTCGCGTCCTTGTTCGATTTCACGGCGTTGTGTGACGGCGCCGCTCATTTTCTTGTCGCACGATCCCGCGCGGTGTGACGACACCACGCCATTCCGTTCCAAACCACATTAGAAACCAAGATGGATAAAGGGGGAGGGTCGGTCGTGTTTGTGTGGTCCGGCCCCATCTCGTTAATCGATAGCAATTGGTCAAATTCCACGAAGAACGTCATGTAGTAATCATGAACAAAATAATTAAATAAACCCCTACCACTTCTGGCAACAAAAACATTCCCAACCCGCAAGGAAAATGTTCATTGGTCAACTAGATAATAAGTTGATTCATGTTCTTTGTTTTCTTTAAAATGAAAGAAACAAGGGAATAAAATCGTTCTCAAAATTATTCCCTACCTTGAGCATAGCTTGAACGGAGGTCCATCGAACGAGGATTCGTCGCGGAAAGAGACGTCGTGAATGAAGACGTCGTCGGCGTCATGGTAAGAGGCATCATGGAAGGAGACGTCGCGGAAGGAGACGTCTACCTCTGAGGAATCCGGCGTTCTTCACGTTCTTCGCATTCTTCGTGTTCTTCGATGAAGAGGATGAATAAACTCAAGTCTCCCTTAGCTTTTCTCCCTAAGCTCTCAAGAAACAAGCCTCCAACCAAAAATAAAATAAGTCTCTTACTTATTTTATTAACACAACATAAGGTTTGAAATTCAAGAGTTTGAAATTCAAACACTCACATTTAACACACTTCATTAATATCATAAGTTATCAAAACGTAAATTATCAAATTTAATTGTGAGTTGAGGGAGTTAAGGAGTGTGAAGGGGTGGGGTTCGTGTGGGCCCCACCACTCTCATAACCTCCCATGGGAATTTAGGTAGTTACCCAACTTCCACCCAAAGCTTAAATCCACGTAGAGAAAAATAAAAATTGTAGTTAAATTTTTATTCTTTCTTCCACAATTTTTATCAACCTCTCTCGTAAAAATGCAACTTCGAAAAAGGTGTTTCTAAGCAAATACCGGTGTTATGGTTCCATCGGTGCCTTCAGAATTCAATTCCGAGCACCGGTTCAAAAGTTAGAAATTCTCGCTCGTTCGTTCACTGAACGTACCCGAGCTAAACTTCGGAAATTAATTCCGGGCACACCGGGCCTCAGAATCAGGCGCCGTAAGAAACTGCATTCTTGTAAAATCCCAAAGAAAATTTAGAAAAAATTTCCCTTGAATTTTACGGGTCTTTACAACTAGAAGCAAAGCACTATGAAATACCGAATACAGAAGAGGTGCTGGAATGTAAAAGGGGTCGAAAATACAAGCCCAACAGTAAATAAAAGGATAACAAAAAATAGGTACAACTAAAAGATAATCACTTAGAAGGTGTCTAGCAGCTCTTGGATCATCAACCATAGATCCTACCTGATTGGTAGGTATAGATAGCCTCCTTAGTACTCCACGTCTGTCCGTCTCATCCGAGTATCGTCTCATTGTGAGGTCTACCTCCGGGTATGGTCTAGTCCTCGTACACATCGCCTTGGTCAGCACTGTCTATTGTCTGCATTCAACACTACGAGGTGCGGGCATAGCACGTGCAGGAGTGAGTATAACGATACTATGTACGGACCCTGAGAACCTCATGGTCTCAGAAAATCCAACAGGGATAAACCACAATGTATAAATCAACGGATAACCATTACATAGGTATATTCCCATATATATACCTATGTTGTCTGGGTACCCATCTCAATCATGAGGAAAACACAAACGCCATTAACTCTTCTCAAACCAGGATTTTCATTATCAAATCCACTGATACTAGAGAACTCCTCATTTATCGAGTACAATGAGCCTATCACGAAACAGAGGCGATTCTCACCATCCATGGACTACTGAGGTACTCCTCCTGTCGAGTACCGCGGGTCTATTGCCAACTACCAGGCACTCTGTCCGCTATGGGTATGCCGCCAAATACTAGGTGCTCCCCCTGATACCCTACAGAGGTACTCCTCCTGTCGAGTAAAGTGGGTCTGCCGCCAACTAACAGGTGCTCCTCTACAATGGGTCTGCCGCCAACTACCAGGCGCTCCCCACTGGGCTAGTCAAATCACTCTTAGTCGAATCAGTCAAGCAGTCGTTATGTCTGTCAGCTACTAGGTCTCCACACTCTATCTACTTGTCACTGGAAGGATCCACTTCCCGTGCTACTGGGAAAAAATCCAACTGTCACGAAGTCACACCTAAAATTATCCCAATGGTCCCTCTCATCAATGGGATCTCAACGAAACAGATGGTGTGTTAATCAGACTCCTGGTCGGTATGTTATTTGTATTTCCGTTCCAAGGGTCTGGTTGGTTTTTATTTTCAAACCAACTTGACCGTACCCCAACTGTATCCAAACCTCATGTGGGGTATTCCAAAGGATCCGTTTGGCTCCCATATTTCTATCACCATAGACGGTTCATCGATCAGACACATGTAGCCCATGATGCAGGTTGAAAGGTGTAAACGGTCAATAGCGGGTCTGGGTCCGGTCCGACCCAGTCAGATCGACCTGGCCCGACCCGGTCCGAACTAGGGTCTGACTTGGTCTATGGGTCTGACCCAGTCCAAGGGGGTGGACAGGTCCAAGGGGGTGGCCCAACTCAAAGATGGGTGTCGGCTGGCCCGAGGTGGCCCGGTTGGCCGGCCTGCATGGGGGGGGGGGGGGTGGTTCAGTGCCCCTCGTCTCCCTATCCCTGCCGACGCATGGCGTCGGAACGGTGACCACCGGACCTGAGGGGTCCTGCCTGTGGAGCACCCACCAGCGGCAAGCTCAGCCGGCCGCCCTCCTTCATTCACCGTAGCCTTTGGCTTAGTGTCTTCTCCGGATCTTCTCAATGGAGCCACGCCATCTTCATTCTCTACAACCCCCTTTATCCGAAGCGGTGTGACAGCACCACACACCTATGGCACTATCGCGGACCACCTGGCCGCAGCTCGGTTCTCAGCACTGCATGGTGGTGTCGCGCCCTTGTGGCCACCCAAAGGCCTTGTTCCACCGGCTTTCTTCACAGTTGGGTCTTTGTCAACTGTCACGTGTACCGCCTCTATCATCATCAAACAAGAACCAACAAAATTGGAGTGTCAGGCCGTGTACGTGTGGTCCGGACCCTCCTTGTTATTGTGATAACATTTAGTTATCAAAGCACACAACATACGACGGGGTAAGGAGGGTAATATTGAATCGTAAAGTAACCCCTACCTCATATATGTCGAACGTTGGTGGTTGAAGGAGTGTAAAGGTGGATGACGATTCATCGATGTTTGGAACCATCTGGGGATGAAGCGTCGTCGGCATTCTTTGCGGTCAACTCCTTTTATTTTGGCTCAGACAAAGAACGTTGAAGATGTTCGTCCTTCTTCGGTGGTGAGGGGTGTTCTTCGTGTTCTTCATTGAGGTAATGAAGTTCTCTATATTCACTAAGCCCTCTCTCAAGATCCACCCCTATATTTTGCAAAAACCAAAAATCATAGACAAGATATTATTTTAATGGTTGGAAAAAATTCAAATGAATTCAAAATGGAGCTAATTATTTAATTTCATGGGTTTAATTAATTAATTGTGAGAGAGATGGATCATTAATGTAATGGGGGAAGGTGGTGAGTTTAACCCACATAAATGGGGGGTTATATGTGTTCCAAAATTAACGGGGAGTTAGAAGGGTTAAGAAGGTTGTGTGGGCCCCAATAAATAAAACCCTCCAAAGGGAGGTTATGTGCAGGTGGCCCCCACCACAAACCTCCACATGGAGGTTTTAACCACCATAAAATAAAAAATAAGGTGAACACCTTATTTTTATTTAATTTAATTAAAAAACCCCAAAACTAACTTCTATTATTGTTAGAACGCAACTGCAGTGTAGGTCTCACTATGCAATTACCAACAATACGCGTTCAACGGTGCCTTCAGATTTTAGATCTGAGCACTGGTTCAAAAGTTATAAAATATCATACGTACTTTTAATGAATGTACCCGAAAAAAACATTGGAAATTGATTTCAGGCATACATGACCTCAAAATTAAGCGCTGTTAAAAACTGTGGACTTGTAAAATTCACATGTATTTAAAAAAAATTCCACTGGAATTCAGGGTCTTTAAATGGGTTCTAGAATCCCCTTAACTTATGATCAAATGAATTCTTAACTATTAAATCCAAGAAAATTAATTCAGATTCATTAATTAATAAAACTAAAACAAATTATAAATTTATTTTATTCATTATTATTTTATAACGTTCATTTATTTCTATTTTGATGAGCTGTAGTGATCATTATCTTTATTTGAAAGCATTCGTTTTCAAGGTTTTCAGGACAGATTCATTTGTTTACAAGGATAAAAGAGCATGGAATATGTGGATAATTATCTAGAATTTAAATTATATATTACTAGTGAACATCAATTTGTTTTATTTTTATTATAAATCAATTTTTTCTATGGTATAAGGTTATATTAGTAAATAAAAATTTAATGATAAATTTTTCTGTTTATATCAGCATTTTTCAATCACAATGAACACATTTTTTTCATTTAGTATTTTGAATATATTTTACATCCATAAAATAAAAATTTTTATAAAAAAATTATACTGTTTCCAAACCTTATATTGTTTTTATCAAAAATCCTGATTATTGTGAAGGAAAATGAACACCTTTAATCTTTGATGGTGAAAATCAATACTTCACTAACTACATTTTTATTTATACAATCAAAGATACTGGAGAATGGGTATCATGATAGATTATTCATCAAGAAAATTAATATTTTAAAATATATATTGTATTATAGTTATCATGCCACTAATATTAGGGGATATAATGGGAGACTAAAAAATTAGACATATTAAAAACAAATTAAAAGAAAATGAAAGAGATTTTTTCATCTTCATCCTTAATCCATATGAAACACTTTATGGGGATTGGTTTTGGTATTTTTTAAGACCAAAGAATATTGGACATGTGAAGGGTCTTAGGAAGATGATTTTTTAGAATTTTTTGAGGCATAAATTCATAGAAGGTGTGAGGAGAAGAGGTGGGAATGAGTGGAAATTATACGAGAGGAGAAGAGTGCACTACTAGAATATGACATTGTACCCGTAGTTTTCCCAAAAATTTTTGTATAGGAAATCTAAGCCACATTTTTGGAAATGTGTGTTCATAGGTGGTATTTTCCAATATATACCGATATTTTCTTCCAAAATTTCAGTATAGATCACAAATATACCCATAGTTCTTGAAAACCCCATTGGTAGACGAAAAGTCAATACCCATGGTTTGGTTAAATTCATATAATCATGGTTCAATAAAAATAATAGATATAGTTCATACCTATATCCATCGATATAAATAACATTCGGTATAGTTTTCATTTATATATTCATGGAAATAAATTTTTTTGTAGAAAAAAAGTAATTTTTGTGTGAATGATTATTTCCAAAGTTTTCCATCTATCTCCATAATTTACAAATATATATTTCTAAATTGATTAAAAAATGTGATATGGTGGTCATGTAAATGGTGTGGATAGTCTATGACTATGGTTTAAATTTGGTAGGAATATATTTTTTTAATCTTATATCAATGGCTTCAAAACTATGCATATAAGGATATTAACAATGCGGCATACACCTATCCTAATGGTTCATAACTATGGTTATAACCTTTTTAAACCATGACCATATCATACAACTATACTAGTGGACTAATATCCCATTGTTCTCATATCCATGCATTTGGCCTATACCCACAGTTTTATGGGATATACCAAGGGATCCAAACTATTGGTATATGATCATTTCACAATAGTGGTTTCTTCTGCTTATTTTATTCATTAGTTAATTATTTTTGGTTAAGACTATGAACAGTTTTAAAAATATCAATAAATATTTTATATAAATAATTGGAGTTTATGATTATGGTTCTTATATTGTTAATGAAATATGGAATAGTGTATTTAACTTCATGTGTTTATATATATATCATAAATTACAATATTTAACTACACAAAAAAGTTAGACTAGTTTATAAAAATCCTCAAACAATGACATCGTAACCGTTGATCGATATGTAGAATTATGATAATAACTCCATTTGACTAAAATAATTTTCTATATTAGATAAATTTAATTTTTAATTAAAATTTCCATTTAAATGGAAAATATTGATTTCATAACACCATGAATAATTAATTAAGGTCTCCTAAAATTGGCTTCTAATCATATGACAAAAAAATTTATATTAATTTTTTTATGAACTTACAAATTATTTTAAATATTTATATTAATAATTAAAATATAAATAAACATTTACGTTCTATAAAAATACCAACACTTCTTTAATTTGTTTTAATACACATACTTACATATAATATGATAGAATTATATAATATTATCTTTTACAAAGAACCTATATTTTATTGATACGTTCATATATAAGGCTTCTACTCTATTGGCCAATTTACTATTCCTAATGGTCACATTACCATTAATATGGTTATATTACTATACAATTGTTAAAGGTTCCTTCACTTATTGAAATACCAATATATTAATTAATTATTTATTTATAATGTTTATATCGTGTTATCAAAGAAATATTTTTTATTAATAATATATGAAATAAATATGATATCGTAATTTACTTTATAAAATTTTTGGTCATTACATTCTTCCCTACTCATATAAACTCTCCATGAAAATATCATTTTCCATTTGATGTATAAAATATTTAATGTAACTTATTCTTAATTAATTCCTTTTTTCACATGTTGCCTCATTGTAAATATGGTTGCTTCCTAGTAATTCAACATCGTGAGTAGACTTTGGTTTATCACATTATCTTTATGGTCCATGATATTCACTATATTCTCCACATAGGGTATATCATTTTCCGATGGTAATAACTATATATTTTTTATATTTGTGGGATTTTTTATGAAAATCTTTAAGAGGGATACAAGTAATAGATATTATACTCGATACGTGGTAGGTGGAATGTATAGAAAATAGACTAACACTTCGACATGATCATGGGTTTTGAAGGGGATGATGTATCCAGGACTCTTATTTCATTTCACCTAATGTATCATGATACTATTAAATGGAGATTTGTTTAGGAATACCATGTTTCCATCACTAAAATATATATCCATTCAACAATTGTCAACATTATACTTATATAAACATTGGGATGGAATGATTTAATGATGAATGGTTTCATATTTTCCACCACTTCTTCATAAATTTTAGGTCCTAGTAGATTACATTCAATGACATCATCCTATGGAATCATTTTACTATATATTTACCCATAAAGGTATTCATATAGATCCCTATGGATGCTAAAGAGGAAACTTTTATTTTAAGAGAACCACAAATGAGTTATATGTTGGTCACATCATCCTTGGAAGTAAATATAATAAGATCTCAACAAGAATCCTAATGTCTGAATAGTATGTTCTGATTTTCCATTAGTTTGAGGATGATAGGTTGTAATGATGTTCAGGGTAGTGTTTAGAGCATGATGGAGACACTCCCATAACAATTATTTTAATCATGAAAACCAACAGTATTATATAAATTATGGTACTGTATGCATACTTACATATTCAATAATATATATTCATTCATTTTGGTCTTTGGATAACTCCTATCAAATTATGATAAATTAATCTATCAATGTAAAAATATCCACAATAACAAACATATCATTGATTTTAATGGATGTATTTAGATGCACATTGATAATGTTAATGATGATGTTTTCCTATTTTATTATTGGTATGGGTAATGGTGTCATCATCCCCTTAGAATTTTATCTTCAACCTTGAATTTCTAAAATACTAGTCACATTGATGTATTTGTATCAATATCATTAATGATAATGTCCCATTAATATTTCTCTTAGAGATTTTCAAATTTGATTATCCTCTTTCGGTGAATTGATAAGGTTGAGCTATTTCCTTAATTCAATAGCTCCTTGTTTATCTTTGGATAAGATGTTACATATTTTCATGACCAAAATCATACAAATCATTTCTCATAAATTTTTATTTCTATTTATTTCATTTTTTCATGGCCCCTACCTTCTTCTTATGTTCCAAATAATTTCTTCATTGATCCTTTATTTTATCAATTTGGAATGGTTGAAAATTTAATAATGAAAGGATGGATGATATTTGATTCCTTATTGATTCCCATTTCTATCTATTTCAAATATATGAAGACGGGATTCTTCTCAATTATCATCGTCTCTTATATTGAGAAACCCTTTTTTCAAAGAGAACCCTCAAAATTAGTTTCCATAAATGGATGGCTTTAGAATGAGTTGAAATAATCCAGGAGGAGCTCTATCCATCATATATGGGTCATATTAATCACATTATGAATGAATATATATTTGAGGCTCTTATGACCAGTATATATTTCATACATCACCCCATATGGAATATTCTGCCAGATTTTTAATGTAATGATCAAAACTACGAACATTATATCATGTGTGGGATTGATTTACTCTTGAATTTTGTATTTCCTTGATTAATATGATATCACAATATAATTGTGTATTATTTCACATACTAATACATTCCTTGAAGAATCACTGTATACTAGAAAATATCCCCACTTTTAGGAAGTGTAAATATTAGCGTGGTGATAAGAGTGGTTTTTAACTTTCTGATGAAATCATTAGAATCAATGGTCCATGGAGTCATTTCAAAATCCAAGCCATCTTGATTAGTGGTTTTTAAAATCATGATATGTTCTTCCCTAATCACTTGTAATACCCAAATAGAACAAGGAAACTATAGATATCTGTTACAGATGATGGACTTATCCACCCATTTATTGTCCTTTTCTTGGAAGGGTCCAAAATTTTTCATTTGGTGGTTATAGATTTCCCTAATAATGATAAATATTCCATCCAGAACTCATATTTAAAATAATTTTCTAAAAAATTCTCTATTGGAAATGTTTTAAGAATATTATTCAAATTATATTCATATCTCCCCTTGCTCGTGGTGTTTATTTGAATATCATTATTAGAGACTACCAATAATTTAATGAGGAAATATATAAAGACTGTTAAACAAATCCATGAATATTTTTGAAGAATTATTGATTCTAAAATGAATTAATATTAACTAACATTGTCCATACCATGTTTGAAAAGTACTCATGTGTATATCTATCTTAGACACCTTCAATTGGTGTTAACCACACAGAAGTGCCACTGAATAGAAATACATGGCCAGAAATAGTTGTTTGAACAAGTAATCAATCAGTATAAGAGAATACATGTTCATTATTGTGATTTTTTTAGCTCATGATATTCATTTCATATGCATATTAGTCCACCATTCTTTATTATGAAAAGGACATGTTCACCCTATGGTAAATAACTCAAGAATACAAATCCCTTAACTAGATTCTCAAGAAAATGGTTATTTGGTTTCTCCAAATCAATAGTTTCCATTCTATATGGGACCTTTGATATAGGAATATAACCATCAATACATTCAATTTAGAACTCAAACAATTTTTTTGCAGGAAGACTAGGCACTTCTTCAGAAAACACTTCAGTGTACTCCCTCAAAATGGGATGTCTTAGAGCATGATTCTAACCTTTTTCTCAATAATATAACCTTGATATGGTTTATCATAATTAAATAATATCTATAATTTAGGTGATTATTCTTAGTGAAAATAATAATCCTCTATAAACATGTATAGAATTGGAGGATGCCTCGGCATATAAAGAGTTTTCTCCCTTTTGAGAAAGTTCATGTTGTCTTTGTATGCAGATATCCAATCTGTGCAAAAAAAATATTATCACACCACACCAAAGGAAGTATAACATGATATTCAAGGAGGTTTAGTACTTTAAAAATAATATTTTTTGTTTTAAATAATTTTTATGAAATAAATTTCCAATTTCAAATTCTCATATATAACCCAAACTCTGTATTTTGCGGTGGTGTTTGAATAGTTATAAAAATATTGAAATATACAAAAGAATGTGTAGAAACAAAATCAAATAGAATGTTTTATATTATTTAATGAATAAACTACATAACAATACCCACATCAACTTTGAGATCCACCTTCACAGTTGTGATATCATAAACATTCCATTTATCCATTTCCTTTGGTGGATGCTAACACTAATTACCTTTTTGACCTCTAGTTTTAGTGAACATTCATTCATACTTCTCATGCTCTGTTAAATTTAATCATTAAAATAGAGGTGGTCCTATCCATTCCACCATCACCCTAAATGGATTTTTTATGTCTCTTTCTCATTCATAATATTGGTGTCCTTCTCTCCCAAACATATATCATTTCCCCTTCTCTTTGAGGAAGTTACCAAGATGATTATTAGCAAATTTTTTTCATGTGATTTATTGAATTTTCTTTTCACCATAATCATTAGTCTAACCATTATGAAACTACATCATTTAGTTATTATAAAAATAGCCATCAGACCATTATCCAATCTCCATTAACACATTATGATCACATTGAACAACTTTTTCATAACTCCCAAAATCCCAAACATCTAGACACCATCAAAGGAGTTCTTTTATAAAATAATGATTCTATCTATAATTCATTCATTATTAATAAGAAACCGAACTATACCTTTAAAGACCTGTGAAATTTAAATTATTGGATGGGATAAATTCACCATCTTTTGTCTTCATCATTATAAATTTTCTCCCATATTTGTATGAATTGTGTGAAAGAAATACATGTTATGAAACGTAATCATAATGTCTTCCCACTCTATCTCTTCAATTTTGTTCATCTTCTTGGCGTTAATAATAAATACCCAATATTTCAAGATCTCTATGCCTAGTTGAAATATATATAGAGTCACATTCTACATCTCATAACAACAGAGTATAGAGAATATCTTTTCTTTTGTGTTGACCTATGGTTTCATGACTAGTTCATCGTAAGATCCACTAAATGATGTTTTTTTTGCTGCTTAAAAGACTCAATATCTAGTTTCCCATATTAGGTGTAGGAGGAAGTTAAAAGTTATTCATGCTATATTTATTAGCCTATGAAATATGGGGACAAATCAACATGAAATTCTAAAATACACCTCCCAAGGCATAGGGGACATCATTCATGAAATAACTAAATATTCCCTCACATTGGTTGTTAGCCCGATTTCTAATGGTTACCACACTTTTCTAAAATTAAAATATTTGAACAAAAAATTACTAAGTAGGTCTAAAATAAATAAATTATTACTATATTTAATTCAATCTAAATTCATCTCTTGTGGGATTCATATGTGTATCATTTTTCTGAAACAAATACTTTTTCAATATTACATATACTTAGTCTCATACAAAGGGTCTTTTCTAGGGTTATCTAATATTATTTAAGAAATTAACTACCAATTCTATGATACCATGTAGTGTGATCATTTTATCACACATATTTATTACATCATTTTGATGATAAATAGAATAATTTTGTTAAAAATACTTGATCATAAAATTTATTGTATTAGAAATCATAGGTTTATACTGAACATTTTTTAAAATGAAAACATAATCATTATTTAATTCATAATTCTTTAGATTGTTATTAGACTTTTCATTATCGTCAGTAATTGTAATATCCTGGGGGTTTTCATCAATGAAGGGGGTGATAAATAATCCTTCTATGAAGATAGATACTTAAATGAATCAATATAATATTGGTAAGTAAAAACATAATCAAATATTCAAAAACTTGAGAGGAACAATATATATGTGGGAATGGAATGTGTAAATGAATAAAATTGTGACATCATTTCCTAGTAGCCAAATACTGCACATAGTTGTGAACAAATCTAGCATCATGTTCACACATATATCAAATTATATCATGAGATACACCACTCTAAATAACGCATCAGACCACTAAATAATTCTAGGTAGAAAATTCATCACATAATATTCAGACGCATTATGTAATTCCGAACCCACCCATCACATTATGACGTTTACATTATTAGGCATGCCACATAGAACATATAGAAATATTGGAGATAAAATAATAGTTGGATTGGAAGGTGTTTTAGTTCCTAAATAATACACCAATGAATAAAAAATAGTGTTCCAAATTAAAAATATATTATCATACAAGGAATAAGAATCATAAATATTGCGAGAATATGAAATAATCTCGAAATAAGTAAATGATGTATTTTTGGAAGGATGAGTTCTTTTGGAAAAATATTTCATTTCTAATAATACCAAATTGGAAACATGTAGATCCATGGAAACAGAAATTGGTGGAAAAAAGAAATGAAATTTCAAAAACATTAAAGGAACAACTATACTGAAAATGGAGTAAATGTGGAAAACCCAGAGAAATAGAGTTGGGATATTGAATCCCCATATCATGTTTTTGAATTCTTTCATCTCTCTAATATCCTAGATTCCCAACTATATTCAATAATTAAGAAATGAATAACCTATAATACATGTATATGATTCATTATAATATTATTAGGTTAATTTATATCCATTTCATGAGTTATATTGTTCAATATCATCGTTTGGGATTCTTCGTTTCCAGGTTTTCATGATCGGTTCACATGTATACATTTGTGGATGATAATTTAAAATGTAGAAATTTTTCACGAATTGAATTTATCAGTTATCAGTGAACATCGAAGAAGTTAAATTGGTATTATACATAATTATATAGTATAATATGATGATGAATCATTTGATAAAAACTTAATAAAAAAAATTAGGTAAATTTTGGTGGTTTTATATCATAATGATTTAATATTTTTTTATAATTTAGTATGATTTATATACGTTACTTATATAACTTAAAAAAGATCCACCAATTTTTTTTTAATTTTGATGGATTATATCCAATGGAATCCCATTGTAAAAAGTTATTTTTTATGGGACTCATTTTCTAAACCAACATAGAACAAACTGTGCCTCAATTGATGTATCTTGTGATGGACCATCACAAATAGTAATTATTTCTGATGAATAGAGAATGGAGAAAAAATATGTGTCATAGCATTTTTTTAATAATTTTATTTGATGGATCATTATAATTAATTATTTGTGAATGACTACTTATCTATTACTAATAATTATTTTTTCAAATAATGTTAACTTTAAAAATAAATGTAAACATTTATAATTAATAAAAGAAATTATTTTTATTGAAAAACAAGTCTTTAAAAATTATATATTATGACAAAGTTGTATTAATAAAAAATAATATAATAAGATTTTAATAAAATTAAAAAATCAAATATAATTAATATAATAAATTAAGCATAAATTTTATAAACTAAAATCATTTTAGAAAAATTCAAATATTTATAAAATTAAATATAGAGTAAAATTAATATAGAAATAAAAGTTATTTAAAAAATTTATAGTAAATAAAAAATTATCTACTTAATTTGAAATAAAATTCAATATAATCAGGAATATATTAAAATTTTAAATTAATTAAAAAAATAAAAGGGACATGAAATTAAAAAAACATATAAATTATGATATGTTTGTGAAAAATAAAAATATTAAATCATAAAACATTTAAAATCACAAACTTTTATTAGGTGGGTGTCACAAAAAGGACCTAGGGGACGATCACTCGAATGACCACATTAAACACTTGATCGAGGTCAAGTTCTTGTTTAGGAATTTACTCCAACATCTTCTCATATCTTAGACACTATTGATCATGATCCTCTACCCTCACTTTTTACAAATTCTTTATCAACTCAACTTGAAACCTCATCCAATCCGTAAAATGTGAATTATAGGACAACATTTTCGATAACTCTCAATGATCTCACTTCATGATCAATAATTACACCATTGAAGTACCATAATAACCCGTAGGTGTCAATCGGGAACCATTACCAATCACCTAACGATTATCGACACAATTTAATGTCACCAATATCTATGTCTGAAAATTAAAACATGAATATACAATGACATTATTTTCAGTCCATCATACTCATGTGAATTAGAAGTCACATCCCCATACAATTCCACTAAATATATAGAAAAATTTAAAATTTGTTATGTTCTTAATAGAACATTCATTTGACTTTTCTAAAAAGGTGAAATCACATTTAAGGGGATCTCGAATAATTAATATGAGGCACCGTTGAACATAGAATAGTTGAATACTTTTGAAATAACCTAACCATACATAGGTAATCTATTTAAAAAATAATCTATGGACATATCCATAAATAAAATTATTAAATAAAATTATTATTCTATAAAATCAAAATAACTCATTAATAGTAACACTGATTAGAAATTCATGATCACCATTGAGTTAGTTAGAGGGTGTTTACATTTGGTGATCCCTAACAACGGCTGGAATAGAAAAAATGTTAATGATAGTAATTGGATGTAAATGTCATTTAAATGTTTTAATTAAAATTAATTTTGATGCAAAAATTGGGTTTTTTAATATTGAATATTGTTATGAATAAAATTTTATGACATTAACATGGAAATTAAATGTGGAAATTAGATGATACCCTTTCCAAAGAATACTGAAAAATATTATAATCAAGAATAATGAACATCCTATTTGAAGGATCTGGACCATGACAATGAAGTGAATATCATTCTTCATTGATAATTGAACTACATCAAGGAATGTAATTCTGTTTTGATTTTTCTTTCCCCATTATTCAAAATCAATGAAGAACGTGGATCAACCTATAATCCCATTGACCCTCGAATCAGTCATTCTGGTGATTTGGGAATTATTTTATTGCTTTATTCTTAGGGTTGATTTTATTAAGGTTTTTTATGCATTTGTGATCATCCTAACAGAATGGATTGTGGTCGAAATGAATAACAACTAAAGTTTGATCCATGGGACATTCTGTGTGCCTTTCATCCCTGATGTGCTTAATTTTATTTGTATTCTATGTGTTCTTTGTGGTTTAGGAATAGATAATCATTTCACCTCTAATTCGTTGTGCAACAAACTCAAATTGTGAATCCAATGTCGGTATGACCTACCATATTTTTGACGACGATGGAGATAGACGGATTGAAACGAGTTATGAGATATTATAGATTGATTGGTTTTTCATTAGGATGAATCGTGAAATTGATATGAGCCAATGAGATGAATAATGTGACCGTAGAATAACATATATGAATATTATTTCGAAAAAAAGAGGACTAGAGGAGAACGACAGCCATAGAAGGGGCCATCGGTGCGTCGGTGGCACGCTACGGTAGCAATATCTCCATGAACCACAGATTAGCCATGGTTGGTGGAGCTCACAATGATGAGGGTTTCTAGGTAGGAATAGGCCGTGACCATCCACATTGAATGTGACAATGCCTTGTTGACCTAGGGGAACATAGTCCAACAGACCGTGTGTGACATTATGTTTGGTCCATGCACACAAGCCGAATTAGTGGGGGTGGGATCGCTCTATGGACCCAGTGGGTCATGTATCGTCAGTCCAACAAGTTAAACACATCATCCATGTATGTCGGGCCATCCAGACTATGATGGCTCATCTAGGGGGTCAGGTCAGACCAATTTTTCTATCAAACACCCTTACAAATAAAAGGGAGCATCTATATGACAAGCTATATACAATGTTGGAACACTTACAATGCGTTTTTACATTTTAGTTATCTTGTTGTGGTATTAGGTGAACCATCTTTAGTTAAGTGCATTTTATTTTTAATTTACTATGAGGGTCAAATGTAGGATCTCGTTCCCATTAAAGATAACGACCCTTGATCTGATGTGATTTGTCTCATACAAGATTTTACTGTTGACTCAAAGGGTTCGAGAATGTATTGTACCAAGAGGTCTGGTAGTCCCTAACTTCAATTCATGTTACCATAGATAATTTTTTTCATCTAGTTTACCCATTATTTATTCCAAACCTCTCCCCTGTCTAAATTGATTTTTCTTGTAGGGAATGTATTCCCGCCCCCATTGAACACTAACCACGATGGACACCCTATTTGTGTATCATGATCAGATTCTTTTTGTTCTACATGACTAGATATAAAAATAATGTTTCGTGAAGTTTTTAGTGGATGAGGCCTTTATGGAATGGAATCCATTATAATTACACATTGATGTTCATTTTTATATGTTTTGTAAACACATATCTATATTGAGATAACCCTATATTATTTATCATGATTATGTTGTTGTATTTACTTGATGTTTTCTAGGATCCTTAAAGAGTATAATATTACTCACCCCCAGCAGAGAATTTTTATGTATGTTTCATTTTAGGTGGAGGCACTCTCCACTTTGTCATAATTCTATGTAGACACATATGAGGTGTTTCTTAGAGGGACTTGACAATAGAGGTGTAATCCAATGGCTTCGAATAGCTAATCATTACCTTTCCCTTTAGTTGGGGTTTTCTATGGATGAGATTCAAGAACAAGTTTATTCACTTAGGCAGACACATTCTTGTGGTGGGATTGTATTTTAACCTGATTGTACCTTACGGCACTTTACATTCCAATAGTTCTCTATGGTTGATATCTTAGTGTATGCATGTATTGTGTAAATACAGTTTTTACACAATATAATTTGGTTACTACATAAGTGTTTGTGTGTGTTTAATTAGGAAAATACCTCCCATTTATGGTATTTCCATACTCTATGCTCGGCACAAGAGTCTGGACTATTAGAGGTGGGTGTTGGGTAGTCATGGAATGGGCCCTTATGGGAGAGGTTGTGATAGTATGTAGTTGGGTCGATGGGAGTCACATGAATGGTTAGAAATAGTCACTCAAGATTTATCCAAATCACATTCCTCTCGGCTATGACCTCTACGGCTATCATGAATTGTAGAGAATAAATTCAACAATATAATTAAAAACTATCTTGTTAATTAATTCGTTTAGATTATAATATTTTAAATAATTTATTTTCCAATGGTAAACTATCTTGTGACATATGATGATTGGAAATAGGTCCCATGACACAGATGTCTTGGAAAAATTAATTTATTAATATCGCACCAACATTACCAATTTCCAATGATAAAATATCTTGAAAATAAAAGTACTAATTATTTTTTTTAAAATTAATAATAAATTTTTAAAAAAATTAAATTTTGTAAAGAAATAAACATACCTACGTAAACAAGGGTGAAAATGAAATGATTATCCTCTCTCTAGAATAAGATACTAAATCATCATTTGAGCTAGACTGAACCCCATCATAACAAGAACATCATCTTATGGCTCAGCATATTCAGGATCATAAATAGGAAGTATGACATCTATAAGATAATTAATTAGATCATTAGGATCATCCCCAGCCATTTGAAACAAAAATTCTTACTGTTAATATATATTTAATACAAACATAATATATAAAAATTTCATAAATACAAGAAAAAAATAATCCTCAATTTAAAAAATTGGTAATAAAAATATTTATGAAAAAAAGCTAATTAATATAATAATATTGAATTCCTTAAGCACCAAAGGGACAAATACCATTAGGCTAATGAAACAACCATATGTTATGAGGGTCTGATTAAATAGAATGATGCATCTAATCAATGTGTTTTCATAAATATCCATCAGATGAATGATTTAGTGTTTACGGGTAGAAATATTGTATTTATGTTAAGTCATTAATCCAACTATATTGTAAGACAAAATGAAACCTTGAAAATGAGTTGTAATTGAAAAATAACGCAACTGATTAAATGAAAATATACTGTTTCCCAATTGTTACACTTTATAACTTGATTCTTCACAACATAGAAAATTATCCAAGGATTAAAAATCACCATAATATTTGGTAGAATCATTTGAACATGCATTAATTTTATAAAAACTAATATAAAAATTATTAACCAACCACATAAATTCATCGAAAATAGTAGGTAATGTATTTTTTTTAGGAAACTAATATTTATCTAATGATAAAATATGATCAAAACATCTACTTTTCATTCAAAAATATGATTCAATGACCATTTAAAATATAACAGTATCATGTCTTCTCATTTAGTAATCCCATATATAATTCATCCTTAGTAGATTCAAAAAAATGAAAAATTGAGAAAGTTATTGTTCATCAATTTGAATATCATTCTGAGTTATTTTTTAGGATTAGACGATCAACCCGACTCATGTACTGAATTCGGAAATGATGGAACCAAAACAAAAAAATATATTCAAATAAATTATATTCAAAAATTTAATACAAAAAATATATATTATCTTTCCAAAAAAAATCAATGATGATGTTCCAAATTTCCAAATGATTTAAATTAATAAAGATAAAATTTATAACATGTAAATTCAATTTTCCCTTCACAAAATAAATCATAATTTAACAATAAAAATTATATAAATATTCTAAAAAAATCATTGTACATAGGATTAATATCATAACTATTTTCCTGATTGTGTTGATTTTTCATATCATGATCATGTTGTAGAAATTGGTGTCTACATCCAGAGTCTATAATTATGTAAAAAATATAAATAACAATAATTATTACCGATCACTTTGACTAGTTGAAAATTTATATATATTATAACACCTTAAAATATTCTATGTAGTATAATCAAAGTGAGTTGATAAGTTTTTACTGGATTATGTGGCCCATAGAGGCTCTTTGAATATGGAATAAAAATATTAAATATTTTTTTAAGACACATGCTATTTATTAAAACAATACAATATCTCTTCAATGGTGTCTCATAGGAGAAATAATTTCCATTGTTAGGTATGATATGATGGGTTTACCCTAGGTGTGAAATAGTGTTTGTTAGCATAATGTGTTTAGTTAAATTTCTCTGAAGTGTAATTTATTTAATATTTTTACTATAATTTGTTATTGACATTTAATGTGTAATTAAAACAACGTACTAAATTAAATGTTAGAGAACATTGTTTGGTTTGGGATGTGGGTTTTCCTTAGGCGTGATATAACATTTGTAAGCATCGGGTGATTAGTTACATCACATGTTAAGGAAATTCATTTTATATTTTTATTGTAATTTATTTATACAATTAAAAGTATCCTTCAAGTATTTTTTTAGGAAATATCAGAGACCACTTTTGTGAAAGGGATATGGGTTATGATCTAGGGGAGCCCTAATATTAGTGATATTTGGATGTTTTTTACATCTAATGAAAATATAATTCATTCAATATTTTTATTCTACTTTCCTATTAAAATTTAAAGTATCCTGAAAACATTGTATCATATGAAAATTTGGAGACCACCATTGGGTATGGGATGTGGGTTTTACCTCAGTCACAATATTAAATTTGTGAATAACAGGTTCTTAATTAAATGTCACATGATGGAGATTCATTTAATATTTTTATCATAAATTCTAATTAATATTTAAAGAATCATTCTAACAATGTATCCTATAGAAATTTTGATACCACGATTGGGTCCAAGAGGTAGGAATTAGCCTAGGTGGGTCATTTAATCAGTGTGGGTCAGGTGTTTTTTATCCTTACACAAAAGGGTAATTCATTTTATATTTTTACAATTAATTTTTATTAATATTTGAAGTATCAATCAATTAGTGTATTATATTACAAATCATAGACCCTTTTTAGGTCTATGATGTGAGGGTTTTCCCAAGGATTGACATAACATTTGTCAGCATTGAGAGTTTACATATGTGGAACATGTGGGTAATTCATATAAAATTTAATTTATGATTTCTTATTATAATATAATGCATCTCTCAAATTGTTCATCTTATAAATAATCTGAGAAAACTTTTGGGTACACGGTGTTTGGTTTATATAAGGCACAACATAAATTTTTTGAATATAAGTTGTTTGGATACATTTCAAATGAGAGTAACATTTTTAATCATATATTAACAATATATTTATATATTATAAAATTTTTACAAATTAATAATAAAAATTATTTAATTAAAATATCATGTACATTAATGATTTTAATTTTTTAATAGTAATTATTATATATATTTTCTGGACATATTTGATAAAAAATTAATTATTTATCATTAATATATATGAAAAAAATTTGTATCTTAAAAAAATAATTACCACATATTACAAATTATTTATTATTTATATATAATAAATTATAAAATATTACTAATATTCAATTATTAGCTATTTTTCATATATTTTCTTTTATAATTCTTTAAATTTTATCATAGTTCCTATAAATATTAAATTATTATTAATTAGTTAAGTCTAAAAATTATATTTACAATTCATTAATAATTTTCACTATTTAATTGTTAATAATTATAAATTATGTAATGATTATTACTAATGAAATAAATAGGTATTACATGTTTAATAATTATAATATATATATATATATATCATGATTTCTTAATTAATATATATACATAAAATATATATTCATACTATTTTTAAAAGAAATATACATATATAAATTCTATATAAACAAATATATGTATATATATACATTTTTTTATGTAATTCAACTCATAGTTATTTTTTATTATAAAATAAATTAATATATTAAATAATTAATTTATATAAATAATTATTTTATTATTTTGGGTTATTATTTTTTTTTAAAAAATTAATTAATATTATATTTGAAATAATAATTTTTAAATTATTAAATTTTACACTAAATGCATTATAAAAGATGCACATCTGCATTTTTTTACAAAATTTATGAAAAATCAAATGAAATATTACAAAAAAATTGAAATCAAATATTGCAAAAAAATGAAACCATAATAAAATCAACTATTTCCACAAATATGAAATGAAATAATTGAAACCCAAAATGTAAAACTAAATGAAATTAAATCATGCAACAAAAATTGACATCCAAATATTATGATAGATGAATTTAAATATTAATTTATAAGTTCGAAGAAGAATTATACCTTAAATAAGACAATTGAATAATTCAAGTGTGAACTGTCATGTTATCCAAGACATATAAAAACCAAATGTTGTGGTTTAATTCATTTACTAATCAATCTTGATGGATGAGCATTATAAAATAAATGACCCCCCAATATATAAATATATTTATCATCCCAAAAAATGAATTCATTTCTTATAAAAACAATGGAACCCCAAATAAAAAAATAATTTATTTATACAAACCATAAATATTATATAAATTGAAAAACCATGTAAATTAATTAACCAAGGTTTTTAACAGACTAGTATTAAGTAGATTGAAATGATATATCTAGAAAAAATGAGATAGATTAATATAAGAGTTCATACCTAGAATATCTGAGCATTGTAATAGAGGGTGGCGTTACATCACAGTTGTGAAAGAGATGGAGTGGTGAAGAAGCATTAAAGAGCAGTGAAGTGGTGCAATACTATAGTGGAGTGGCAGGGTGGCACAGAGTGGCTACTCAGTATGGAGAAGGGAAGTTCGAGTTTTGTCTAGTATGGGAGGAATATTGAAGAAGATGAATAAGGGGGTGTTTTGGGTTAAAACCCATTATTTTTGTGACTAACTATTTGTGATATAATTATGTCCATCACAAATAGTCTGTTAGTAAAAAGTATTTATGATTGAAATTTAATTTGGATTCAAATAATTTTAAGCTAATGGGAATATGTGATGGAATGAAATGTATATCAAAAATTCCCACCATATATGTTTTTTGTTCTAGGTAGTGGGAATCACATTAAAAACTATTAGTGGAGGAATATTTGTTTTCATTGAAAATGGTGACTATTTGTGATGGAATAAGTAGTCTATCACCAAAATCTGATTCGAGAGACTATTTGCGATAGTTCATTAGATTTATTTAAATAACCAATAAAAATTAGTAATTTTTCTATTAGTGAATGATTATATATAAATTTTAAATATTTTTAACCATTATAATTTTTGTATGCCCAGCTTTGAAGGTGGTCATGGAAAAATAATACTTGACAACCTTTATTATGATAAATCAATACATCAAAAAAAAAATTCATTTATAAAATAGAAGGTAGAAGATAGTGGGTTTGATAAATTATTATTCCATTATCATAAGATATTTTTGTTTATATAGGGTACCACAATAATCATTCAAAATGGATGAAGTGAGATGTTGAGAGAATAAAAAAATTGAAATAAAATTAAAATAAAACGAAAGAGGGTTTTACTTATAGAAATGCTTATCTATTAGATCATCCTATGAGGGACTAAACATACAATATTGTTGAGACCAAAAGCCACTAGATCGGGGGTAGGGGATTGGAAAAAATATTCTTCATAATATGGACAATATTCAAAGATTGTAATGTGTTTGTAGAAGAGGTAGTGAGAGGAGGTATTTATAAGGAAAAAATGAGTATAATATTAATATTTTATTCATTAGATTATTATCTTGTCTCAATACTATGTATATTATTATCATTATCACTAAATATATTGAATAAAAATGGAATGATCCATATCATGGTTCTTATATCCGTAATGACTTAAGGAATAGTGAATTTAACTTATAATATATATATACACCCTATATTACCATATTTCTCTATTCACAAAAAAATAAAACATTTTGGAGAAATCCCAAAACAATTCACCCTGACCATTTTTTTACATGTAGCATTAAAAAATGACATCTATTTTATAAATATAAATTCAAAAATATGTGATGTAAAATTATTAATTAACATAATCATTCACATGGAAAATTGTGATTTTAATATTATTGTTGATTTCATAACACTTTTGAAATATTAATTAATGTCTCATAAAATTATCTTCTAATCCTAAGACAAAAAAATTAGAATTTAGGAATATATTTTATGATTATATATATATTTTTTTAAATCATTATATTAATAATTAAATTTTTATAAAATTTCTGTTTCATAAAAATACAAACACATTATTACTAATTTTTAAAATATTTATTTTTTATACAATGATATAATAATATAATATAGTGATTTATATGATTTTGAAAATTTATTGATACATTAATCGATTTGGTTACATTTTTATTGTAATTTTTAATATTCTTAATGGTCACATTAATATTGTGGTTGTTTCTTTATTATTCAATTTGTAAACAAAATTAACCTGTTATAAATACATCTTAATTCCAACATTATTTAATTTTTAATGTTTTTATGCCTTCTTATTGTGATTCTTTATTATTTATACTACATGAAATAATTATATGATGTGAAATTCCATAGAATTTTTTTATGATAACACATTATGCCTAATTTGTTCAAAAATTAAACACCTATTTGTTCCTTGGTTCTGCCTTCCACATTTCTGACATAAAAGAAACTAAATATTGTTTCTATTATCACCATTATCAAATGATATTATATTATACATAATCCACATACTCATTTTTATCATTGGAAATTCAACTGTTTTCTAGTTATTAATTTTTCTTTTTGATACATGGATGGGAGAAATAACTAGTGGTCTAACATGATGTCCCATAATGTTAAGCATCTCATTTGTGTTGTCCTCACTTTTACCTTAACATTAGTTTTTGACATGGATCTCCCTATTTCCAACAATTTACAATAATAAATGGAAAATTAGGGACGAATAATATTCAACTATTAAACTCTTAAATATAATGGAAATAACAGCATTGGGATAATTATAAATGAAATTTCCATCCATAACATATGAATTTCGAGGAAATGTTCTACAATATCTGTGATATATTTCGTCAAATACACACTTATAAGTATATTTATTAAATTAATAATGATTCATAATGTGTTAGGGAATTTTCTGAATCATATCCCCCAGGATTTTCAAACAAAATGATTTGTAAGGTATAGATTTTGCACCAGTACTGAATTCAGTCTTTCTCAATATGTTTTTTTTGGGTTATTCATACTGAGGTAAATCTGTTCTATACCCACTTCAACTTGTAATATCTTGAAAGTGTTTTTTTCTTGTAATCCTCTTACTATATAATTAACAAAAATATAAGTAAGTTCTTCTATATTAGTGTCATGAATTTGTGATTATCTATATTTTTATAATCATAATACCAAACAAATTTATAGCTCCCATTAATAACGACTATAAAAACCATTTTCATAATTAAAAATCAATTCTTGGTTTAATATATAATGTTACATATAATACAAACTTGAAGATAATAATGTATACTATAATTTAGAATTAGATAAAAATAGTAAGATAATGAACATGGGATATGATAATATTATTGAAAACAACATTAACATACTCTTATAGACTGTCGATCTTCTAAAATTACATGGGAGAACCTATGGACATTCATAATAATGTGGGGAGATTAATATCTCCCTCAGTATATAAAAAACATAACATAAAGAAGGAACGATATTTTGGAAAATTATAATTTTAATGGGAACGAAAATGGTTGAGAATCGAAAATATTGACAATGAGGCATAATAAAACAACATGAAATATTTCTATCCCAAAAAATTGTAAATATCATTAAACATGACATATTGAACATGGATGAAGGATAATAGACAAGAAATACAAATATGGAGGAAAACCCCCCATGATAGACTAGTTTTACTCCATAATCACTTGTGTGATGTATAATGGTACTGAAATACAACCCAAGTAATTAGAGGGCCATATAATTCTGGGTTCCCTTATCACATTGATAACATGCACATTCATAAGTGGGTCACATTGATCACTCCATGTAGAATTATTTTTCATGACATTTAATCCCGTAATTATAGAATATGGGTAACATACATTTATACCCATAATAAATAATATAAATATATATATATATATATGAAAAACTAGGTCAATACATTTTAGTAGAAATGGGAATTTGTCAAACAGTACAAAACATTTTGGCATAGAAAATCATAGTGACATGTTGGAAGCATATATGTAGAACATGAGAATTCATAAATTGGTTAAATTGGAGTGGAGGGGGTATATCACCATAATTATTTAAAAATGATAGTTTTAGGGATATAATATAACAAAATCCAACTTGATATCAATGAATTAATTGGCATATGACCAGGATGTTTCTTGAATAGAAACATTTCAGGGGGAAAACATGACAATTACGGCAGAAAAACACGGGTACTAATTATTCATTGGATGAATTAATGATAGAAATGGGATTATTCATCCCCTTGAAATAATAAGTGAATTAATTTTTATCTATAATAACATTTCCCATGAATAGTAATTATATGACAATGTTCATTACAAAAATTAGGTTCTTGAATATATGGAAGAGGAGGGGATCCCATACTAATGATGACCATAGTAATGGGTTTTGTAAATAAAATAATGACAGTTGATAAAAGATATTTAATAATTATTAAAAAAAATTGAAAATAATATTATCATTAAAAATTCATGAATGTTTATTAAATTGAGGTTCATTATGCCCAGTACATAGAATTTTCTTTTGTGATAGAGGAAAGGAAAATCCCTTACCTTGAGAAGGTGTTTCCAAAATCATGGGAGTAGCTTATTGAGAGACACGGGGAACCATTGGAGGGAATATATAGAGGGAAGGGATGTGTATGGACTTTATCAATTGTACGTGAGTCAATGTGAATGAGACATAGATTTTGTTTATATCAAAAAGAGGGGGGATTTATTTAATATTCCCAAACATATGCTTTGGACTCTATACAATAATGAAATTAACATAACTATCCATGAAAAGTTTATTCCAATGTTTTATAAAATTTATAAGTGTTTGAAATTATTTTATAATTTAATGGGCTGAACTCATTAAAGTATTAACATTGGGGATGTTGAAGTTAGTCATGTTAATAATGAAATGATTTGATAAACTTATATTATAATATAGGATTTGAAGGACTAATAAATTCATTATAAAACTAATCAAATGACCTAAGATTTGAATTATATTATGGGGAATCTTCTAGTATTTTATCTATGTCATTTATAAAATTTTTACATCAATTTTTTGTCATTATGACGTTTTAATAGAAAATATATATTTCTACTATATTTAACTTTGACATGACAAATTGAATGAATCATAAAATTTTGAAAATTATACCATCTGATAATATGAACAAGATGATTCCAAAAATTAAATATATTTTATCAAACAAATGTAGAAAAAATTTCATATTTAAAACAAATTTCATCCATTATTGAGAAATGGTGACTTTGGTGACAACAATAGCTTTCGAGCCATTATAACAATTCAATTTTAGTTCATGAAAAATTATTAATAAAATTAATTAAATAAAAATTATTTAATAGGAATTTTTAAATTAAATATCATTTAATTTTATAATTAATTAATTCAACAAAAAAAGGAATGTCTCTATTAAAATTCATTTTTATAGAAATATAAAATTTAGCTTTCTAATATTATATTATAATATAATTTCAAATAATTTCCCAATAATTCATTAAAAATATATTATATTTATTAGAATGGAGTGGAAATATATATATTCATACTATTATTATCACAATTTTTTAGTCATTTTTAAATAATTTTTAACTTTAATTAAACCATTTTAATTATACGATAGTAATAAATATTTCCTATAGTTACTATTTATATTTTAAAAAAATTATATCATAATTTTTACATAATATTAAAGTGGAGTATTCCATATATTAATACCATCTTATTAAAATTAATTCTTAGATGTAGAAGAGTATAATTTAATATTAAACCCATATGTGGGATGCAATGTAGATTTTCCAAAAAATGCATATGTAAAACAAAAAATTGTTTTACATTTAATCATTAGTATATGAATTTAAAATCATATTGATAGATATATTATGCATATATTTAACTTAAATATTTAAGAATAATCGGTTTATTATAATTTAAAAAAGTAAAAAGTTTTCATCTTTAAAACATTCTTTCGAAGAATGTGCTATCAAGCATTAAAATAATCCTTCATTGAAGTTTAATATAAAGGTGACCTAAATTTAATTATTTATATAATATGAATAAAAATACTAATTATATTAATTTATAATAAATTCAAAATTTTAATGTTAATTTTTAATTAGTTTTTTTTCAAATGAAATGAATGGTTTCAAAATAAAATAAGTTTTTCCCTAATTAATGAATAAGAACTATATATCGAATAATATGTAAATTTCACACTATGATGATTTTTAAACAATGATTTAAAAAATTATGGTAATTTAATTTAATTCAATTTATAAATTTTTAAAAAAATTATTTCATATATTTTTCCCAAAAATAATTTAATATTATTTTTTTGTAGAAAAAGTTTTTTTGAACAGAAAAATTATATCCATAAAAATGTGATTATTTATATCCTAAATGTTTATAAATATATATTAATATATGATTGTAATGTTCCAACTTTATTTCCACACAATGATGACATGACAAGGTCAGTTACATGACATGAGGTATGGCTCCGATTATGTCATTGTTTTCCAACTAGCAACAAGGACATAATATTGTTCATGGGAAGATTATACACTATTTTTTAAAGGAATAAAGAAAACATACTAAAAATTATAATATTTTTATAATGATAATGGGAAAATATTAAACTTACAATTTAAGAAGATAGTCCCAAAGGCCAAAAGAGGTGGAAAATAGTTGTATCCCCTTAGAAAATGGTAAAATAATCAATAGAAAGAGAAGTTATCATTGTGAAAACCATAAGATTATTAACCATGATTACTTTGGTAGAGTTTATATAAATTAATATATATTCACCCCACCACGTGTGAACAATCCCCAAATTCAATTGGAGTATGGAGTTGTAAAACCTATGGTGATAAATAATTTTAAAAAGCACTCATGTTGATATTTCATAGCATTAACCATAATGGTGGAGTCAAGATCCAGTTCAAAAATTCAGATTAAACATTCCAAATATAATTTATAGACATTATGTAAATTCAATGCCTCTGCAAAATGTTAATAGCAATCATCAAAAAATTGTTAAATGACTAGGATTACTGAATAATTAATGTCATGAAAACCTCTACCTCCTCAGAGTAATACTATTACATAAATAATTAAGAATAACCCCATGAAATATATTAAATCCAAAATCAATACACAAAACCTAGATATACAATAAAAATTTATCTTTCATTCCAAATTACATGTCATGTTTCCAAATAAAATCTCATTGTTAAAGACACTAACAACTTCAACGGGGGTAAAAAAACTAGTATGTTTCCATCATCGATGCTCCATCCAGACATATTCATCAAATATATGTCATTTATACATATCCAATCCTACATCCATGAAATATATTTATGTTAAGATTAATAATCCTATATAGGGTGTGGGTATAACTCATTGAGCCACAACTAATTGCATTTAAAATCGAATATTAGCAAAACTGTGTATGCTATTGTGTAATGAATAATTACAAAAAATAAATTAAATAGTTTAAATTTATTCAGTTAATATCTATTTAACCACATAAACCACCATGTTCCGAAGGACCCATGACCAATATCCTATATCTAAATTCCATTAAAAAATTCATAAATCATTATAAAATTCCATTATTACCATTAATATTTATAATATATGATTGATTTCTATCGTTACCATTTCTCAAATGACAATTGATTTCCATTTTCATCACTAATATTTCATAATACCTAAGTGAATTAAACTATAAATATTATGAATTTTGTAATTTATTCCCATTTATACCATTCAAATTTCACAATATATGACTGAATTCCATTGTTACCATTCATCATTTAATAAATGAATTCTATTGTAATAGTCCATATTTCATAATACAAGATTGAATTTCAATTATAACATTCATCATTTCATAATTTAATTCCATTGATATCATTCATATTTTCTAACAAATAATTGGATTCCACTTTATTCATTCATAATTACAAAATTTAATTCCACTTTTTTCTTTCATAACTCATAAATCATGATTTAATTACACTCTTATGATTCCACATTTCATAATTGAATATATCCAAAAAACACAATGATTAATTTATGAATTAATTACTGAATCTCAAAAATTCAATATTCATAACATTCCCTTAGTAATTCGACAATTAGATCACCGCACAAGTCAAAAAAATTAAATAATTTTTTTAATAACATCAGTTACATTAATCATTTCATGAATTAATTAATGACATAAATTTCATTATTAATTCAACAATTTCTTTATCACATCATTTCTTTTAATTAATTCCCCAATTAATTAAACACATCAATAAGACTAATTAAATGACATATTAATTGATTTTATCACTTTCATTAATAATTCGACATGAATTTTATAAAATCAATACACATAATAAATTCTCCAATTAATTATGAACATAAATACTATTAATTAATCCAACAATTAATTAATCGAAATACAAAAACCAAATAATCCCAAAATTGTTTCAATATTTATTATCATAATCAAGAAAATTAATACCTATATAATTATAATAAGAATTAATTATCAAAATTCAATCATTATTATTTATTCCCCAAAAAACGTAGTTCAAAATTCTATAAATTAAAACAAAAATTATTTATTCTCAAATCACAGACACTTAATTAATTCACCATATTAATTTTTTAAATTTATAGACACATTTTCTAAAAAAAACTCTACAAATAAAACAATTACATAACATTAATTTAATGCATGACTATATGATTTTATTAATAAACCTCATGCCCCAATTCTTTGTGAAGGTAATGTCCATCAAAAATCAACTATTAGTGTATCAAAATGATATAGAATGATTTAAGGATATTATAACATAATTAATGATCAAAAAATTATCATCCCTTAATCTTATATATAGATCATAAAATATTATATCTAGATTTAATATTTAATTATATAATATCCCTCTCAAATATGATTTTGAGTTGGGGGAGAAGAAGGAAAACAAACATGATTAGATCCTCTTATCAAAAGGGGTGAATATCTTGATTCTGATACTCAAATCACTATGAACATATGTCAAAAATGGATTGGGATATAAATGAGAGGCTATACTATTTGGAAAAGATGTTATAGATATTATATTGGTAAAATAGTCGATAAAATGGGGACTCAAAAAATATAAAAATTCAATTTAGGGGGATTTAATTACCAAACATAGGGCTAGAGGCTCAATGAGAACAATTTAGCCTATCTGTGCACCTTAACAATGCGCCACATCTGGGGGTGACCAATTTCTCTGAATAGGAAACATGGTTTGACAACTCATGTGTTATCCATGTGAACCACCTCTAACTGGAATTTCATGGTTTTCTAGACCAACTTGCACGGTTTGGGAAAACAATGCACTAACTGTGAACATTCCACATCCTTCCAAAATTTCAATTATTCATCCAAAAAACCCCCAAGGAAAAACCAAATCAATGTCTACTCAAAAATAAAAATAATACCATAAATCAAGAATGATAGATTTCTAGAAAGCGTCGGTTCTTTTAATTTCACACCTTGTAAATTCTTTTCCATGAGCCATACTCTAAAACATCATGTAGATTTCATGTAAAAAATATTGGACTATTGATTACTTATATTCTCTTATCTCTCACATGGTTCATCATTCTCATACCCATGTTACAAAAACACATGAACTATTGGCAAGATTTTACCCCAAAACACCTTTAAAAGATTATCAAAAACATTTACCAGGATCTCCTCAAAGGATGCACCTACATCAATCTCAATATAATCTACATATATCACATGAGATGGGTTAGGATGTTACATCCCATGTTGTGAAACACGTAAAAAAATCATGAACAACAATATAAATCATTTGAAGATCCAATCAGTAAGCCAATTACCTGATTATTTCCCCAACCAAGAATGGTCAATCAAATCTGGGAAACAATATTCCCTTTATATTTATCTAGTATTGACCCAATCCAGGAGACTAAAAAAGGAATATATTATAACCATCTGTAGACTCTAGGAGTTGTCGATGTCTAATAAAATAAAACATATGTCTACCTGAAGACATAATAATGGACATTTATATAAGTTGTTTCTCCTCTAATGCATGTTCAAAAAGACACTGTCCAAATAAATCTAGCTCACATGCCTTTATCTAAGATAGAGGACATCTACCTGTCCTACATCAATGATATTCATATTCTACCTTATGTATAATCTCAGGAAAACTATTATTATATGAGACCTCTAACATATCTAGGTTCATTTAATAAGACACATCATATCCTATATCATAGTGTCACACCATATACTCAAGAACCTATATACTATTACTAGACATCCCAACTATATAAACGTGGATATCAATTCCCCATAAAACCTATATACGATGAACCTTTTTTATGTCCAACCTGATGTGTGATGTGAAATTTGAATCACTGTCTGAAACAATACATCATGTCACCCTGTGAAGATGGAATATTTCCTAAAAACTAAAATCACCCTACTCATCCACTGATATTTTATTTCATATTAGATATATATGTGTTTACCTTTATAAAAATATATACAATCACCCAAATAGATTCATTCTTATGAGACATCATTATAAGACCCACCAAATGTATATAGCCATGTGGTCTCACATCCATTATGGTATATGAAATGGATTCAACAATCCACAAGGACATCAACGCTCTTCCTTGACCTATTGATAGATATAGAATTGTTTCCCATTCCCTTTTATCTACTTTTTCATGTCTTACAAAAAATATTGTTTATCTAGGTCGTGCTACATTTTGGTCACACCTTGTTATACCTCCCACATCAAGGTAGGAAAATCATGCATCAACTCCTCTAACATTCACTAGAAGAAAACTATTGGATACCTAAAATAGACTATCTAATCAACATATATATCAACATTTAAAATGTAATCCCCACTATCAAGGCTTTCCTACAAGGTAATGTATTCTATATCCTCGTATAGTTTTCCCTTTTTTATCTCAAATGATTAGACTCCACTGAAACGGATATGAGATTCATAAAATATTAATTGTCTTGAACCAAAACATTAATCTCTGCCAAAAAATAAATCATCTTCCACTCAATAATAGACTATTGATCAGAGCAAGATTTAGTTTTACTACTGAATGTGTTTTCCACAATGTTCCCCATTCCAAGAGTATATGCTATCTCAAAACAAAATTAACACATAAACTCAACCTACCTCCATTTCTCAAGATTCAAATATAATTTTAATTAGATATACTTTATAATCCTATGATATGTATACCCTGTAAACTTCTCATCCCATAGGTAATTCCACCAGTACTTTAAATCATAAACAACTACATCTTACAGGAGGTTGTGTGTAGGGTTGTTCTGGTCATGTAGCCTTAACAGCTGAGACCAATACACCAAAACTTGATATCCTTTCATCAATGGGGATCCATGACATATCCTAAGAGTGTTATAAAATAATGTATAATACTAAACATAATTAGGTATAATCATTTTAATTGTGGATATCAAACTCTTATTCAACTCTTGGATTGAATTCTTGCATGCTTCTTACCATAAAACATCACAACCTTTATTGTCAAACCTGAAAGAGGTGCTTCTAGATGGTAAAAGTTGTGAATGAACCTCTAATAATATCTATCTAACTAATAAAATATATAGATATCTAACACTTTCATGATATTCTCCCAATAAAATACTTCTTTAACTTTCTCTAGGTCCACATACACACCTTTTTCTGAGATAAAGTATCATATGAGGTGTACCGATCACTAAAAAACTAAAACATAGATAAATTGGAGTATATTCAATTCGATATCACTAAAATAAAGATGATTATTATAGGTTTGACATGATCATTATGAGTGTTTTATTTCAATAAGATTTCATCCTCAAAAACTAACAAAAATTTATCCAAGTACGTATAGATAATTCTACTCATCATAAACCTAAATACAATCGTGTTTTTGTCAACCACAAAATGATGACAACAATGGAATATATGTCATTATTATTTTTGAAATAAATCCTCAGTATATCATAAGGTTCTAATCTCAAATTATGACACCCTGATATCATATACATATTGGATTAAAAAAATATCTACAAAACATGTAGATTAGATCAACGATACACAAAATAGGATATTTGTTCTTCAAATTCATTGACCTCAACAAATGGTAATCAACACAAAGGAATAAACTTTTGTCATCCTTAATTTTAGACACCACTACAGAACCCCATGGTTGAATATTCATATGGATACATCCCTTATTTTTATACTCTTCCAAATGAGTTTCGATCACTTAATTGTTTTTGGTACTATTCATTACGGTGGAATAGAAACTGGTTGCACCCCATGCATGAGTACAATTGTAGACGCCAAATATATCTTAGGTGGATTCCCTATTAGGCATTCATGAATAACATCCTAAAACATATCTACTATGAGTGAAATGACACCTTAATCAATTGATATATCATCCATTTATAGGCTTGCATCCTAAATTGTGACCTGTACTAGTTCCAAATCTATTAACCTTTCATGGACAGACATGATATCCCGCACTCCACGTTGAATTTAGTTTCCTCCATTATGAGAAAAAAAATCCCTTTACTATGGTTACATTCATTGTGGGATCAATATGATGATGTCAAATCCATAATTATAACCAAGTGAATGACTGATTGTTTAACAAAAACCATAAATCCTTGACTAGAATCCTCCTTCTGTTTCCTCTAAAATATGATATCCTGATCTACTACTATAAAAATTCATTATCTACTAGTGGATTTCGTGGGACTTATGCCATGATTTATTTTCATCATAGAAACACCTCATCGTAGCAGCCTCATCCCCTGCCAATGTTTGAGAAAATAATTGTGAATCTATAAATCATCCATCACAGTCCATCATAGAAATAATCACCTATTTCATCCACATCAACTAAGATTCTATCTCATACCATAGTTTATATTGTTTTAATTTTTCACGGAACTTCTCCATATATATACTCCAAAATTAAATTGCATCCTTTCCAGTATGAGACTAAATATCCCACCATCACCTCACAGTTCCTCAAAGAATATTTATAGCCAACACACCCATATTCATACGAGGAGCCTCCAAATGATCATGTATAGTTTTTATGGATACTATCAAGAAATCAGTTACCTCTAGTCGATCCTTTAAAGTAAAATTCAGAGGGTAATGATATAAAAACTTTAGACTATGGTCAAACAAACTCTTCACCACCTGGATTGAGTCCCTCTCCCAAAATAGCTTGATACATGTAAATTTAACATAGATCATCTCTCATTCATTCTCACCCTAAACTATTAGGGCCTCAGAATCAACTAATAGTATATCATCACCGTTGATATATTCATTCCATCTTATCCACAGGTTTCATCCTAGAAAAATAACCCTACAAATAAAAAAATACATATCAGGACACATAACAGTACTTACCATGTTTATGTTATTGTGAAAAAATTCTATACAACTCATTTCACAAACCGCTCTACATGGCCAAAACTGACGGGTTATCAGTACACATAAGATTACTACACCTATGTAATGGTTTACAATTGATAAACCATTATCATATGAATATTATCCTTATACACACAATTATCATCATATTTAATCATTTCATAATTATTAATTTCATTTTATGAAATACTTATTTTAAAGAACACATGAAAGTAAAAATAACTTCTGTTCAACAACATAAGAAAACCCCATTTTCATATGCGTACCTAAAATTAACCATGTCGAAAAATATTGTAGAGTTCCTAGAATGATACTTGCTTAATCTACCCTCATTCCTTGCAATTCAACAAGACAAATATCAACAAATATATGAAAAAATCACATCACAACATAAGTGCATCACCTAAGGTGAAATAATATTTACCACAAGAGAAAATAATAATAGAAAACAGTTCCACAATGGGTATATGGTTTATACCAAACAAAGGGGTAGCTAATAAAACACAAGAGCTCATAACCAAGCCCTAACTCTTCATGGAATCCTATCATATATTCCCAAATTTAAATACTGTTTAAAATAATAGAAAAATACTTTTATATCATGTTGTTAATTCCTAAAACATATATGTCACACATTTTCTTCAATTCAGTCAATCACATGAACTTAGGACCACCTCCCCATATGCATGAGGCTTCTGACAAATAGTGGGGGTATAATTTTGATCATGGAGAGACCATACCCTCTATTTTGGAGTAATACCATAAAAAAAATAAATTAGAATAACGAAATTAACTATTACCATTAAAATATCAAAAGACAAAATAATTAAATTCAATATCAATAGATAATCCATTACAATGAAAATATCATGTTTCAAAATGAAAATTTTAAGGAAACTACTTGAAAAACTCTCTTAGGGGTCTTTAACAACATATGGTTCCCATATCTATTCTCCGACTGGACAGAGTCCCCTTAAACAGGGTCTTTTCACATAAACTGTCTTGCTTCCCTGAAATCTACTTGGGAACTAATCAGGAATCACGAGTATTGTGTGAGTTCAAATTATTAGTCCATCCCTAAAAGTGTCTAAAACAACATGCATTATAAATATTGTATATTGTATTATAAATAATAAATATAAGAAATAATGAAATTATTTTATAATTATTCAATTTATATTTATTTAGCAACATAATTCAAGGTGTTCTTGAGGGATAATTTATGATATAAATTCTATGAATTTTATGTTTACCATTTATATGTAATACAAATATTCCATTTTTCTGTTAATATTTATAATACATGGTTGAATGACAATTTTCCCATATATCATTTCATATATCAATTCCACTGTTACCATTAATATATAATAATAATAAAATGAATGTTATTATTAGCATTCATTTTTTCATAATAAGATTTAATTGTTTCGTTTAATATTTTCTAAAACAGGACTGGATTACTTTTTTACCATTCATCATTTTATAATTTAATTCCATTTTTTTCATTCATATTTCATAATACATAACTGAATTCAATTATTAGCATTCATCATTTAACAATTGAATTCTATTTTTAACATTCATACTGCATAATTCATGACTAAATTTGACTATTATCATTTATTATTTCATAATTGAATATATCAAGAAATAATATTGACTAATTTAAAAATTAATTAATCAGGCTCAATAATTACATATTCACATCATTTCATTAACATTACTACAACTAGTATGTCACACAAATGCACTAAATTAATTCCCCAATTAATTATTTACAACCATATCATTAATAGATTTGGAAATTGATTAATCAAATCAATGTAATTAAAAATTCAAATTTTTTTGTCACATAAATCTTATTAATTAGTTCCCCAATTAATTAAACAAATAAAACCCATTAATTAATTCTCTAATTAATTAATCACATATATTTAATTACTAAATAATTAATATTATTTTCACATCATTCCCCATTATTAATTTTCTAATTAATTAAATATGTCAACCCTATTAACCAATCCACCAATTAGTAAATTAAAATAGACACCTAAAATAATGGAATTATTAATTAAGAAAATAAAATATACCAAAATAACCACTCAATATCTATTTAATAAATTCAGTAATTAATGTTCTCAATTAAATATATCATAATTTTTCCTAAAATATTATAATTTTATATTATAATTTCGGAATCAACAATTATTTATTCCTGATTCGCAAAACCTTAATTAACTAATACAAAGAAGCTAATTAATTCAATTAGGAAACTTGTCTGCTAATACAAAATTATAAAGTATATAATTAAATAAAAGTAATTGATACTGGGAATTTTTTATTGAATAATACTACTCATAACCAAATCTTTGATGAGATATTGTCGAATGAAAATCCAGAATTTTTTGGCACAATAATAGAGAATTACATCAAGATATTAAACACTAATTCATTTTTTAAATATCAAGATTCCAAAATCCAATATATAAATCTAAGAGTACAAGATCTATATCCAACAATATAAATGATAATGTACATCTATAATACTCAGGTGGTATGGGTTTAAATTGGGAAACCATACATGATTAGGACCACTTAGCTAGGGGGTAGAAGATCTTCAATTCGAGAACCAAATAACAAATAAAAAATGTTAGAATTGATTAAAAAATGTTCAAAAGAATCCAAATTCATGAAAATATCTTAGGGGTATGTTATAGCTGAATTGGTGTTAAAATGATGGCCTGTAAAATATTAAAACTAAATTCTATGTGATTAATATCCCATTTGCACGATTTTCTATTCAAGGTATATGTTTTCACCAAGTAGTGTGTATTAATCGAGTGAATCATTAAAGGTGGTTCATTGTTAATCATAATAGGGAACATAGTTTGATAAAATGTGTATAATAAATTTGAACATTGTATGGGTTTTTATAGTTTCATGTGTAAGGGCACACAGTGTGACAAACTAGAAATTTTTCAATGGAAATTACCTAATAATATTTATTTTATATATTAAAAATTACTTAAAATAACTTTTAGAACACAATAAAAACATTATGAATGATGAATGAAGGGAATAAGAATAATTTATACAAATCCAGGAACCAAAATATATGGAATAATAACATGAAATTTGGAAATTTTTTATAACCCTTATAAATAGAAAATTTTCTTAGAGAATAGTTACCTTATTAATGAAATTATAAATATAATTTAAGAATCTTATAAATGGTAATATTATTAAACTTTACTATAGTATATGTACAATAATAATTTTATAAATAATTAATTATTTGATGATATTTTTTAAAAAAATAAATGAATATATTCTTATTTTATTATAAATAAAATTATTTAAAAAAATTATTTTTATAAAATTTATTCTTAAATTATTTTTTTTGGCCTTATGATTAATTTTTTTATGTATGAAAATTTTGAGATATATATACAGTTCACAAGAGTCATAATTTAATGATTACATAGAAATAAATCAATATGATGCATTGGTGATGGCTCATGTTATTGAATGTTTATGATTTCTCAATACACTACCACCTAGAAACAAAAATAATGTAAAAGATAAATTAAGAAGGAACTATCATGGACATGTGAAACATATTAGTATAGAGAAAGTTCATATATTCATTATTCATTAAATAAGGAAATAAGATTTTTTACAAAAGTGAAAACTCATTATTTTTCTCAAGTGATTTCCAATATATCATTACTAGAGAAGATAAATATATCACTAAATGATGATGTGTATTTTCAAAATAAACTAAATCCATTAATGATGAATATTTGTCACACATTGTGTAAATGGAATTAGTCTATAAATTCGTAATGAGGTTATGATCACCATCAATAACTAATCTAAAATGGAACTATTAGATAATTATCATAACTCACTATTCATTATACACCCTAATTGCACCACAATGTATATAGATATTAAGGAAAATTTTTGGTGGGATAAGATGAATCTAGATATTGATGACTATGTGTCAAGGTGTCTAGCTTATCGAAAAGTGAAGGTTTAGAGACAACAACATATAGGAGTCTTGCAACCTCAAGATATTCTTATGCTGAAGTGAGATGAGATTACAATGTACATTCAAATCGGACATCCAAGTACACATAAAAGGAATGATGGAATATGGGTTACTATTTATCATCTTAAAAAATATGATCATTTTCTTACTCTATGAGGGGATTTTATGATTAAGTATCTAAAATGACACAATATTAATGTATTTTTAAGTCATAATGGTGCAACATTATCAATTATATTTGAAAAATAACATTATATTAGAAAAAAAATATAGAAGCATCTTCATAAGACACAGGATAATTATCGTCACCTGAGTACTTCTTTTCATGATCAAATGAAAAGAGAGTCTAAAAGAACTATTCAAATTTTAAAAGGCATGTTGAGATCATGGTCACTTGAATTTAATGATATTTGGTATTTATATTTATATTTGGTGGACCTTTACTACAATAATAGTTTTAATTATATTATTAGAATTGTTCCAAAATAAAGCATTTTGTAGAATGAAATGATGAACTACAAATTATTTGTTGGATATTGGTTAATGGAAACATATAGACCCATAACATTTTGGTGAGGCTATGTAAAAGAAAAAAACATTTCATTCCCATATCAATGTGGCTTAAAGTATATAAATTAGTTATGAAGATAACAAGAGAAAGGATTTGAAATATCTTGTCATTGATTATATGTTTCCAAATACATCACCAAATAAATATTTATTTAGGTTTTTTTAATAATGGAAAATTAATCCACTGATACATTGGACCATTTCATATTCTCCAAATAGATTGATATGTTACTAATTAAAAATTCAACCAAGTCTCTTCAATGTTCATGATGTGTTCCACATATAATTTTTAATTGATTATATTTCATACCAAGAGCATGAACCCAGTAATGAAGTAATAGAACTTGAACACGATCTGTCTTATAGTTGTGGCCTTCTGATGATTTTTATCATAGGATAGAATGTATGGATAAATGGGATGACATGACTAGGAATGAATATTTGGAGAAAAAATAAAATGGAAGAAACAATGTGGGAATGTGAAGAAGATATTAAGAAGAACCAGCATTATCGGTTTTGATGGTAATTGTGATGAAAAAATTCATGGATGAAATTTCCAAAGGTCAAATGAATATAACACCCCATGATTTTACGGTATGTATAATATTTAGGAAATTAAATTTTTGTTATTATTTACATTGCACATAAAATTATTTCATATAGTATATTTCATTTAAAATCATATTGAAAACAAAAATAATCATTATAATTTAATAATGAATGGAATTATTGGTTTTTTCTTGAAATCAAGGGAAAAGTAATAAGGAAATAGTATCATAACCATTGTAATAGTGACGTCAAATTTAAGAATAGTTTTTTTTTCAATAGGATTTATCCTCACAGGTGAATGTAAAAATAAAATTTGGATTTCTTTTGAATGGTAATATAATATAATTAAATCATATTAGATGTAAATAAAATTTATAGAAATTATTAATTATGTATTGATATTTTTTTTTAATGTCAATTTTTATTTTCTATTTAACTGTTAATAAAATTTTTTAATAGAAATTTTCATTTCCTACTTTTTATTCGTAAAAAATAAATTTTATGAATTATTTATATATTAATTTTGTGAGACCAGAAGTGTTATAAAATAAATTATAATTATCAAATTTATATTTTCCCTGTAAAAAATAATTTTAATTAAAAATTAAATTTCACATATTGAAAAATTTATTGTCTAAATCAGAGTTCATTTTATAATTCTACACAAAAAATGGACATTTTTAATTTTTTTATTTACATGATTCTTTGAATAGTAAAGCACAGTTATTTACGATAAATATACATAACATAATAAACACACTGTTACATGATTCATCGATGATGTTAGCACCATAATCAATAACTGACATTAATTATTTTGATATATTTACTGACAATTTTCAATTTAATCATAGTCATGAGGTAAAATAATAAAATAATGAATAAAATAATGATAAAACACCCCTCTACTCCACTATAAATACTTCCCCTCACAACCTCTAAACCTCACTCATATTAAGAAAGTATGGTTGTACAATTACTAACCAAAAAAAATTCAATGTATCTTACCCACTTCTAAGAGCCTTTGGATTCACATAATGTCCATTCCCAAACCCCGTAATGATGTTCTCATGGAGATTAAATTCAATTAGTAAAATCCCCAATAATATTACTTTTTTATTTTTAATTTCATTTTTTCATATCCTTTCTGAATCCACCCTATCCAAACAAGATTGAAAATTGTATTATATTATATATAATAAATTTTATTCTGATAATTTAAAATAAATCATCAATACCCGTCTCCTCTCCCTTAAATTCTGAAATTGAAAACATCATCCGTGAAGTGCCAATTTACCAACATCATGGATGTTACATTTTAAATATCAATTACCTCCATAATGGATGGTCCAATAACCATTATGATGGTAAAATAAGAATTTATTATACATGTTATAAGTCATATAATGTTATCTATGTAATATATAAACATAATATTAATTCATAAATAACATAGTTCATTATAATAAAATATTCATAAAAATTTAACTAGCATTGATCATTAATATTTTCACAAACGATCCATCCTAAAACAATATAATAAAATGTAATATATAAGATTTTAGTATTATAAAATTTCATTATTAAGATATAATTTCAATTATGGACATCTATTCTCATTAGACATTATTTTCTATACATGTATACAAGTTAATCGATCTAGAAAACCAATGAAACAAATTCTCTTGGATGATAAAATTATATTTCATAGCTCATAAAAAATCCATAAATGAACTTACTAAAATTATAATAAATATAATACATGTATAAATTTTTATTATATAAATATTTTGTGGATTTAATGTTATTATCTGGGAAATTTACATAAAATTTAGAACATATTCAAATATAACGTATAGGATTCTCACTGAAAATCCATTTTTCATTCATGTCAATAATTTTGTCTCTTTAACCCAATGCAATTCTTAAATATTATTCTTTAAATCTCATATATCATATGTTTCTGATCCAGTTTTTATAATTGTCTCCATTATTCATATTTTATTTCTAAATTATTGATTTATAAGGATCCTTTTTAAATTTTTCCCGACAAGAAAACACAATTTAATGTAACATTCCAATATCATACCCTTATTCAGGTTCAATCTATATTCCAATACAAGCAGCCAATATATTTAAAAAATAAATCGCCATATCATCAAAACTATGTTTATTATTTCTATCTATATTAAAATAATGTTTTTCTTTTCCCAAATATGGATTCTTTTATATTTTTCCTTTCATGTCACCAAAGATAATCTTTTTTAATATATTTAAAATAACATTTTATATGTTTTCATTTCAGGTGGATATATGTTTTCATGGTTCATAACTATTTTTTATTATAAATATCAATATATGATTTAATTCCATTTTATCATTCCCTTTGAATATATATTCTTTGTGTGTGGTGTTTTTGTATTTCTATTTTATTTATGATCATCAATAATTAAATATTCTCTATTCTGGTATAATATATATGATTATTGTCTTACATGTAACTCATTTTTACATATGGTGTTTTTATTTAATTGAATATATATATATGATTAATTATTTGGTATTGTAGTGATAGTTGGGTCTTGTTTATAGATTTCCCTCGATGAATCGAACCGTCTCATGAGAAAAAAAATTGGTGACAAACTATTCATGTCTTCTTCCAAATAGAATTAGTCATGTTTTTAAACAAAAGGCTTAAATTTCCCGGATGATATAATTTTCAGGTACTATATTCTTGAAATCCATTAAAAATAATTTTTCTTCGGTCATTTTTTATCACATTCAGTGATATTTTCACTATGAAATAATCTATGGATGCATTTTCATTATTAGTTTATTAATAAAATGTGTTTTATAGATAATTTTTCATTATATAATGTCTAATAATCATTAGATATTATTACCTTATTATTGTTCCATATAACCCTTATAGAGTGTTTGATCTCAATATAACTATTATTTCCTTCCCTAGGTTATGAAGAAGGAATATTTGAATATTTTACAAGAGTATTTAATTTTATATTGTTATGTATTATGTTTTAGTATCATTGTAAAAATGGAACAATTTTTATGTCTTGTTTTCTCCAGATCAATAAATAGATCAATACTTGGTAATGATTTCCTTTTAATCTATGATAATACGAAATGATGACCTTAGAATTTGGGATACTATGGTCAGTGTTGTTTTAAAATACGTTCAAATTTATGATAATTTTTTAAAATTTATTATAGAATATAAAAAATGTTTTTAAAAGGGTTAAAATAAAAATTGTTACCCCAACTTTTCGCAATTTATACCATTATTTTTGGAATATTAACTAATCCTAAAAATATAATTAGGAGATATTTTACCAAAAAAAAGTGCCCAGATGGGTGACCTCTAGGGATGATCAATACGGTTTGTCTGAGTGAGTACCTTGTAAAATAAAAAATATGTGCTGGAATACTTGGACATTTATTAGTACAGTGATATATTAAATCGTGTGGGTGGGCACTTTGGGTGGAAGGACATATCTTTTGGGGGAATTGGTGTTAGTGCCATCCAATGAGATAATGACCATATTAAAAAGGCGGTGGTACATACACTATCATTGATGTGTATTTTTAACATCTAATAATACAACTTTTAAAAAAGCAACTATTGACACCTCTAATATACATAAGACGCAATATATTGGTTTGAGGATGTTGAGGTTATTGTCGAAAATATTTACCTTTAATTTTATTTTCAATTTTTTTTATATTAAGTGTTATTTTAAAATCATTCTTGAATCTATTTAAATGATGACCAATCTCCTACTAAATTATATCACAAAATATATACATTAATTAATATCACACATTTTGAAATTCTATAGTTCAAATTGATTATATATTAAAATATTATGTTTTTTACTAAATAAATTATAATATAATATTATTCTTTTTCATTCTATATTATTTGAAACAAAGTCCCTCTATGTTGAGAAAAAATATATTTTTTAACCTATATATTATTATATCCTGAAAATATATCCCACGTTACAAATGAATTATTATTCATTGAGTAACTTTCTACATCATTTTTCATTTATAAGATAATATATATATATATATATGAAATATATAAACACTCTAAAATATTATATATCATAGTCAATAATCCATTATTCTGTAACGTGAATCTATTTCCTAGGAAGTAGATGATCTATTGAATGGGATAGTTTGAATTCAAATATTTACATAACAATAAAATGATTCTAGTCAACATAATTAAAATTCTTCTTTACAGAAATCCATATTATTTCGATACATTGAAAAATATATATGAAGAAACATCAAAATTATTTTCTTTATACAATTTTTCATCAATATTTTGACCATCTATGACATATAATTAACACAATTCATTTCAATGATATTTTTATTAACAAGTCATATAATTGGCCTATACATTATAATATAATTAACTCCAACTTACAAAAAATCAATATCAATTATCATACAATATTTCTTCATTAAATATTTTATGATTTTAAATTATTCAGATTTAGTGAAACTGAATACTGAAAAATAAAATAAAATACATATAATAGGGGATATGTCTCCCCTTATTCAATTTAACATAATTAAAATACATTCGTTAATGGATAAATGATTAAATTTTGTTTTGGAAACATAGAAATCCATTTTTAATCCTGTAACAACATATTTCAATTAAAAATGAAACTATATATCCCTAAATTTGAGTAATGATAAATATTATTTCCATAGATAAGTAAAATTATTTTTGATATTTTAAATACTTACATCATCTCAGTATAATTACTTATTATTTATTCTCATAAAATTATCCTTAATATATTACTTGTTCAAAGAATTGTTTCCGTTAAAAATGAAATTATTTTGAAGAAATAATGATACATATTATTTAAATATTCTAATATTTGGAATAACAAAATTCTATAAAATTTTACTAGTCATAAGAATTTTATTTTCAAATAAAACATTATATACCTTGAATACCTTTTTTTAAAGAACATAAAAATTCCATCAGATATTAATTTTTTCAAATGATTTGATTAAAACATATCAAATATGCTTAATAGATTTTATGATCCGTGTTATTGAATTATGACCCACATATTAGATTAACATTTCATTAAAAAATTATGATTCACCTAAAATTTAATAGTAATAAAATTATCTAATAAATTAAAATACATGATCGTAGCATAAATAAAACCCTATAAATTTTACCGTAATGATTATTTAATAATAGGTTAACTATATTATATATTCATTTTTTTATTTTTAATGTATTAATATCATAAAAAGATATCATTTCATGGATTTGATCCTGATTCATGATTTTGTATGATGGATGGATATATGGATGTTGGAGGTATAACAATAGAGAGATGAAAATATAGAGACATGAGAGACATATTTTCTTAATAAGGGTGTTAGACGATAACATGAATTCCCCAGAATAAATATTTTAAATTTAACATGATTATATTTTATCATATATTAGTTTACATGAATATTTAAAATATTCATTTAATCATTTATCCCAAATTTATTTTTAACATGAAACTAGAATCCATTAATATATAAATATTTTATAAAAAACTATTTGTTAGTTATTGAAAAATGTTTATTATTAAATAGTTTACTAACCCTTATATATTAATTAATTGTTTTAGAATTGGGAATAATGATGAGATAATTATCCTAATAAGGGTATCATGCCAACATTATTCCATTTCAATGGTGAATCTTAGATTACAAATCAGTTATAATATGAATTAATTGTAATAAATTGAAACATATACATGAACTAGATATAAATAAAATAAGTAATAATAATTTAGTATATGTACTCATCATATAAAATAAGTCATAATAAATTAACATAAGAAATAATCTAATAATAAAAACATGATAACTATGTATCATAATAATATGAAAATAAAACCCCATATGAGGGGGATACACAAAAATTCGTTGATATTATAAAAATTTCTTAATAATTATTTATTTTATATGGTTATCAATTTATTAAATAGTATCATAAATAGATCCCATGATAATTATATATTATATTATCCTATAAAAATTGTTATTTTGAATGTGCAACGTGTATATAGATTAAAAAGTAGATAATGCATTTGTGGGGATATATAATTTCATACAAATGAATAAAATAACATCTTTAACAAATAGTGAAATATTAAAATAAATTTCATATATAATTACATTTCATCTTATATTAATCATAAGTGACCAATAAGTAGTTGAGAATAAGGAATAAGGTAAGTGACAATTAGAGTAATATTTTTTTGATCTGTTGATTATTAGATATGGAAATTAATTTATTGAATATATATTCCTTAATAATGATTGGAATTATATAAATAATTAATAACTCCTTCAAGTTGTTACTTTAATAAATTTTTGATAATGATAATGAATAATATAATTATTGTAAAATAACTCAGAACACTTATCCTTATGAATATATGATATTATAATAATTTTTATGACATGGTATCAAATTATGACTAATGAATAAATAATATATACCAGTATGAGTATATAATCCATATATTCTACTCCATGTTATTATTAATGATAGAATATATATATATATATATCACCAAAATTAACTTTTTACCACTTATTGAGAATTTATATTCATAATACGATAAATATATGACAGTCTAGGGAGATATGAAATGTTTTTTCAACAATGGTTTAATATATTCATGTAACATTATAGGCAAATAAATAATGCTTTTTAAAAGAAAATGAGTAATGAAGAAATTTAAAATATTATATATCCATATCACAAAAACTATATATTTAAATCATATATTTCCAATTATCATTTTTTTAGTGTATTATGTTGTTAGGCCCAAAATCATACATAGTAATCCCATATATTACAAAGTGGACACCTATATTTTGTGTCATCTTATTCACAATGTTATTATTTTAAATGAAAACATGATTTATTTCATTGATAAATAATCCTAACTATCACATTGACATCATCATTTTCTTTAACCATCCATAACATCAAATTAAAATAATTTAAATGTGGGGTGATCATAAGAATTTTAATTTGTGACATAAATGGAATAAAAAGATTGTTAGACCATGAATAATTATAAAAATAAATTATTTTGAAATCTAAATTGGGATTAAAATTAACAGTTTATTACCTAATAAATTATATTCTGTCACAAAATAATTTCATAGTATTTTTTTATAAATAATATACATTCAATGTAAAACACATGACAGTTTAATTGAAAACATGAAAAATTCAAAATCACATATCAAAAAATTTATCAATTTTACCTAATGAAGGTTGAATAGGATTACTTTTAAATATATTACCATTATCATATATTGATAAATCATAATATTAGTATAATAAATAATATGACTATATAAAAAATACAGATTAAATAGTATGAAATTTTAAAATCACTCTTATAAATGGAATAACTATACATTAAACGTCCATACCCAATGCGTTATAGGGTTATCACGGACCCACCCATCATTATTTATTCTTGAAACCACCATTCATTGATTAATAACAGAACAAAAATCATTATATTATAAAAAATCCAATAATAATCCTAAAAATTATCAAGAAACATAATATAGTGATAAAACTTGAAATCCAATGTTATGACCATTACATAGAAAAAATATCAATTAGGAAATTGGTCACTATATTTTTAAATAACCTATTTACATAAGTGATAAATTATAAATAAAAATATATTTTTTCTAAATAATCATGTAGACATTTAATTAAAACATTAATAGAATTTTTTTCCATATTGGTATTAAAAGAAACTTATGTAGTATGAGAAAAACAATTCCTTCCAATGTTTTGTCTAAAAGGTCATAATGTGTCTTATATTGAAAAAGACAAGTTGATTCATTTTATACCATTGTATAAATGTAAATAATTTGTAACAATGAATTCAAAAATTCATAGTATAATATTTGAAATCATTAATTGAAAAATTTGTAGAAAATATTTATATAGAAGAAATATTTAGTCTTCACGGAAATTATAAGGAATTATTCTTGAATGAAAGTCCCTTTCTTGTAGCTCGAGTCATCATAATAATTTCATATCATTGAAAAATCAAAAAATAATTATTTTTATACCTTTATAAGAAACATTGTGATGATTTTTATTCCATTAATTAATTTAATACACTATCATATATTGTAAGATAATAAATTATATTCATGTTGGATGTTTTGGCGTCATTTTGTTCATATTTTGTAAATTAATTTTCTATATTGACTATGTTGAAAGTGTTTGTTATTAAATCATATATTTAATAATAATCATGAAATAATTATCATTTTTATTTATTAATTATATTTTTAAAACCAACCATAAAATAGGGTTATGAAAAATATTCTATGTTACTATATAAAAGATACTAGGTCGGGTATATTCAGATGTAACATTTTAATTTTACAATGATTATCAAAGAAAAAATGTAAGTATTAATATATTTTCAACAATTATGATAATATAGGAAATATATTAATCATTTAAGTATACTTATATGTATCATTTTTGTTATGTTGTTATGGAAAAATAATCACATTGTATCATGGAGGGGGTAATCAACACACAAACATGAATAGAAATATTAATTTTTAGTGAATTGAAATGTATAATGAAAAATTACTTACTAACATTTCATAATGATTTTATGTAATGAATATAATATATAAATATTAATTTCTTCATTATAATACTTCAATGGGATATTGTTATGGAAAAAAATTACATCAGTTCATGAGGTTGTTGTATAGCGTATACATGAACAATGGATTTATATCACATATTATATAAAAGGATATTAACATAGTTCATGAAAATTACATAACAAAACCTATTTAATTGAAATATTTTATTGTTATTTTATGTTAAATATTACTAATTATTTGAAGGGTTAGGATAAAAAAATAAAATAGTATATTTGATTAAAATGATATTTTTACATTAAAAAACTTCTTTAAATTTCCTCCTAATTCCACTATGGTAGGTGTCATACCAAATATATGGAATTTCGAATTTCTTTTGGAAATTTCTTAATAAATTTATAAAAAAAATCCCAAACATGAAGGGGTTTAAATTCTGATTCATATTGAGTCAGAAATAGTACTTCATAAATTTCAATTCCTTTCGTTTTAAAATTCACAAACACTCTATTAAAAACAATGACTACTAAATTTATATATCCCAGAAGTTTTGGTCTGTTTTTGTAAAAAACATTACTTTAACACATATATAAATATTATAATGTATTATTATTATAAAACCATATTTTTTTCAAAGAATTCATTATATTGAGTATGTGTCTCCTTAATCAGTATAAAATTTATTCAAACAATTAGATAGGAAATTTTATTTCCTATCATACTGAAACAATTCATGAACATCGATCTAATTTGGATACAAATTAATATTATTATCCATCATAAGGATTATCATATTGAAAATTGATAATTAATCTGATCATACTAGCTAATTCTTATAATGGGTGTGTACAAAAAAATTTTGATCCTAAAAAATACTATTAGAATTTTGATGGTGATAAAAAATTATATCTTAAATTTAGTTATGCCTGCTAATTGTGAGAATTCATGTGCCATTTCCTTGAGGTTGTTTCAATAAACTATGGGGAAAAATTATTGAAGCATTTCCAATAAATAGCAGGATGGTTGAAGTGTATAGAGATAAATACATTCAGAACACAATTTATATTTGTTTAAATCTACATGAGCTTATACGTCCAAAAAAATTGTGATATTTTAGAGATTTATATTTATAACGAATCATTGTCATGTTTTTTTCCAAAATAATAAATTTAATTTTTATTCATGTGTTTGATCATTATTACGGTCTATAATTTTCATGTATAGGATGATGGTGAATCTGATCCATTAGATCGAGGGCCTCTATTTATAGAAATCAATAGGTTATTATGATCATTATATCAAGAGATTTAATTATAAGGATATATAGACATTAAAGTATGTATATGACATTGGATAACATTAGTTATGGTTGTTGAGATTATTTTCCTCAGATGTAAAGAAGGTTCATTCTTTTAAAAGTGAATTTATATAACTCATAATTTTAATATCTATTTTACTTTGTGTTTGTTATGTCTCTTATATCATATATTTAATTGAATGAATGTATTGAAACATAAATTTAAGTACTATTTGTTTTAAATGTTGTAATTATCATTATGATAAAATCTGAATTTTATTTCATCAGATTAAAAGGGGACTTTTATTATTCAACTATGATTATCAGAGAAATTCTTTGTCTGATAATATTACATTATGTGGTATTGTGTTTGGAATATATTAAAAATTATAAACTGAAATTCACACCACCACTTATAAATATATAAACTTGAAAATTGAATCCCACTCCAATGGTATCTCTTCTATTAATTTAGTATTTTCACTTATTCATTTCATTAGTAAATATTTTTCATTTTTAATAATTTTATTTGAATAAAAATTGGGATTTTTTTGTCATATTATTATATTTTCCATAATCAAACTGATTCTCAATCTAATTAATTTTGAATAACAATTAGAGTTAAAATTAATATTTAAACCATAAATTTATTAAGCATCATCCATCAGATAATAATCGGTTTTAACCACAAATATTATATTGAATATGACAGTAAAACTGTCTCACCTAGTACTCATATAATTGTGTGACCAACCCTATAAAATATTTATTTCCTAATGTATCAATCATAAGCTCTCTCAACCACCAATATCATCAGTATAAATCTTTTTATCTTTTCAATCAATAGTCTAATTTCCCATTTCAATTAATATAATATGATTATGAAAATATTTTGGTCTCTAGGGAATGAATTACATATAGGCATTTGTTTGATATGCCTGACACTTCTTTGATATTTTTATTTTAATTTTAATGAAAGTAAAGTATGTTTATAGTAAACCCAAATAGTGATTTTGATCATCATTATACAGATAAGGTTTTACAATTTAATTATTTAGTTCGGTTTGTTATAGTAAATGGAAAAGGTAATGTTTTATTTTCTATGTTTGGTAAAATATATAGGTTATTATTTCAATATCTACAAGGTCATGATGGTATTCCATCTGATGTAGATTTATACTTATCATTTTTCATGATAATATACAGTCATGGAAAATTTGTAACAAATATTTATTGAATAATAGTTATTCTATTTATATGTGATTGTATGAAAATGTTCTCATATTTCAATGAACCATTAAGTTATTTCATCTTGGATGAAAGGATACACTATCCCTAGGAAGGTTGATAATGATACTTAAATTTTATCTTATTTTTTTTCTTGAAAATGATGACAACATAAGGGAAATTTATTTCATAATTTTTTTATACATTATGGTTTAAAATGTTAAAACTGCATAAATAATCACAAATATTATAATTTTATCTCATTTTTCATCAAGATTATTATAAATTGTATAGAACATTTTAATGTTAAAGATATATTATCTTGGGAAAGAGAAGATATTTTTCATTGGAGAAGATGCAATATATTGAATGAAATTGGTCATTGATTCTATAAAAAGTATGATTGTAGAAAATTTCAAATGAGTTGTTTTCAAATCCAACCCATCAAATAATTATGAAGATGAAATGAATATAAAATTCAGAAAAAAAAACAACTACAATAAGATCCATAAAAAATAGGGATGATATGATCACCAGTTTAAGAATATGATGAAAAATAATTCTCAAAAGAGTAAGGATATACAAAATACAAGCTTGATCCTATAATGACCAAGTCACTATAATTCATGAATATAGATCAATTATTAGAAGAAGGGAAAATAAACAATAAAATATGGAGGTTTGATAATGTAATGGCCTAGACCCTCATGATCCATCCCTTTGCCAAATTCTAGGATCCGAAGGGGTCGACCCTTGTTCGGCCTGACCGATCGGTGCGACCGATCGGCGTGACTGATCGGTGCGACCAACCGATCGGTGCGACCGACCGATCAGTGTGACCGATTGGATCTAATGACCGGTGCAACCGATCGGTACGACCAACCGATCAGTGCGAATGATCGGTGTGACCGATCGGTACGACTGATCGCACGACCGATCGGTGTTATCCGGTCTTGTCAGGTTTTCCTTCTACAGTTTTTCCCATAACTCATCTTTTAGGCCTTTTTTACCTTTTAAGGCATTTCAAGGCCATTTTAACCCATAATTAATATCTAAAAATCCAGAGAAACCTCCCTATTAAATAACAATTAATTCAGTCGTGTGTAACCACCCAACCGCATGGTAGAACCACAATCTGACTTCCAAGGTGTTCCAATTTCTTATCATGTATCATTGGGATCTCATCTATTTATCACGCTAGAAATTGTTCTTCTCCCTCATGGATAGTCTCCTCCTTTTCCTTGTGCATTTGAAGTCCCTTCTTCCCCGAGGCAAGTGGTTCACCTATACGAGAGCCCTGCGATTCGTGTTTCCCCTGTTTTGGTGCGTAGAGAAAAACATCGATCTTTGATCAACCAGGTATGGATTTTCTCCTTCGTCTCTCCTTTCTGTGGATCATGTAGGGTGGGATTGCTTTTTACTCTGTTGAAATTGATGAAACTGAACTTAACGAAGATAATGAACGGACTTTTAAAGAATGAAGGGGGGTGTGATCGATATTTTGTTGTACTCTTTATGTTGTTATGTATTTTAAATTATATGAGCCTCTGCTCAATGAAAATCATGGTCATTGGTGGTCTTTCTCTCTTTACTAATGAACCTTGGTGCACCTGGATGTTCAAATAAATGTAACAAGGAATTGGTTAATTAAGTATACTCGGTTAAAAAAATTGAATGCACCAGGAGAAACCCTTTTATGTGATAACACCGGTTAAGGCCCAGTGGAATTGAAACCATGGAGAAGTTAAATCATTTAAATCTGAAAATATCTGCATGGTCCTACCTTGTGTTAGTGGTAGTGGTTTGGTTGTTTCTTTCACGGGTCGTTTGCTGTGGTGATATGAGTGGGGATGGGATCCCCTATTGTTGTACTTTGAGGCTGTGTGGTTACTCTAATTACATCATGAATTGGGGTGGAATCCTCTGTTGTTGAGAGACCATTGGCTCCTGGATTTTGGGGACATGGGGCTGTGTCTTGGGGTTTTCTTTGGTTCCAGCAGTTTGAGGGATCTCACTTATGCCTTTGTTGTTGTGACTTTCAAGGGAACCGGGTGTGAATGCTTAAATTGCGGTTGGCTGTAAATGTTTCCCTTGTTTTGTGGATAGGCTTTTCAGTTGCCTGGTAGTGAAGAATTCACCCAAATGGGATCACTTGAACATGAAAATAAGAATGGTTGAGTTGGGAAATTGATTCCAGCGAATGAGTTGTGACTTGGCTGCGAGTGCCATGACTTCATTAGTGAATGAATACTAACAAGGGTTTTTGTGCTTAGGTTTTGGAACCCCTAGGTTGGGATGAGTGTTTGTCACCTATACATATATCTGTAGCTTTTATTTTTCTTATTCGCGCCCCACCCAAGTTGAGCACTTAGTGTCGAACACCCCATTTCACGGGGAGGGTGTTTTTCCCAACAATCCTCTGAGTGGATGGTTATTATCTCATTTTCTTCTCCCATTCTCGAATAGCCCAAGACTATTCAGGCAGGTTGAGATGGCCCGAAATCCATTATCAGCCCAAGATTCTTCGGGCGGGGTAGTTTTTGTGTGTTTACGGGCAGGTTGTTTCCCAAGTATCTTTAAGATGAGGCCCAGGTGTCTTCGGGCATGATGGTAGCTTTTTGGCCCAGGCGTCTTTAGGCGTGGAAGTGGTTGCTCTGGCCCATATGTTTGTGGGATGGTTACGTGAGGTTGTTTTGGCCCAGGTGTCTGTGTGAAGGATAGCGGTTGTGGCCCAGGAGTTTACGGGCGGGATTACGGTTGTGGCCCAAGTGTTTTCGGAAATATTTTTGGTTGTGGACCATGTGTGTGCGGGTGGGTGTGGCAGTGGGATTGCAGTGAGAATGGAGGGATTGGTTCGATTCATAAGATGTCTTCAATAGCCAGTGAGAAAGTGGCGCGTGGCACCTAAATATCGATGTGTTATTACTATATGTTACTTGACTTGTGTTATTTGAGGATCATTCCTTGGTGAGGTTTGGGTGGATAGCTTTTCCTTGTTGGGTGTTTGGTTATCTCTTTTTCCACGGGGCATTAGAATGTCTCTTCACTTGTGTACGAGTTTCTTCGGTTTTCCCTACTGAGTGTACATGTATGCTCACCCTACGTATATAAAACTGTTTTCATGTTTCCAGGAGGACATCAGGGATCGTGCGGGACCATACTAGCGCAGACCTTGGGGCAGTTGCTGTTGTCATTTTCCTTTTCTTGGTGCAATACCTTTGGACGTTTTTTGAGGCTTGTATTATTAACTGTTGAACATGCATATGGGAATGGGTTACTTTTGGATTTTCCTTAACTTTCATCTTGGGAATTGTTTGGGTTTCTATCTTATCATTAATTTCTATAAAAACAAAACGGGTAATACCTTCCATTTTGTGTGAGATTCTATACCCTTGGCACTATTCTCCCCTCCGGGACTTGTTGAAAGTGGGTTTCGGGGGTCATTATCTCTTCTTCAACTTAAAGAAAGAAGGTCTTGGCAATCTGTTGACCCTCCCCTCCTTTTGGTGAAGGCGGGTCATGAAAGAATGGTATCAGATGCGAGGTTGAGAGATAGGATAGAGTCTGGAGTTAGGTACATTGAGGATTGCATGGGATGGTATGGCAACAATGTTGGGTGACCTTGGTGCATGAATTAGGCCAGGGAGGACCAGCTAGGACACGGGATTTTAGGGCCCCCCGTGATCTGATGCAAGGACTCTGGACCAACCGAACAACCAATTGAGGCTATAGTGATTGCAGGGTAGAGACCCTAGGAAAGGTACATGCATCATAATGACTTGTGTTCTTGTGTTTCTGGGTGTTTTTGTGATTCAAAAGTAAATAAAGAAGTCAAATAAAATTTATGAACAATATTATACACTACCCAAGATTAGGAATTCCGTTTTTACTTGCAGCAATGGCATCAGGGAGACGACCACGAGTCGTGTGGGAGATCGAGGCCGAGGAGGTTGATGTGGCCAATCGGAAGAGGGTTGATCGAGAGGAGGAGGATAATCAGTTGTAGAAGATGCTTCGAGCCTTTTAGCGACAGACCTTCCGGATGTACGAGGGATGCACCTCAGACATGATGACAAAGAGTTGGCTAGAGGAGCTAGTGATAGATTTCAGATTGATTCGGGCTCCGACGGAGTACTGGGTTCCTTTGGCTATGATCCAGATGCGGGGAGCAGTGCGTCAGTGGTGGATGCTCTACTTGGGGGATAGGAGAGAGGCTGAGGCGGCGTGGGCTGATTTAAAGAAGGAGTTCCGGGCAGAATTCCTCTCCTCTACGACAAAAGCTGATAAGAGGCAGGAGCTACTCTCCCTCCATTAGGGGAGTATTCCAGTGCAAGATTTGGGGATCAAGTTCAAGGATCTCCTCCACTTTGTTCCAAACCTCTTTCCAGATGAGGAGTCTTGGGCGAGACGTTTAGAGGAGCATCTCTGACCTTCCCTCCAGTACATTGTTACCCCATTCACATTTCTAACATTCATAGAGGTGTAGAAGAAGGCTAAAGTGGTGGAAAGGATGCACATGCTGGGAGGTGTGTCACGAGATGGGATCCAACTAGGATCATCGAAGGGGAAGGCCATCATCACCAGGTCTCCTGCATCCGGGCCGTCTACGTTTCGACTAGTAGGGAGCAAGCCTTTGTCATTTCAGTTCCGATCACCTGGCCCTCTCCCTTTCCCATTGGGCCTAGGGCCAAGATGCATCATCTGTGGGAGCCATGGGAACCTCCAGAATCAGTGCCCGTATAGAGTGCAATACGGCGGTGGCGGGCAGGTTCAACACCCGTCTTAGCAACAAAAGTATCTCGCGTGGCCTTTCCATTATCAGGAGCAGGTTCAACGAGCTCCTACTCCTCTGAGGGAAGATGTTGCCGGGGGGAGGCCTACCTCAGGGCGCTCCTTAGGTTCCTAGACCAGGGTGTCGTTGTGGAGGTGGCCGATAGCCGAGAGGTAGAGGAGCCGGGCATGGGCAGCTGCACTCTGTGGAGGTAGTAGTTCAAGTAGGACTAGAGGTCGACTGAGGTACGATCATTTTGTTCAATACCCATGATTACTTCTTGTTCGATACAGGAGCTTCATGCTCCTCTGTTACACCCAGTCTGGCCCGTTCTATGGGTCTAGATGTCGTGAGACATCCAGTGCCCCTGGTGCTGGGCACACCAATCAGAGGTCAGACTGACTTGTTATATGTTTCTCGAGGATGCAGACTGATGATAGGGCCACATCAGTCTGTCAGGGATCTCCTACTGTTGCAGATACAGCCATACGAAGTCATCATATCCATTGATTGGCTATTCTCTGTATGCGCCATCATCGACTACATCCGAGGAGGGGTCGTGTTTTCAGACATGAGTGGTCGACGTGTGACTTTCATCGATGAACGGGGTTCCCAGGGGAGAAGCAAGCAAGGGGAACCCCTCCTCTCTTTTCTAGCTGAGCTATCAGTGGAGTCAGCAGATGTAGATATAGTGGAGGTACCGAGGATCATCAGTGAGTTTATGGACATCATCCATGAGGAGGTGATGACTCTACCCCATCGAAGTTTTGTCGAGTTTGGGATAAACATGCAGCCTGCTGCTCATCCAATTTCGATGGATCCCTACCGGATGGTGCCTTCGGGGCTACAAGAGTTGTGGATTCAGATTAAAGATTTGATGAAGAAGGGTTTTGTTCGACTGAGTGCGACACCGTGGGGTGATCCTATGTTGTTTGCGAAGAAGGAGGATAGTTGTCTAAGGATGTGCATAGACTACAGGAGACTGAATCAGGCAATGGTCAAGAATCGCTACCCTCTTAAATGGATATACGATCTCTTTGACAAGTTGAAAGGGGAATGATGGTTCTCGAAGATCGACCTGTGGTCTGGATATCACTAGTTGATGGTGAAGGAGGGTGACATCCCAAAGACTGCCTTCAGGTGCAGATATGGGAAATTTGAGTTTCTATTCATGTCGTTCAGCGTTACAAATGCTCCAGCTCTATTCATGGGGATTATGAACAACTTCTTCTAGGATTATCTAGATTGATTCGTTTTAGTGTTCATCGATGACATCCTGATCTATTCAAGATCAGAGGTGGATCACATGGAGCACCTAAGGATAGTTTTGGAGGTCCTCTGACAGCACATCTCTTTTGGGAAGTTGTCAAAGTGCATGTTCGGGATGCGAGAAGTGAAATTCGTTGGGCACATAGTGTATGAGCATGGAGTAGTGGTAGACCCATCTATGTTTGAATCTATTATTTCTTATGCCACAACCAAGAATGTGGCAGAGGTCCATAGTTTCCTCGGGCTGGCAGGTCACTATCGGAGTTTCGTACCCAACTTCTCTCAAGTTGCAGCACCTTTGACAGCCATGACGAAGAAGGATAGAGCATTCGTGTGGGATGATAAATGCAAGGCAGCCTTCAGTTATCTGATAGAGATGTTGGTTAGTGCCCCGGTGCTGAGATTTCCAGAAGAAGGGGCATCATATGATGTATTCTATGATGCTTCAGGGAAAGGCCTCAGATGTGTGTTGATGCAGCAGCAAGGGGTGATCTCTTATGGGTCTAGGCAGTTACATCCCCATGAGTGTAACTATTCCACCCATGATCTGGATCATGCGGCGGTCGTGTTCTCACTAAAGTTGTGGCGGAACTACCTCATCGAGGAGCGCTTCGTGGTCTTCATGGACCACAAAATATTGATGTATATCTTCTCCCAGCAAGACCTGAACCTATGACAGTGAAGGTGGATGGAGTGCCTCCAGGATTATGATTTCGAGATTTCCTACACCTTAGGGAAAGGAAATTTTGTGGATGATTCCTTGAGCAGAAGGTCACAGAGGGATGCGGTCCGAGAGTCGGCAGACGCTTGGAGGGAGATGGAGGAGTTGGGTGCCCTACACATGGATGCGAGGATGGATAGTGGAAGGGTTTACCTGTATCAGATGACGGTTCAGTCTTCTCTGTTATGTCATGTGGAGGAGTCTTAGTGGGTAGACCCAGAGAGCGAAGTGATGCATGACCGGGTTAGGCAAGGCGATGCTCCAGAAGGGTGGACAGATGATGGTCAGAACCAGATGCTTTTCTGGGGGAGAATGTTTGTTCTGGATGCGATGTGCGAGAGGGTTCATGGGGAGTTCCACAGCTCACCCCTGGTGGTGCATTCGAGAGATTCCAATATGTATCAGGGTTTGAGGGGATAGTTTCGGTGGCCCGGGGCTAAGCGGGCAGTGGTAGAGTTTGTGGCCAAGTGCATAGGGTGTCAACAGGTTAAGGCTAAACACCATGTTCTAGGTGGTTTGGTGCATCCTTTAGATGTCCCCAAGTGGAAGTGGGATGACATCTTGATGGATTTTTTCATAGGTCCACCCAATGTTCAAGGAGGGTGTGACGCCTTCTGGGTAGTAGTGGACCAGTTGACGGAATCGGCTAACTTTATGGAAACCAAGGATCCGAGTGCAGTGGACGCTCTAGCGCAGAGGTATGTGAATGAGGTGGTGCGGTTTCATGGGGTTCCAAGTTTCATAATCTCTGATAGGGATGCATGTTTTACCTCACGAGTCTGGAGGGGTTTTGCAGCATGTTTTCGGCACCCAGTTGTGCCTTAGCAGTGCTTTCCACCCCCTGACAGATGGGCAGACAGAGCGCACCATCCAGACCTTGGAGGATATGCTGCGAGCATGTGTCCTATACTTAGGAGGATCATGGGTGTGACACTTTCCTTTGGTATAGTTCACCTACAACAATATCTACCACTCTACCATTGTTATGGCTTCGTTCAATGATTTTTACAAGAGGCCTTGTCGCTCACCTATGTGCTGGACAGATGTCGGGGAGGTAGGTGTTCTTGGCCCGGAGGTTGTGCAGAGCACGACAGAGAAGGTTCAGCTTGTACGAGAGAGGATGAAGGCAGCTCTGGGACAGAAGAAGTCAAATAAGGATGAGAGGAGAAGGCCCTTGGAGTTCGAGGTCAGGGACCATGTGTTATTGAATGTCTCTCCTTGGCGTGGGCAGTGGAGGTTTTGTAGGGGAAGTAAGCTCTCCCCCAGGTTTTTCGGACCCTTCGAGGTGTTACACCGGGTCGGCGAGGTGGCTTATCAGCTGACATTGCCACCACAGCTACAAAGGGTGCATGATTTATTCCATGTGCCCCAGCTTCGTTGGTATCTGCACGACGATTCGCACGTCCTCGACTGAGGAGATCTAGATATCGAAGATGATGCAACCTTCATGGAACGACTAGTGATGATCGAGGGTCGTGAAGAGAAGGTGCTTCGTGGACGAACCATCCCATTGGTTCAAGTATTATGGAGGAATTTTGGGCTTTAGGAGAGTACCTGGGAAAGGGAAGCACATATGTGTTCCCAGTACCTAGATTTGTTTTCAGTTTTATCATGTTTTGTCAGTACTTGTTTGCTAGGTAATGCTTTACACTTTTGACAATGGGATGTAAAGTTTCCTTTTTCTGTGAATGTATGTGAAGTGTACTAAAGGATTGGGAGGGGAGGACCTGATTCCTAGTTAGGATGCATTAAAGTGAATGCACCTAAACCCATGCAATCGAGTCAGTGCCGCCCAATGCAGAAAGTATCTCAACATGGAGGACGGGAAACCCCTCTCCCACCTGGTCTGACGGTTTACTCTTTTGTTTTTCATTATTTCATGGTGAAAGGATGGGTAGGACGTCCATGATTTTTCAGGAGATAAGGTGCTCCTGTTTCAAGAGGTTCACTCATGAGAGGTATCTTCTAGGGTGGTTGTTCGGATCCCCCCCCCCCTCTTTCATTCGGGTTTGGTTCTGGATTCTCGAGGGCGAGAATAGTTTGAGAGGTATATGATGTAATGGCCCAGACCCTCATGATCCATCCCTTTTCCAAATTCTAGGATACTAAGGGGTTGCCCCTAGTTCGGCGCGACCGACCGATGGGTGATACCGATCGGCTCAACCGATAGGTGCGACCGGCCGATCAGTGCGACTTATCGGTGCAACCAATCAGAGCGACCGATCAGTACAACCGATCGAGCGACCGATTGGCCCAACTGATTGGCGCGACCAATCGGTGCGACTGATCGGTGCGACTGACCACTCGGTGAGACCGATTAGTGTTATCAAGCCTTGTCGGGTTTTCCTTCTACAATTTTTCCTGTAATGCATATTTTAGGCATTTTTGACCTTTTAAGGCGTTTCAAGGCCTTTTTTAACCCAAAATTAATATCTAAAAATTCCAGGAAACCTCCCTATTAAATAGAAATTAATACAGTCATGTGTAACCACCCAATCGCGTGGTAGAATGCCGATTTTACTTCCAAGGAGTCCAAATTTCTTATCCCGTAACATTGGGATCTCATCTATTTATCATGCTAGAAATTCATCTTCTCCCTATTGGCTAGTCTCATCCTTTTCCTTGTGAGTTTGAAGTCCCTTCTTCACCGAGGCAAGTGGTGCACCTGGGCAGGATCCCTACGAGTCGCGGGTCCCCTATTTTGGTGCGTGGAGAAAAACATCGATCTGTGATCAACCATGTAGGGATTTTCTCCTTCGTCTCTCCTTTTTGTGCATCATACAGGGTGGGTATGATTTTGCCTCTATGGAAATTGATGAAATTGAACTTAATGAAGACAATGAATAGACTTTTGAAGAATGAAGGGGGGTGTGATAGATTTTTTTTTGTACTCTTTACGTTGTTATGTGTTGTGAATTGTACGAGCCAATGCTCACTTAAAATCATCGCCGTTGGTGGTCTTTCTCTTTGCACTAATGAACCTCGGTGCTCTTGGATGTTCAAATATTTGTAACATGGAATTGGTTAATTACGTATACTCAGTTAAATAAATTGAAAGCACAAGGAGCAACCCATTTCTGTGATAACCCCGGTTAAAGAATAGTGGAATTGAAACCCTTGAGTATGTCAAATCTTTTAAATCTGAAAATATCTGCATGGGCCGACCTTGTGTTTGTGGTAGCGGTTTGGTTGTTTCAATCACGGGCTGTTTGCTGTGGTGATATGAGTGGGGATGGGATCCCCTGTGGTTGTACTTTGGGGCTGTGTGGCTACTTTTCTAACATTATGAATTGGGGTGGAATCCCTTGTTGTTGAGAGACCATTAACTCCTAGATTTCGGTGACATGGGGCTATGTATTGGGGTTTTATTTTGTTCCAGTACATCGAGGGAACTCACTAATACCTTTGTTTTTGTGACTTGCTATGGAACTTGGTGTGAATGCTTAAATTGCTATTGGCTGTAACTTTTTCACTTGGTTTGTGGTTATTCCTGTTTGTTTCCCGGTAGTGAAGAATTCACCCTAATGGGATCACTTGAACATGAAAACAAGAATGGTTGAGTTGGGAAATTGTTTCTGGAGAATGAGTTGTGACTTGGCCATGAGTGTTGTGACTTCTTCTGTGAATGAATAGTAACAAAGGTGTTTGTTATTTGGTTTTGGAACCCCAAGGGTGGGATGAGTGTTTGTTACCTATACATATATCTATAGATTTTATGTTTCTTATTCGTGCCCCACCCAAGTTGAGCACATAGTGCCAAACACCACATTTCATGGGGAGGGTGTTTTTCCCAACACTCCTCTGAGTGGCTAGTTATTAGCTTTTTTTTTCTCCCTTTCTCGAATTGCCCAAGACTCTTCGGGCAGGATGTGATGGCCTGAGGTCCAATAGTAGCCCAATAATCTTAGGGAGGGGTAGTAGTGGGGGTTGGACTAGGTGTTTATTAGAAGGTTGTTTCCCACGTATCTTTGGGATGAGGCCCAGGTTTCTTTGAGCGTGACGGTAGCATTTTAGCCCCTGTGTCTTCAGGCGTGGTAGTGGTTGCTCTGGCCTAGGTCATTACAAGATTGGTAAAGTGAGGTTGTTGTGGCCCAGGTGTCTGTGGGTGGGATAGAGGTTGTGGCCCAGGTGTCTGCGGGTGGGATATCAGTTATGGCCCAGGTGTTTGCGGGCGGGATGTGTGGTTGTGGCCCAGGTGTGTGCGGGTGGGTGTGGCAGTGGGACTGTAATGAGAATGGCGGGATTGGTTCAATTTGTATAATGTCTTCAATAAACAGTGGGAAAGCAGCGCGGGGTACCCAAATATTGATGTCCTATTACTATATGTTACTTGACTTGCATTATTTGGGGAGCGTGCCTTGGTGAGGATTGGGTGGATAGATTTTCCTTGGTGGGTGTTTGGTTATCTATTTTTCCATGGGTCATTAGAATGTCTCCTAACATGTTCACGAGTTCCTTTGTTTTTCCATAGAGAGTTTATTTGTATGCTGACCCTATGTATATAAAACTATTTTCAGTTTTCTATGACTTCATGGATCGTGCGAAACCATACTAGCGTGGACCTTGGGTCAATTGTTGTTGTCATTTTCCTTTCCTGGGTACATTACAATTAGAGTTTTTTAGGCTTGTATTACTTACTATTGAACATGAATATGGGAATGGGTTACTTTTGGCTTTACCTTTACTTTCATCTTGGGTATTTTTGGGGTTTATATCTTATCTCTCATTAAAATAAATATAAAAAGGGCAATGCCTTCGATTTTGTCTGTTGTTCTATACCCTTGGCGCTGGTCGTCACTTCGGGACCTACTGAAGGCGGGTTTTGGGGGTCATTATCTCTTTTTCATATTATAAAAGGATAGGTTTGGCAATCTGCTAACCCTCCCCTACTTTTGGTGAAGGAGGGTCATGACAGATAAAGAATGAATTGTAGAGTGATTTTTAAAAGGACTATAAATATCTTTTTAAAATCTATACCTTTATATTTCTCATACTAATAATGGTATTCAGGAATATAATGTTGCTTTTTAATAAACACTTATTGTTCCTACTCATATCCCATCTGTAGATGATAAGAAAAAGTGATATTCTGTATTTGATGAATCAATAACAAATATTTATAAAAAGAATCAGAACTTTAATTATCATGAAAAGTTGTATTATTAAAAGAAAAAACCTTTGAATAAGATCTTAATAATGAATTTTATAATAAATTAGGTTAAGAATAAGAATATCTAGTGGAAGAATAAGTGGAATATACAGAAGAATAAATTTTATAATATGTTGATGATGACCCAGGATAAAATCTAGGTATAAAAAACATTTCCGAACTGTAGCAGTACTGTAGAAGCACTATAGCTGGAATTGCATTGTAATTTAGTAGGTACTATAGCAGGAACAATAGTGGACACCTTTGGCACTATAGTAGTGGGGAATATCCCCTCATTTGGTCCTTGAGCCACTTATTTGGTCCTTGATTCCTTTATGGAATTTGGGCCACCCAAGCCTTCGGGCCTATAAGGCCTTCAGGTGACCTCAAGGCCTTCAGGCTACCTTAAGTGAAAATTCAAACCTGACAACCTACAAGGAACTAGCCTTATAGAGGATGGGCAAAGAGCATTCACCACATCAGAACCTACATGGATTGCAAGAACGAGATGGTATGGTACCTACCATCCGGACAAGCCTATGCATGCATGGGATAGCCTATCTGAACATCAATCCGAAGATGAAGACCTGATTTCACAATGAAGATGATGGGGAAGAGCAGTTCCAAGTAGTATGTTAGGGTTTTATGTAATGTTTGTATCCTATAGGAAATGAATTACTCTAAGGCATATAGGCCATGTAATACCTAAGGCTACGGGCCTTATAAGGGTTCCACCTCACCCTTCGAAATGTGGATTATCAAAAATCAAAAATAACTTAAGTCCTTTGGTCCATTGGATGGATTTTGATGATGATTTTGAACAGGAAGAAATTAAATAAAAATATGAATAAAAATAATCTTAAGAAAAGAAACTATTAGATTCTACTTATTTATCTATTCATTTTCCATCATAATCTCAAATTAATGATGCCATATAATTTTCACAGGAAGTATCACCATCAAAAATTATATAAAATATTTCCTCTAATGAAGTTCAAACTAGAACAACATTCAAATATTTGAGTCAATGATAAGGAAGAATCAGAGATCATTATTATGAGATTCTTTCATAGGAAAAAATATTCCATATAAATCTTCAATGCATTTAAAAATAATAGAAACAATTTTGATTTTATATTGTGTTGACAAAAATGAAATTACTTTTATCTCGATAAATGAATCAATAAAAAATTAATTTCTACAAAAGTGTTTTCATTTAATTTTTCAATACATGATTAGGTTATAAGATAAAATTCAATACATTACAAGGCTTGAATAAATATTTAAACTTATTAAAAATATTCATGTTGAAAAATTATACAAAATAAATGTTTTAAAAAAATATGTAATTTTGATTGAAGTACGTTTGAACTATTTTTTAGAAAACTCTTGCAAAAAAAATATCATTAATTAAAGTGGTGAAGTAGTCTAACCAAGTTGTTTTAGATAATTGAGAGGAAATTTTTTTTTTGGATGTTATGAATCATTTTTTAGAATCATAATGTTGATTCAGTACATTTTTTATCTATCACATAATGTTAATTTTATCAAGGAATTATAAGAATATACTATTGATTCGAAATCATAAATAAATGTTTCAAAATAAAAGTTACATAATTTGTAATTAGAGGAAATAAGAGATGGTATTCTGAAGAAGAATTAATCCTTGTGATATAAGAGGTTTAAATCATAGAAACTAATGTTTCTAAATAGGAATTATTAAAAGAAAAAGTGATGAATCATGAATAGGATCATCATGATCTCAAAAAAGGTTATGTCTTTATAGAATATCCTTATGAATAAATTTTATATTTAAAATTTGAACTCTTAATGTAATTTGTAAATAAAATCTGTGGTATTTTGATAGTAAATTCCTTTCATCCAAATGTATCTTGATTTTATTTTTTCCTATTATGATTGGATATATGGTCATTAATATAATTCATCAATGATTAGTTATTTTAGTATAATTTTTCCTATGATATTTTCTATAACATTTCAAGAAAATTCGAAGTCATTTTTATTCCATTTTGAAAATCCAAATGTGTGAAAATGAATTATAAAATTGTGAATATTTTACAATGAAGGGGAATATATACATAGGCATATAAGGGTTTCTAGAAATGTGATATGTATTGAAAGGGGGGATGAACAATATGTTCCATAATATTGAAAATTTTTTATTAAATCATTGGGAGATATAAAGAATATCATCAAAGATCCTAAAAAAACATAGGGATGTATTTTTTCATGACATGTTGTTTTATTTTTGTATAGTGGTTTTTGATATCCATAATATGAGGATATTATTGAGTTATAAGGATTATATCTTATTTTCTCATTACTATAAGTTTGTAAATAAAAAGAATATATTAAAACAATTTTTTACAATTTTATATGTCACATGTTATGTAATATGTTATTGTATAAAACATTCCATTCTACCATACATAGTAATGTTTTAATTTATTATAAATATAAACCAAATGTTATTCAATATGTTCCATGAAAATGACTATGTGATTGATTAATTAGTCTTGCCATTATTCTAACCAGCTGTTAGAATTTTTTTCTTCCCATTTTTACTAACAAATGTTTGGACAATAAGTATATTTCCATGACCGATACATTAGACTGAACCATATATGAGTTATGGTACAGATAATTGATATGAAACAATTTAAGAATAACTAAATTTTCTTACCAGAATAAATAAGAATTATTTAAATCATGTGGAATACATGGTACATTATAATGAGTTGAAAACAAATAATGTAAAACATTTAATTATCATAGAATAATATCATCTCTTTGAATAAATTGAAAAATACATCAAAATATGACCGTTGGAACATGCCTATAAATAGGAGTTAATTTGAAGAGTTTGATGACTATAAAATTAGAAATATAATTTTTTTTATTTTTTGTCCATGGTTAACAAAACATTTCAAACAATTTATAATAAATTTTAGAGTTACGGTTCTAAGGAATTATTTTCTGGGTTTTTCCTTTAGAATGTTTTGGATTTTATACTACCATGTCCAATAATTTATATGATTATTGGATTATGGGGATAGGAAAATGGTTAATATGACTAATAATATAGAGGTATTCCAGACCAAGGAAGATAGTTGACTATCAGTATATGGAGTAATATGAAGGATATGAAGTAATAATTTATTATGACTATTGTATTGTGTGCTTTCTATATAAGGAATAACCAACATTATTATAATTATAAATATATGGATTCCATTATTCAAGGGTATCAAATTCAAAAACATATGAGGTTAAAATATTTTTTTTCATTTTAAAATATTATGCCATCCATTCATTATAGTACTAGCGATTATATTTCACACCATTAATCGTCTATTCCACTATGAAATTAATTGAAATCTATTCATAATAAATATATTTATATTATATTTATTTTACAAATTTAAGTGTGATTAAAATAAAAACATAAATTTATGTAATCGGATCAACATTGATTCTGATTCCTTTCCTAATATCATTACACACTCTATGATTCTTATAACATTACTTTAAGAGGTATATTGTATTGATAAGTTTACATTTTTACAACTGTAATTCACACAATCATTATGTGTACCCTTTTATTAATGTTAGTTTTCAACATTTAATCATGATTATATTCTTGTTGAATTCCATGATTCGAGGCTTGTTCATGAAATAACCACTATCCATGTTCAAAATATTATTATCATTGGAATTTTCCATATTTTCCAAAAAAACAAAAATAATTTTTTTTAGATGCTAAACCTACATTGGGCATCTGTCATCAAAAATTATTTTTTTTATATAAGAAATTTAAAAGGTAAAAATATTGTGAAACATTCATTTATTTTGAAATTATCATCCTTAAGATATCTATAGGATTTTACTCATTTCAAAGAACAATTTTAAATCTAGTGAACAATGCTTTGGCACATAATGAAAAGAGGTGAGGATTTAGGAATAATTAAATTGTTATAAGAATTAGTCAATTTAGACAAAAATATTCCAGTTTTATCACTATAACGATTAATTTTATAATAAATCTGGGAAAAAATTGTCCTTAATTGTGATAAATATTCGTAAACTTTTTTTATTATATTGGTTATTGATTTTGAGACTATATGATATTGTTGAGTCAGAATTATCAATTCATAGATTTATATTCCATTACTATTTGAAAGTATAATAAAATTATTATAAACTATATTTCTGAACATTTTATGCCTCATGATTTTAATATGTTTTTGTTGAATAAAATTTATTTATATCGTACCTAGAAATGTTATAATTTATTGAATATATAAACCCATCATTCTTAGATAAAATACATATTATTGAGTATGTGTCTAATTAATCATACATTCCATTATTTAGACCACTAGTTATACTTTTTTCTTCCCTATTGATGTTATTAATATTCTCATGACTTATTATATTCCATCATTACTGATTTTATATGAAATGTGGATAATTTGTGTGAAATATTAATGTTTTAATATTAAGTATAATTTTTTAGCATTTTTAGAAGTAGTCCAATTGAGTTAGTTTAATGTTTTAATAACAAATATCACTATAATGATCCACATTGTGTGGCTCGTATTTTGTAGGATTCTAATTTTAATATACAACATTTCATTACAAGGTACCATGAGCCAATTCTGCCATTTGAAGGGTCATATGGTCCTCACAAACAAGACCAAAGAATCTGTGAACAAACGTGACCGGATGTGAAGATTGATTTATTAGGATCCATCCAGAAGTCCAAAAACATTAACTCTCCACAATAATTTGGGGGACACTACATGTCATCTTGGATAAAAATTTCAAGGCCGAAAACTAAGTACAGGGGGCCCAAATTAAGCATTGAAGTCCAGCCCACCATTCTGGCCGAGAAAGAAATCAGTATAGTATTCAGGACATAGCTTGTGATGTAAGCATAAAATCTAGCTGAGATTTTTCAGTGTGAAATAGGAGATATAGGTGGCATACTTTTTTGAAGAATTTATTCAGATTTTAAGGCATCTTCATGTTACAAAATCCATTCACATTTTGGCCATCGAAAAAGCATGGATAGAAATGGACAGTTTACCTTGGTTTAATAAAACTGCCATAACTTTGGCTCCACTTGTCCAAATGCCACCAACTTTTCACAGAAGTAGGCCAAATGTATTATATACAACTCTGATGAATTATATATTTGGATATTCGGCTATCTGAATAGCCAACATGGCGATGCAAATGGAAGGACAGATTGGAAGTGAAAACTGTCCACTCCTTGGGCTATAAATACTCTCCCCTTCTCTCCTTGAGAGAGGTTGGCATTTCAGAAGAGAGGAGAACATATTGGAATGACCAAAGCCTTGACAAAGGCTTGGGGGGACCTGCCATACTCAAGTTTTCACTTGATAGACCTTTCCTCCTCTCTTTGTTTTCACTTACTTTTTTGTTCTTCATTTTTGTAATTTTGTAAGTCCTTTCTTTTGTAATTCTATTTTAATGAATGTTTCTTCTACAATATCTCTTATTCACCACCACCTTATGTATTTTAATATTAATGTTCTTAAAATAGTTTATATTTAGTTAAATCTCCTTCCCTTGTTTTTCTTCCTCATTCAATCAAAAATCTGATTTTAATTATCATCATTGTTCGTGTGTGTGTGTTCAACGTACCACTCTTTTCTAATCCCTTTATTTTTCTTCTATTCTTAATTTATCATCATAATTATTATAACTATAATATTAAACACCCTAATGGATGAGTAAATATCTCATTGGGGTGAGTCAAAATTTAGGCATGTTAAGTGATTGAGAGTATTTGATAGATAAGTATTCGTTAATTTAACATTTTGTATGTTGGACTTAATATGCCGTGGATTAATGACATATTTTTTTATCATTTGGTTTCCATGGATTATTGGAACCATAAATACACTACCATAAACAAGTACTGATTGATTTTAGAATCTTAGTTATGTTAAATCTTGGATTAATGCTTTAACACTTAGGAATTCTAATCGACGTCAACTTGTGAAGTGGGTGTTAATTTAAATGCAATATAAAGAAAAGCTCAAGGATATCACAATATTAACTCCCTAATAATGAACTCACCCCAATATTTATCAATTTGTTAAATAAATTATAGTAAATCAATCATTTCAATTATGCTCTGAAAAAAAACCCCCATAATCAAAATACAATCAACTAAAAACAAACGTCTACTACAAAGTATCATCGCCGAGGATTCGACCTGAGTGCTGCTATACACATTAGCAGAGAACCGGAACTTTGACCGGTCGATAGGCGACAATCGGCCGTGCGTTTCAAATGGCGTCTCTTCCGGGGATGGTGCATTAAGTAGTCATTAGTCTCTGGTTATTGTAATAAAAAACCAAAAAAAAATTTAAAAAAAAATTGAAAAAATGCACAAAGAAAAACCCATCTTCTCATAAAAATCATAAACAGAAGAAAAAAACACAAAGAAAAACTTTTCTTCCTCTTTCTTCCAAAATATCTCTGAATGCCACGTAGCCTTCCAAACAATCCCTCAGATCTGTTTGACCCTGAAATTGAGCAAACACTTCGCCAGATTAGGAGGAGCATAAGAGATAATCAACTCATTCAAGAACCAGTCCTCATCCAACCAATTGAATTAGATATGGCCAATATTAGGGAACAAACCCTTAAAGAACTCGCTGCCCCTGATATGAATTACCAACCTTTTGGTATTCAATATCAAAACATAGAGGCTGACTTCGAACTCAAATCGGGTTTGATTCATCTTCTTCCTCATTTCCATGGGCTAGCCGGTGAGGATCCACATCTCCACCTTAAAGAGTTCCAAGTGGTGTGCTCTACCATGAAGCCTCAAGGGGTTTCTGAAGAACAAATCAAACATCGAGTATTCCCTTTCTCCCTAGCTGGCACTGCTATGCCGTGGTTGTACTACCTTCCTCCTGGTTCCACAACTACATGGAATGACATGAAGCGACTCTTCTTAGAGAAATTCTTTCCTTCTTCTCGTACAGCTTCTATCCGAAAGGAAATTAGTGGTATACATCAATTCCCAAGTGAATCACTCAATGAGTACTGGGAGAGGTTGAAAAAGCATGTTGCAACCTACCCACACCATCAAATCCCTGAACAACTCTTGATCCAATACTTCTATTAGGGGTTATTGGCTATGGAGATAACTCTCATAGATGCCGCAAGTGGTGGTGCTATTGTTGATAAAACTCCTACAACTACAAGAGATCTTATAAGTAACATGGATGCAAACACACAACAATTCCATACTCGAGCACATGATCAAGTCAAACAAGCCCAAGATAATCAATCAATTGAGACGAACAAAATGACCGAGTGGATGAGTGAACGTACAGGTCTTCTGTGACAGCTAGTTGTGGCCACCAAATCCCCAACCTCATCTTCTCCGCAATCAATGTTTCATGGACCTGTCAAAAACTATGGAATCTGCAACTCGCCATCTCATCCAACTCACACATGTCCATAACTTCAAGAGGATCAATCCGATTCATCTGGACCAATAGAGCTCAATGCAACATATGCTCAGCGGGACACCAATCCTCAACTATCAGGTCAGTTTGTTAGAAACTTAAACCAACCTCACTCTGAGCCCTTCTCCTCTAACTTTAACCAAGGATTGAGGTATGGTAATCCTGTCTCTCATCCCCCTCAATTCCCTCCTCAAAACCAAAACCAATTCCAATATGATCAAGGTGGTGGTAACTTCCATCAACCTTATCATTTTGTTTCTCAACCTCAAAGTAACAATCCTCCTCCTGGATTCCATTATCCTAGTGATCCTCCCCAATTCCAAAATAAATACAATCGATTTCCCAAGAACCAAAATCAAGGCAATCCCAATCTGGGACAATTCTCTTATTCCAAGAAACGATGGGAAGGTGCAAGGGAAGATCTTGCCTCCTTCACCCGTTCTAGCCTTAAAAACATTGAAACTCAAATAGGTCAACTTGCTTCCCACCTGAACCAGCAACAGTAATCAAAATCTTCCCAACTCCAAGCTCAACCATTACCCAACCCCAAGGGTAATGTAAGTGTAATTGCACTTAGATCAAGAAATCAACTTGCTATACCTCAAGATAAATCTTCAAACCCTCCATTATATGTTGACCTAGAAAACGAAAATAAAAAGAAACTTGAAAAGGAACCTGAATCCATTCCCTCACCTCCTTCCATTCCACTTAGGATTCCAATTCCTTTTCCTCAAGCTATTTCAAAACCAAGGAAGTCCTTTGAACCTGATCCTTAAATGATAGACATGTTTAGACTTGTTGAGGTCAACATTCCCCTCTTAGATTCCATAAAACAAATTTCTAAGTATTCCAAGTTTCTCAAGGATTTGTGTACCCACAAGAGGCAACTTAGGACCTTAGAAAATATTTCCACCCAACCATCTATTCCCATAAAGTGCAAGGATCCAGGGACCTTTACGGTTCCATGACAAATTGGAAGTTCCAAATTTGATGATGCACTCATATACCTAGGAGCCTCAATTAATTTTATGCCCAAATTCATATTCTCCAACCTTGGTCTAGGTCCCTTGCACCCAACAGATGTTGTCATTCAGTTAGCCAATCGAAGCACAGCCAGTCCTGATAGAATAATTGAGGATGTCCTTGTTCGAGTAAATGATCTTATCTTCCCACCTGACTTTTATGTCCTTGACTTGGAAGGTGAGACAAATTCTTGAAAATCTCCTCTGATTCTAGGAAGACCATTCCTTATGACATCTAAAACCAAAATTGATATCCACACTGGCATCTTATCCATGGAATTTGGCGACCAAATGGTCAGGTTCAATATTTTTCAATCCATGCGATACCCATTAGAGAATCAATCTGTATTTTCTATCCATGTTTCTAAAACTCCCTCTAAGAGTGTGTTGAATCCTAATCCATCATGTTCTTCCTGTTCTACTAATATAGGAGTTTGTGAATATTGCATCCTCATTCACCAAGTGATTAATGGTGAAATTAATGTTGACATTACAAATGAAGACTCCATTGATCTAAAGGATCTTGAAAACTCTTTGGAATCTCATATCACCTCTGACCTCCAATGCTCCAACATGGATGGAAATGAGGAAAATGAACAAGAATGCACATTTGTTGATTTAGATTAGATTATCCCACATTCACCATTTCCTATCCATGATTCTGAAAATTCTATTATATGTGAAGTGAACCTTGAACCAATGTGTTTATATTATCTTGATGGTAGTGATTTTTGTGATATTTATACCCTAATTAATAAAGTGATCACTGGTGAGGTTGAAATTGAACATTCTTTGGAAAAAAACATTGAAATAAAGGATATTGGAAATTTTATTCAGTCATATGACTCCACTGATCCTTATTACTCTACATCGATAAGTGAAGAAATAAATGAGTCAAAAACAATTGGGATCTCATACTCTGCTGTTGTGTTATCTGATCCTTACATAAATGAACCATCAGAATTGAGCCATCTTCCGGAATTTCCAAGAATAGAAAACCATCACTTTGTGGATAAAATCATTCCTCAGGTTGAAGACCAAAGTGAGGATAGAAATATTCTCTTTCCAACCCCATTTAATTGCAATCACACCAACAAGAATGGGAAGAAATTTTCCACTGAATCATCAGGACTCCCAAAGAAAAAGTTTTTCTGGAAGCACACTAGAGTTGAGAAAATACGATGGCCACCGTCAGACTATGGGAAGTCCACTGCAATTGTCCAGCTATAAATAAATAAATGTAGTGCTTGTTGGGAGGCAACCCATTTTTTCTTTTACTTTTATGAAATTTCAATTTCTTTTTAGTTTTTCATTAGATGAATAATGAATTTTCTTTTCCAGGTAACTTCCCAATGCCCTGGAACCACCTCGACTTCCACCGAATCCCCAAATTCTCTAGCCGACCCACCACTAGATGGAGATGGCAACCCACCAAATCCAAACTAGGGGCACCTCTTTACCTTTAACTCTCTCTCTATATCTTCATCTCTCTACCTCATTATTCTTCTTCTTCTTCTCACCGTAATTTTTTTAACACATTTTTTTCAACCCTTTTTTTTCTCTTTCTCTCTTGTGAGGGTGGGTATTTTAAAAAAACCTTAAAAACTAAAAAACCAAAAAAACACAATCACATAAAAAATTAAAAAAAAGAGTCATTCTTACTCACCATCGAGTTTTGAAATTTTGTCCATCCATTTTGGGGAGTTAATAGACATGTTTTCATCTCAAAAAATTTTGTATTTTCATCATGACTTTGGATAAAGAATTTTGTGTCAAAATTAAAAAATTTTGAATTCTCAATTTTTGATTTGGAAAATGCTTTTCCCAAACCGTGAGAACAAACAATTGCTTTCATTCTAAGGCCACCTATGGCCATCTTTTCAAAATGTGTGTTTTCACCCCCATTTGTGATTCTTGAGATTGTGGACCTTCGAGCTGAATTTCCTACCTTAGTGTGTATTAATATGATAGAGGCATTTTCTGAACAACCTGAAAATAACAATAGCCAAATAGCCTTCCATTTACCATACATTAATACTCCTTTTGAAAGCCCCTTCAAGCCTATGAAAACATTTTTTTTATAGCCATATTACAATCCCAATACCTTATCCCACCCAATAACAACATGGATTTTCATTGCATATGTTTTTGAAATTTATGTGTTTGGGGGAATAGATTTCATTTTTGGGTATCATTTCCTTACTTTGTGGTGTGTTATCATATTCTTGAGGGAATGCATCCATTTTAGTGTGGGGGGGGGGGAGGTTGTCATTCAGTGGTATTTGGGAATGTATTGTACAAATTATATTTAAAAGTGTTCAAAAAATAAATCAAAAAAATCAAAAAAAAATTGAAAAATGGGTTGTGTCTTGGGTAGGTCAAAAATCACTCTTCCTAAACCATTTATCATGTTATAATTATTATAATTAGTGTCGTGAGGAGATCAATCAAGGGTTGGGATATGAGTGTGAGATCTCTTTCAAGGTCAACTTTAGAAAAAAAAGAAAAAAAGGAAAAGAAAAAAATAACACTTGCATTATATTCTTATTGGGAGAAGTTTTTTGTTTTGAAAATATTCCATCTTCTCATTACCTTCATATTTTCTTCCTCTATTGTGCCTTTCTTCACACAATCATTTCCATGTAAATATGTGTTTTCATTTCCTTCCATGGTTCATTTCAAAAAAATGTGCATTGCCTTTTCTATATTGGAATTTTAACCCTCTTCTTATCTCTATTGGAAATTATATTCCTACCGTCCCATAGCCACAGAAAAACCCCTTAAAAATACCTCTTGATTCTTGGTCACTTTGGATAGGGATTGGAAGTTTAGAGCTCTATTCAAACACTAAGATTTTCACTTTTGGTTGGTGAAAGAGTGAACCTCCACAAATGAATTTTATCATCTTGAGAGGTGTGAGTTTTGAGTGTCCACATTTTCCATTTCTAAATTTGAGCATGAAAAAATTAATTAGTTTCGGAACATTTTTTCTGTAAGAACTTGTGGTGGAATTCAATATGGATGAGTGAAATAGTCTATACCTCCACTGATTGGAGAAAACAAAATTTTAAAATCTGTTGGTGAGTAAAAATGATTTTGTCATGTTTTTATATTTGTTGCACATGAGGAAATGCACAAAACTAAGTTTGGGGGAGTTGATTTTATTAATATTTTCATGACTTATTATATTCCCTCTTTACTGATTTTATATGAAATTTGCATAATTTTTGTGAAATATTAATGTTTTAATATTAAGTATAGTTTTTTAGCATTTTTAGAAGTAGTCTAATTGAGTCAGTTAAATGATTTAATAATAACTATCCCTTTAGAGATCCAAATTGTTTGGTTATTGTTTTTTAGGATTCTCCTTTCAATATACAACATTTAATTAGAAGGTACCATGAGCCAATTCTGCCATTTGACGGGTCATATGGTCCTCACAAAAAAGACCAAAGAATCTGTGAAGAAACTGGACCAGACTTGAAGATTGATTTACTGGGCTCCATCCAGAAGTCCAAAAACATTAACGCTCCACAATAATTTGGGGGACCCTACATGTCATCTTGGATAAAAATTTAAAGGCCTAAATCTAAGTACAGTGGGCCCAAATTAAGCATTGAAGTCCATCCCACCATTCTGGCCGAGAAAGCAATCAGTATAGTATTCATGAAATATCTCGTGATGTAAGCATCAAATCGAGTTGCAATTTTTCAGTTTGAAAGAGGAGATATTGGTGGCCGACTTTGTTGAATAGGTCTTTTGGATATGAAGGAATCTTCATGTTCCAAAATCAATTCACATTGTGGCCATCAAAAAAGCATGGATAGAAATGGACAGTTTACCTTAGTTTAATAAAACCGCCATAACATTGTCTCCACTTGTCCAAATGCCTCCAAATTTTTGAAGTAGTCGTCCAACTGTATTATCTACAACGTTGAAGAAGGACATAATTGAATATTCGGCTGTCTGTGTAGCCAACATGGAGATGCAATTGGAAGGAAATATTGGGAGTGAAAATAGTCCACTCCTTGGGCTATAAATACTCTCCCCTTCTCTCCTTGAAAGAGGTTGTCATTTCAGAAGAGAGGAGAACAAATTGGCATGACCAAAGCCTTGACAAAGGATTGGGGGGACCTTCCATACTCATGTTTTAACTTGAGAGACCTTTCCTCGTATCTTTGTTTTTACTTACTTTTGTGTTCTTCGTTTTTGTAATTTTGTAAGTCCTTTCTTTTGTAATACTATTTTAATGCAAGTTTCTTCTTAAATATCTCTTATTCTCCTCCACCTTATGTATTTTAATATTAATTTTCTTAAAATAGTTTAAATTCAGTTAAATCTACTTCCCTTATTTTGCTTCCTCATTCAATCAAAAATCTGTTTTTAATTATCATCATTGTTCGTGTGTGTGTGTTCAACGTACCACTCTTTTCTAATCCCTTTATTATTATTCTATTTTTAATTTATCTTCATAATTATTATAACTAGAATATTAAACACCCAAATTTATGAGTAAATATCTCATTGGGGTGAGTCAAAATTTAGGGATGTTAATTGATTTAGAGTATTTTCTCGATGAGTATTCGTTAATTCATCATTGTGTATGTTGGACTTAATAAGTCATGCATTAATGACATCTTTTGTTTATCATGTGGTTTACATGGATTATTGGAACCATAAATACACTACCATAAACAAGTACTGATTGATTTTTGAATCCTAGTTATGTTAAGGCTTGGATTAAAGCTTTAACACTTAGGAATTCTAATCGACGTCAACTTGTAAAGTGGGTGTTAATTTAAATGAAATATAAAGCAAAGCTCAAGGATATCACAAGATTAACTCCCTAATAATGAACTCACCCCAATATTTATCAATTTGTTAAATAAATTACAGTAAATCAATCATTTCAATTAATCTCTGCAACAAACCCCCCTAATCAAAATACAACCTACTAAAAACAAATGACTACTACAAAGTTTCATCGCCGAGGATTCGACCCGAGTGCTACTATACACATTAGCAGAGCACCGGAAGTTTGACCTGTCGATAGGCGACAATCGGCCATGCGTTTCACCTATCATACTAAATGAAGTCAATATTATCATACTAATTCTAATAATGATTCATCATACTAACCCTTATAAGGATTACTATACAAATAAGCAATAACAAATTCCATGGGACTTAAGAATTTTTATAATAGTAATATATTGGAATTATTTCTATTGTTGGTAATAATAATAGGATTTTAATAGTGATGAAAAAATTAGGATGGACATTCAGTTATGAAGGAACATTTTGGGCTATCAATGGGAATGTTTTAAGTGGCCATTGGAACAGTCTTATAAATATGACTGTTTAAGATTTGTTTATAAATTTCTTGTCATTTGAAGAGATTTTATCTGATAATATTTACAAATAAAATATATATAATGTTATCCCATTATTAAAATATCGTCACAAAAACATTTTAATAAATTAGAGAGATATCATATTAATGTCCTATTTTAGGGTTATCTCTCTTTGGAAAAACTTTCTTATAGAATGATGAGTCTATTCAATCTTTATAATTACTGATTGTGAGGATATGTAGACTCTGAAACTAATCCATTGGATCACGAGATTGTGGGGATGAGATTGTGGGGCTAGGAATAAAATCCTATGCTCATCATATGAACACCATTCAATTAAATGTTGATGGGACATTTTATCATCATTGTATAGAGGGATTTCCGTGTATGGAAGGAAAAGCATTAAAGTTTTAATAAAACAATCGGTACCATTATTCTAGCTTACTAACCACCATTACTATTAACGATAAAATAGTGTAATATTTTAAAATAGATTCTAATACATTCTTACATTTAATAGATATTACATTACATGTTTTTATATATTAATTTTTTGTTCATATAATAAAATATTATTCATCCATCATGTTAATATATAATTATTATTTTATTAGTGTATATGGTATTATGATATAAGAATTCCACTGTTTAATCGAATTGACTATGGTTTTGATTCCTTCACTCTTATAATAAGATGATCTATGAGTCCGATAATATAATTTTAAGAGTTAATTGTCTTCGATTAGTTTATTTTTTTAATACTAAAATTCACCACATCTTGAATGTATATCTATATAACATACTCTTAAGATAAAGAAATTTGGAATTAGGGCACCTAATGTAATATTAGTAAGCATAATTGTATCACCTAAATCAATTCTTTTTTCATTCCACTCATTGGGAATTAAATCAATAGGTATTTAACCCAAATTTCACCAATAAGAAATTTTTCACCAAGATAATATAAACTATTAATAATTTTCATTAAAATTTAGTGCATATTTGGGAAGAAATATCCAGGATGAAAATTGAGTGATAGGTAATTAGTTCTATTAATATATCTTATTGATTCCACTAAATTGGTTGCATCAAAACGTGTTTCTTCAAATTTACTATAATATCCTATTGGAAGAATCATTAGATGATATTTAATTATAAATATAACTCATCATAGAACACAGTAATTTATTTATATCAATCTTATCCAACTAATTTTAAAAAATCTGAAAATTTTTAAACGAATAAAGTTCCTTATTATGAATCTTGTACAACCTAGTTACTGTTAATAAATTTTTAACTAAAGAGTTCATCAAAAAAATTTCCATTCCATCTCTCCAAAATATAGATTCACAATAATAAAAATTATTTGGTTTTCTGGGACTGAGATTATCAAAAGATAAAATAATCATAAATTACATCTTAGAAAATAGAAACACTTTTATACAAAAAATGTTTGTGCTAAAAGGTTTATAAACATAATTTTAATAACAAAACATTGAACACATTTCATATTTAATGGTAGTAATGACATGGAATGTATATATATATATATTAGAATTTTTCTATACATGGTATAATGTAATGTTAACTATAGAAACATATAAAATAATAAAGGAATTTAAATGTTTCTAATCCATGACATTAATAGGGTGTGTGTGATTTTAAAAACTAAATGAATTGATATTTAAGATGGTATTATTCTGAGTCAACAATATCCTTCTTTTTGAAAACCACATAGCTATATACATAGATGAAACAATATATCATAAAAAATTACATCTCGTTGTTAATTTCGTGAAAATTGAATATATTATATATAATTGTCTCTACAATTGTATTTTTGTGTAATATGATGGATGGTATTTCTCATTTCCCATTTTAATACATATCTTCTTTAATGAGAATCATACCCCCATATGTATAACATATCCCGCATTATAAAATATTCTATCTTTTATAGAAAATTATCCCCTTATTGATTTACAAAAATGGGTGAGATTTTCGAGTCATATGTGCTACTTATTACATTTAAATTAATTTAGTTATGAAAATCCAAACACCTCTATTTTATACCGGATTTACTACCCTTTTCTATACCATGTGTTTTACTATGTTTTTGTAGACAAAATCAAATTCAAACTTATAATGAAAAGTTTTAATTTATTATGAACACAATCACATTATTCTAATATATAGTCCATCAGATTGAGTATCTGTCTGAATTTTTTGACATAACATTATTAAAATTATTTGATTAACATTTTTTATGTCAATAATTCTGAAAAAAGGAATGACTATCAGACTAATTATGGTCCTGATAAATAACACTAAACCTATTGATGAATTATTTATTGATTTTTGATACTAAAGTCCATTGATCAAAATAATTTTTACAGTCATGATACATAATAATTGATTCAATAATATGGAATACTTTTCCAGTTTATTGGTGATCAAGAAATGACATCAAAAAATTTACTATACTAGAGAATTGTGATCTGTCTAAGGGAAGATGTCTAAGGCCATTGAAAAAAATACATAATTATGTCAGATGGAGGTTTCTCTACTAAATTTTGGCCATTAGAATTGTTTTGAGATGATCAAATTTGCATCACAATTTATCTAAATGTTATTCTCTATAAACATATCATTACAATGACATTGTAACATACTAGAGTACTATAGTTGAGATTAATTCTTGTCTGGGATGTTTCCATTATAATAAATTTTCTTTTGTATTCACATGTCTGATCCATGTTATTACTAGGGAGATATGGGGATAGAAAAATTGTTATTTAACCCAATAAATAGAGGAATTCTAGGACTAGTAAGATAGATATCGATCATCATATTTTGTGTTTATGAGTATTGGATAATAAGATGATTCTAGTCATCATATAGAGGGAATTTATTATCAAGAAATTTTGTCTTTATGGTTAGTAAAATAGTGTGGATACCTTTAGTTATAGGTATTTACAACCCTAACTCTTTTTATTGAAGCAGTGTAATATTTAATTATTTCTTGCATATGATTCATACAATTAATATCTATTGTATTTCTTATTTTTAGATTTCCATTCTATTGTTCATGTAACATAATATTTTTAATCTAACAAATCATTAAAACATATTTATTTTAGAAGTCTGAATGTGATTATGATTAAATCATTCTTTTATTTATTGGTATCTATTGTTATTCATATTAATTTTCATTCTTCATCGAATGATCTGCGTGACTGATAATATTAATTTAAGAGGGTTTTTATTAGTTTAAACATTTTTAATTAAATTCTTCCAAAGCCATATTGATGGTATATTTATATATGCTACTCATGATATCCATGAATTTTTATTAGAGTAGTTTCATGCTTCTTATATAATTTCACAGCTTTTACATTCTTTAATTACTGCATGTTGATTATATGTTTTAATAAACATTTTTTCAATCATGGTAAAAATAATATGTAATTTAAGAAAACAAAATCTATTTTTTGATAAGGGATGTATGTATATTTGATATCTGGATAATGAAAATCCTATTAGACTACCTATTTATGATGGAAATAAATTTCTTTCTCGGAGGGATAGAATGAAAAATATTCTGCTCAACACTGGAGTTAATAACTTCATAATAAATTATTCCTATTAAGTACGATCCTTCTATTACAAATACTAAGAATCAAAAAATGATATGATCTTAAAATTCATAAATAATATATATTTTTATGTGATGAGGAATATCAATCTTTAGATATCAATTTATGAATCATCTATGATTATTTGGAGTAATATTGATTTAACACATTTTAGTATATCCAATGTTATAGAATGAAAATGAAATATTATTAGAGATGATAACCCTACCTTTTATCCTTAAACTGGATTTTTGGTTTGTAATATTCTCCAATGGTTCGTGGAAATTATTAGTACATTTTAATCTCTTCAGAAAAAGCTGTAGATAACGAAATTTTGGTCAAAAATTATACTCACATAAAACCCAATGAGTGGGATAAAATTAACTCATTTATACGATTTAACAAATAATCATAATTTAGATGGTCAGATTGTTACTATTATATAGTTTTGGGTAAAATTAAATAGATATTCTGAATGACATAAAAAATGGTGGATCCAATTTTCCAAAAACAACTATTCTTCCTTTTATTGTATAGGCTATATAGGTAGTAGATAAATGTTCATGGAACAAATAGCCATTGAATCCAATTCATGTTCATCACCCCCATTAAAAAATTTGTTTTCAAATATGGCTAGAATGATGAAAATTATCATTGGAAAGAATGATAATCAATATATATAAATGAAGAGCCATAATTAAAAAGATGACTAGTATGATTATGTGGTTACTTATTAAGAATGTTATATATATATATTCATATATGACATCCTATAAAAAGTTGAAAAGTAATGACAATAAAGACAAAAATTATAACAAGAAATTGCAATAAATATTATAAATCTAGAAAAATTATTTTTTTAAAGATTTTGACAAATGGTGTTATAGTATTGGAAATTTTTCAGGAACTTTTTCTTATAATAAAGTTTAAAGCCATTGAGAATTTGGTATTTTTATGATTTTACATATAGTATATCTATATCAAATTGAAAAGGTAATAACTGATGAATCCATATATAATATGTAATTAAATGATAATTATCTTGATGAGAAAACATCTATAATTTTGGATTATTAATATTCCATAGAAGAAAAAATGAAATACCTAGTTATGATGAAATTTCTAGAATATAATAACTTATAGAAAATGAAAATTCAATGATTTTTAAAGAAAAAATACATTTATTAGGATAATATTTCTAAGGCATAATAAAGAATAAGTATTTTTAATAATAAAATTTCAGTTATTTCTATATATCTTGATAAAAATAATATTGAAAAAGAATATATTCCCGATTATTTAAAAATAAATTTTTGAAATATAGATTAAAAATAAAATGTTTGAAAAGTATAGTCCCAAAACTAATACCATCAAATATAAGAAATTAGTTGTTAAAAAATATAAAATTTCTCTTTGAATTAAAATTTTACCCAATTTTACCACTATAAATTAAAAATTTTATAAAATGTGTAATAAATTTTTTTCTCATAGAGATAATAAAATAAATGGTTTTACCAATAAAATATTTTTTTATTAATAAATAATTTGTTCATATAATTCTCCTTTTTCAATATATTTCAATGTGGAGGTCTCTAGAAGAAAAAATATTATTTGAATAATTTATAATCCTTAGGATTTATTAATGATTCTTTTTTAAAAAATGATAATTTTAGAATAATATATTATTGTAAAAAATGTGGTTTCACTAAATATAATTATATGATAATACTGGGAAAAAGAATTTTTTAGTTCTGAAAGACTAATCCTTGTGTTTTTTTGAGAATAATGAATGTAACAATAAAAATAACATTTGGTTCATGGATAGTGGAGTTCTAGAAACATGGCTATAAAATATTTCATTAAGAATATAATCAATTTAAATTTTTTTATGTAACCATCAGAGATAATTCTTCAAGAGAAATTATTGGTATTATAAACATTTTTCTTCATGTCAAACATCAACTTCATATGGTTTATTTTATATTGGACACATAAAATCCATTTCATCATAAGTGAATTATGTGATGATGGTTACCTTGTGAACCATTTAAATGATAAATTTCGGGTACATTGTTCCATGAATTAATTTATTCTTTCTACAAATTTTTATATAAATTATTATACACTGAACATATAATATATTAGGGGTTAATAAGTTCCATTTTCTAGTAGAACATACAATCTCATATATATTGCATGAGTTTTACTATCAGAAACTGAATCTGGTCACCAAAAATATCCACACCAAATCCTTCATGTGACAAGGCCCGAAGGGCATTCCCTTTCCCCATATTCTGGAAAAAGTTCTCGTGTATCCTTTATCATGGTTTGGGATCAATTTACCAGAATATGTATACATAAAACATTAAATATATTTGATAAAATGAATCTGAAAAATTCATAGCAACAAGGTTTATACAAAAATCCAGAACTGAATACATAAGTTCAAATGCAATAAAAAAGGTACAAAGACTCAGCGAAACAAGAAAAAAACATCCACATGGAATCCACATGACAATGGGTCATCACCCCCAAGCCGTCTCCACAACTTCAACCCATGGATGGGGACAAACACCCTGAACTACCATCACCCTTAGCCTTTCCTTTATCTGAGTCAAACATAACCAAGTTTACATACATCCAAGTGGTGTGAGTAGGGTGTGAGCCTAAGCCCAATAATATACCACTCAATTATTTCAATGATCATTCAATACAATGTGAAAAAGAAAGCAGTTTTAATACGCAAAAAAAAGTACTGATAAAATCCAAGAAATGGAACTTTCAATGGATAACATTATTCAAGATAATGTTTTCATAATGTTCACACATTTAAATAGTCACCTTAGATACTATATTTTACATTCATAAACACCCCAATACAAGGGAAAATACTACAAAAACAATGAGAAAAAAATCGAGAACACCCCTATATACTAGAGAGTCTCGGGCACATGTACCTCATACCTCGGTGTAAAGTAACCATAGTAAAATCTTTTCTCTTGCACGGGCCTCTAGTATGGAACATAACCATAACCTAGGGGTCCAAAATAATCATCCACATAGTTTAGTTAGAGTTTTAATTATCCAAATGCTAGGTTAAATAGGGTCAAAACCCATCTGGTCCACTAGCCCTACTAGTACACATGCACCCCAACTTGGTACACGGGCTTCCCACGTTGTGCTCATTCAATTTCAGAATGAAATGTATATATATATATATATATTAATATATACACCACTAATGGTCACATACAATCAGTACATTATCTACACACATTTTATACCAATTAAAACACACAACAAAACACTTTGAGTTTCAATAAAACAACTTTTCCAAATCTTTCCTTGTTTTGCACCCAAAACTCTTTAAAACCCCACATGAACACCATATTCATAATAATGTTTATAAAAAAAGAACCCAAAACACCCTAAAAATATCTTTAAACTCATTACATGTCTTATAAAACTATCCCAATATGCATCGCATAGAAAAGCCCTACAAAACACCCAATTCAACACTAAATTGGTACTCAAAAACGATTTTCTAAACAAATGTCACCCAATACCAATTTTGCAGAAACAAACAAATGATAATAACATTTAAAACATTATATTCAGCCCTAATACAGTTCAATAAGGTCAAATAATAATTAAATGTCGTCCCTTAATCAACCAATAATAGATTTATATGAAAAAACCCAAATTTCACAAGAAATTGGCCCTTAAAATTCAGTTGCATTAAAAAACCACTAAAACAAATTTTTGTTGCAACAAATAAATGGGTTAAACATCGAAATATAATAAAAATAGTAGCGATGTCACATGTATTTCATACAAAGTGGAATCAGCTACGAAATTAGTAAAAACCCTGAATCAGCGTGTGAAAATCAAGCCGCACCACCACCACACCAAGACAAACATAGAACAAACCTAAAACCACAAAATTGGACCACTTAAACCCAAGTTGAAACCCAAGGATAAAAACCCTAACCACTAGTCATTTTTTACTTTAAGGAAAAGGGAATAAACACCAATCATATATAATTAAACCATGAGGAATTGGAAAGAGGATTTGAAGAGACTAACTTACATAAGGGAACATGAAGAATCTCCACAAATACACAATTATTTGAATATTAAAATAGTAAAAACATCAATGGAGGTTTGAAGAAATTTGAGGAGGTCGTTTAGGAACTATAATGGAGAAAAAAGAGTTATAATTGTGACTGTTATGATGGAATGAACTTACCTCCTCAAATATGGACAATTTTAGAAACCCTAATATGTTCTAAAATCAATTGCGATGAATAAGAGCTCCAATGGTGGGGGAGAGAGATTGGGTGACCGTCTTAGTTCAATGGTCTAGGTGAGACTTTGAATCACTGAAAAGGCATTAAAATTAAATATGTTATTAATTTAAAAAATTTGATTTGTAAAACTAGAATTGGGCTTCCAGGCAGGCCCAATCCATTAAATAAAAACCCATATACACCATTGTTATAGATTTATAAAGGCTCCAAATTGCAATGGGGGTGTTACAATTTCAATAGAGGCCATTTATGAATTGGAATGGATGAAATTTTTTGAAAAATGAAAATGTTATAAAAGAATCAAAATTTATATTTAAATCGTGAATTGGGCACCAGGTTTGGCCCAATTAATGAAAACTCACCCATTCCTCTATAAAAGCATGGGAATGAACCAAAACATATAATGAATGGAAAATTAAAAAAAAATAGCATCACAATATTTCATGTATGTGACAATTCTACCCACCATGTAAACTTTCCATCCTAGAAAGTCCACCTGAAATTTGATCAGAAAATAGGAACAAATACTCTTCCTTAACCCATGACATCCTCTCTGATGTCTCATGTGTATCATTAACATGATGCCAATGAACCCGAAACAACGGAATTGAATTCCTTCAAAGCACCATCTCTTGGTAGTCCACTATTTTCACTGGCCGCTCAAAAACAGACAAGTCAAGCTCTATCTCTAGTTCTTCCCAACTCAGAACATGGGATAGATCCAGGTTTAATTTCTTTAACTGGGTGATGTTGAAGACATCATGGATGGATGCCAACTGAGAAGGTAATTCCAACCTCTATGACACCTTTCCAACACACTCGTTGATCTCAAATGGATCGAAATTCTGTGACATCAGCTTCCCTTGCTTCCCCAAGTGACGATGGCCCGAACGAGGGGCCACATTCAAGAATGCCCTGTCACCCATAGAAAACTCTAGGTCTTGACACCTTTGTTCAGAATATGATTTATGGAGAATTTGAGTTGTCAATAAACATTTCCTGATCAATGTGATTTTCTCAGACGTCTCCTGCACCAAACTGGTCCCCAACAGTGAGGTCTCACCTACCTCACTCCGACATAGAGGGGGTTTACAAGGCTGACCATAGAGAGCCTCAAAAGGAGCCATTCGAATGGAGGATTGGTAACTGTTATTATAAGAAAACTCAACTAGCCCCAAATGGATATCCCTAGAACCTCCAAAGTCCCGGACACATGCATGAAGCATGTACCCCCAAATCTGATCGTCCTTCTTTATCTAACCATATGTCTGAGTGTGGTATGTCGTTCTCATCTTAATATGAGACCCCAAGGACTTGTGAAGGACTTCCCAAGATTTAGAAGTAACGCGGGGGTCTCTATCTAAGACCACTACTAATGTTACACCATGGAGTCTCACTACTTCCTGATGATACAAATGGCCCAACTCATCCATTTTAGTTGCATCATTTATCGGAATGAAGTGAGATTATTTGGTCAGATGATCAATCACCACCCAAATGGAATTATTTCCCTGAGGTGTATGAGGAAAGCCAACAATGAAGTCCATGGTGACCTCGTCCCACTTCTAGGTAAGAATGGGTATTGGTTGGAGCAAACCGGAGGGCCTTTGGTGATCTGCTTTCACCTACTGGCATGTGTAGCAACTCAACACAATATCCTCTATGTCTGGTCTCATAATAGTCCACCAAAACTACCGAAGGAAATTATAATACATCTTAATGGCACTCGTATGGACAACCCACTATGACTGGTGGCTATCCTTCATCACCACCTTATGTAGAGATACCAGCACTATTAAATGTCCCTTGAAGGACAAGATTCCCTCAAGAGATGATGGCCAATTAGAGGATGTCTCCCCACCATGAAGAAACTTCTTTGACCAATAACAAAGCTCATCACTGGGATGTTCCCACTAAATCAACTCCAACAGATAAGGATTCTACTGGACACTCGCTAAGAATTCCCCTCCACTATGTTCCATTGTCTCTACATGCATTTGATAAATGAGCCCCATCAATTTCTACTCATCACTGGACTTCCTCAAATCCTGCACTGAAACTCTTCTGCTCAAACCATCGGCCACCACATTACCATTTCCTGGGATATAGACAATGTCAATGTAAAACCCCTGGAAGTCCTCGATCTAGCGACACTGCCTCAAGTTGAGGTCATTCTGTGAAAAGATATAGGCTACGCTTTTGTGATCAGAGTAGACCACAAACTTCTACCAAAAGAATAGTGACACCAAGTGTTCAAAGAATGCATCACCACTACCAACACCAAGTCATGGGTATGGTAATTTTTTTCAGGTGGCCGGAGTTAGAGAGAGCCATATGGCACCACTTGATCATCCTGCATAAGCACGCACCCAAGACCCATACCTAAAGTGTCACAATAGACCACATACCCCTTCCCAACCTTAGGAAAAATCATAATGGGGAAGTAGTCAACCGCCTCTTCACCTCCTCGAACGATTCCTGACATTATGGTACCCATACCAACTTTAACCCTTTCTGGGTGAGTGTATTCATCAGTGAATCATGCTGAGATAAATCTCGAACGAATCACCTAAAATAACCATCCAGTCTAAGGAAACTCCTGATCCCGAACACATTCATTGGCTGCTCCCATGACATAACTGCACTAATCATCTTGGGGTCCACTGAAACCCCTAGCTCAGAGATCAAATGCCCCATAAATCACACATCTTTGATCCAAAAAATTGAACATTGACAACTTTTCATAGAGGCGGTGATCCCGTAATGTACCAAAAATGATACTCAATTGATGTTCATGTTCCTCCTCAGATCCATAGTATACCATAATGTCATCCATAAACACCACACTATTGGAATCGAGATACTGGTGAAACACCCTATTCATGAGTGCCATAAAGACCATTGGAGCATTGGTCAATCCGAATGGCATGACCAAATAATCAACGTGGTCGTACCTTCTTCGAAAGGATGTCTAAGGAATATATTACTCCTTCACCCTAAGTGGGTGATAACTGGAACACAAGTCTATTTTTGAGATCCACTATTCCCCATTAATCGATCGAACTAATCATATATTCTACGCAAATGCTATTTGTTCTTAATTGTTTCCTTATTCAGCTTCCGATAGTCAATGCACAACTGGAGGGATCTGTCAGCCTTTTTCCGGACCAACATATGAGCGACCCAGGGAGAGATGATCGGGCGAATAAATACTTTGTATTCTAAGTCATCTAGTTATATCATTAATTCCCTTAGCTCGGTGTGGGCCATGAGATAAAAGTGAAGAGATATCAGTTGTTCTCCCGGTGCCAGATCAATCGAAAACTCAACATCCCGTTATGGGAGAAAACCTGAGAAATAATCTGGGAATACCTCTGGAAACTCATTAACTACATGGGGTAGAGTAACTCCAGGGGAAATACAAACAACCTCTAGCATGAGAGTTGATAACTGGAAGTTAAGACTTCACAACTCTAGGAGTGAAGGTCCTGTGCGACCTGACCATGGATCCAATTCTCCCTGAAAAATCTGAAAAGTCCTGTTAGGTGTTGTGAAACTCACTCACCGCCTGTATAAATTGATGTGTGCATGGAAGTGTGTCTATCCAATCCATGCCATGTATGACATCAAAAATATCCATGTCTATGACCAAGAGATCCCACTCCATCTCAACCCCTGACACAGAAAGAACACATGATGGGCACCTGAGACTCTGCTCCTTCTTTCCAATCAGTGTCACCAACTCCATCACAAAAGACCAAAAATCAGTTGATAAATTCCGCATGTCCACATAATGGGAAAAAATAAATGAAACAGAGGTGCTAGTACCAAAAAGAGCAGTATTTATAGATGATTCAATCAGAATGGTACCTCCAACTGTCAACGGTCCCACCCCTGATCCTGCTGGTGCCTGATCTACTGCATGGAGATGTCCATTATCTGCCTGAGGATGACCACTAGTCTATGGTTATTCCCTGATCTGGAACTTCCCAAAAGATGACCCAGACCAACCACCACGGCTTCCAAATCGAGATCCCCCAGTCCTCGACGGCTCAGCCTAGGGTGGCACTCCTCTTGAAGCTAATAAACCTGCCCCTCTTGGAAGTGGACATGCCACACCACAGAAATGATGGAAATGCCCCATACCTCCACACTGGTAACAAGGCTTCAGAGGAAGTGTACATACTGGTTAGATATGCCCGAGCATCCCACACTGGTGGCACATGACCGATCTCTTATCAAAATCCACAAACGAAAACTGCCTAGAAGAGTGCCCAGAACTGCCACCTCCTTTCATCAAATGATCCTCCCTATTCCTTTTCTTCTCTAAGGAGCTGCCACTACCCACTTCTGTTACTGAAACATAGAAACCAGCCCTGAAATTCCTATCAATCTCCATCATCATCACCAATCAACGACCTCTGCATAGGTCCTGAACATAAACAAGTACACTTGGGAGTATTTATCTGTTCACAAGCCTTTCTCAAATATCTAGGCCTTCACCTTCTCATTAGAGACTATTTATAGAGCATACCGAACCAACTCTGTGAAATGGTTGGTATACTCCATCACAGATAGATTTCCCTGAACAACATCCATGAACTTTATGGACCTAGCATAAGCCAACACCTCAGGGCAGTATTGTCCATTGAAGAGATCCTTGAAATCTCCCCAAAACATCTTCTCATTCTTCCCAGCCTAAAGCAGTGACACCCACCATTTACGGCTAGGACCCTCCAGTAGAAAGAAGGCACACTTCACCCTAAGATGCCTTAGAATGCAAGATGATTGTTTTTCAGACACTCCTAAGATTTATCTTTTCTAGGACCAGTCTCTTCTGCCCTAATAGGAATAAGAGTAGGATTTGTTCCCTGTCCCAGAGCTTGGATAGCCCGAACCACAGCCTCGACTAGCCTCTGATTGATCAGTGTAGGAGAACTCTCTCCAGCGTCCTGTCAGGGGTGTGTGGGAGCTTTCTGGGGAGGCATGTTTCTATAAAATTCAACAGTCACAAAACAATAATCAATACCACAATTCTGGAAAAAAAAATCCAATACATCGAGTATAAATAATCAAAACACATTCCAGTAAAAAAACAACTACTCCACCTCTTCCTGATGTCCACATGTGACTTTTAGCCCACATGTCTCACCTAGAAGTGAATTCAATCTGTAAATTCCAACGTCCCCTGGTGACTCAAGGTCGACCACGAGAGATGTGGGTTAGGCACCCTACTCACAACCAAAACCCTGAGCCCCAAAAGTCATAGCTCCTATCTATCCTGACTCATACGAAAATATAAATATAACCCAATAACATTAACCCCCTATGATACCATTTTGTCACGAACCGAATCTGGTCACCACCAATACTGGCACCAAACCTAGCCCATTACATGGACCTAAGGGCATTCCTAATACCCATGAGCTGTAACATGTTCTAAGGTATAATTTATATTGGTTTGGGAATAATTTACCTGAATATGCATACATAAAATATAAAAAATATTTGATAAAATGAATCTGAAAAATTCATACCAACAAGGTTTATAAAAAAATCCAGAACAGAATACATAAGTTCTAATGCAATAAAAAGGGCCAAATACATAATTAAATGGTATCAAATTATCCCCATGGACTCCACATGACAAGGGGTTATCACCCCCAGGACTTCTCCACAACATCGCACCATGAATGGGGACTAACACCCTAAACCACTTTCACCCTTAGCCTTTCCTTTACCTGAGTCAAACATAAAAAAGTATATATACAAAAAAGGGATGTAAGTAGGTTGTGAGACAAAGACCAATAGGATACCACCCAATGATACCAATGATCTTGCAATGTAATGTGAAAAAGAAATAAAATTTAATACACAATGAAAAGCAGTGACAAATTCCAAGAAATGCACCTTTCAATTGAAAACATTTTTCAAGGTAAAGATTTCAGAATGTTAACTAATTTAAATAGAAATCTTAGAAACTATAAATTAATTTTAAAAACACCCCAATACATGGTAAAATACCAATAATACAATGAGAAACAAAATTGGGAACACCCCTATACACTAGATTGTCTCGGGCCCCATGTACCTCATACCTAGGTGTAATGTAACCATAGTAAAATTCATTCTGGTGCACGATCCACTAGTAGGGAACATACCCATAACATAGTGGTCCCATATAATCAAACACATAGTTGAGTTAGAGTTTTATTTATCCAAATCTAGGTGAAATAGGGACAAAACCCATCCAGTCCACTAGCTGTACTGGTACACATCCTCCCCACCTAGGTACCCAGGCATCCCCTTTGTGATCAAACAATTTCAGAATGACACATATATTCATTTTCATATAAAACACCACTAATGTTCACATAAAATCAGTATATCATCTACACACATTTTATACCATTTAAAACACACAACAAAACACTTTGATTTTCAATAAAACGACTTCTCCAAATCATTCCTTGTTTTGCACCCAAAACTATTTGAAAACCCCAATTGAACACCACATTCATAGACATATTTATCAAAAAAGAATCCAAAACACCCTCAAAACTTCTTTAAAATCATTACATGTGTTGTAAAACAATCCCAATAAGCATCGCATAGAATACCCATGTAAAAAACCAATTCAACACGAAATTGGAACTCAAAAAACCATTTTCTTAACAAACGTCAACCATAACCAATTTTGCAGCAACATCCAAAGGATATTAACATTCAAAAAATTATTTTTAGCCCTAATACATATCAATATGGTCAACTAGATAATTAAAAGGAAGCCCTTAATTCACCAAAAAAAGATTTATATGAAAAAAACACAAATTTCACATGAAATTGGCCCTTAAAATTCACTTGCATTACAAACACTAATAAAACCAATTTTTGCAGAACCAAATAAATGGTTTAAATATGTAACTATAATAAAAATAGTAGATATTTCACAAATATTTCATAAAAAGTGTAATCAACTACCAAATTAGTAAAAACCTTGAATCAACGTGTGAAAATAAAGTCGCACCACCAACGCAACAACAGATACTTAGAACAAACCTAAAACCACAAAATTGGACCAATAAATCCCAAGGGTAAACCCAAGGTCTAATACACTTACCACTGTTCACTTGGTACTTCACGTAAATGGGAAGAAACCCCAATAAAATGGAATTAAATCCTAAACAATTTGATTGAGGAATGGAAGAGACTCACTTACTTGAGGGATCTTGAAGAATCTCCCCAAATACAATAGTATCTAAATATTAAAACTATCAAAAATTTAATTTAGGTTCGAATATTTATGACGAGGTAATTTAGGAACTGGAATGGATGAAAAAGAGTTAGAATTTAGAGAGTTATAATGGAATGAACTTACCTCCTCAAATCTGGCCGATTTTAGAAACCCTAATATGTTCTGAACTCAATGGCGATGAAGAAGAGCTCCAAAAATGGGGGAGAGAGGTTGGGTGCAAGGAAAGGTTCAATGATCTTTGGTGAGACTTCGAATCATCGAAAAATAATTAAAATTAAATATTTTATTAATTAAAAAAAATTGATTTTTAAAACTGTAATTGAGATTCCGGGCAGGCCCAATCCCTTAAATAAAAACCCATATACACATTGGTTATGGATTTATAAACGCTCCAAATAGCAATGGTGGGGTTAAAATGTCAGGGGAGGCCATTTAGTAATTTTAATAGATGAAAAATGATGAAAATGGAAAATTTAGAAAAGAAAAAAAATTTATTTTTATATCTGGAATTGGGCTCACGGTTTGGCCCAATTCATGAAAACTGACCCATTCCTCTATAAAATCTTGGGGAACCCCAAAAACAAAGCAAGAATAAAAAATAAAAGAAAAATACCTTTAAAATATTTCATGTATGTGAAATTTACTAAACTAAAATAAATATTGACAACAAAAGTTTTATTTCATTCAGTAAAATCCCAACACCCCAGTTAGTTTCAAATCTCATAGATATAAGACATCATTTCCTTCAAGATCACACTATAAAAGAGTATATACTATAAAATTCATCATAATTCATGAAAAAATAAATAATATATTTACTAAACACCTTAGTTATATTGGTTTTAATATATTAATCATTATCAATGAATGATAAATTTATTTAATCATTCATATCTACATCTTCTCTACAAATCTCTTCAAATTATAAAAAATTCATAGGGGGAGTAAAATTTATTTTAAAAAATGGATAGTTTTTTAAAAACTTATTTTTCAAAATGGTCAGTGTTTGATATGTTATTATCATAATGAGTTTTCTAGATATATCATTTTATAACAATTCTGGAGTATCAATTCACATATTACATTATAGACTAAGAAATATTTATAAAATTATGGATTCAAATGTTGTTATGATTTAGTTTGGATTTATAATTTATCATATAAGTGTTGTGATTGAATCTAAATTAATAGGATTACACAATAAAACTATCATAATTAGAAAATATATTAACTAATTACTAAAATAACTTGTTTACAAAAAGAATACGAAAAAATAAATTATATATGGGAAACCTTCTACTCAAAAAGTACTATTCTATTCGGTTATATTTCATGCTCAATAATGAAATTATATTATAATTGTTTCTACTATTATACATAAATATTTAATGAAATCACTGAATTTTTATTTAAAAAATAATATTTTTCATTAATGATAATGATTTTCAATATTAAAAACGTATTAACACTATGAGCGTTTAAATAATCATTATAATCATTTTTTGATTTAATCATAGATTTCTGACAAGAAATGGTTTCAATGAGAATAATTTAGTTGAATACATAATATGAAATGTCTCTCCTAAATCCTATATAAAATGGATCACCACATTTTCTCATATCAGTTCTTATAGATTTTATATCCACATCACGCCAGCCCTCAAACCAAATATTATGATACATTTTCATTTCATCAGATCACAAATCTCAGTTCCAATTAAGATGAAAAAATCATTGGCTATGAAAAATTATATATATTTTGGGAAGGATTTTTTAAAATAACCTATTTTGGTATTTATGAAACTTATATCATAAGAGTAATTTCTTTTCAAGGTTTTAAATGTGTGTGTGTTGTGAAACAAAATAATTATTTTGATCTTTATTATATTTTGTTAGTTATATAATTTTATATGTTAGTTTATTTTGAAAATGAAAATGAATAGGATAAAACTTCCTTTATAATGTTCAAGAATGATTTATTATATATTTGAAATAGTATAATGTATTTTTAATTCCTCTTATGATAGATAATCATATGAACCTTCAATCAATTTACCAAATAGTCATCGATCATTCAAAAAAAATATGGTTGAATATCCCTTGTTCTATTACTCTGAGAATGTAAAAAATTACAATAATCCTTCAACAGACCATATAGTTATTTCATTATGGTGTCCAATATATCTAATCCCAAAATTGGGTGAAATAGATACTATACATGTTTCTAATGATTTTGTTATTGAATATCATGTGAATATGAGAGAGATATATTTTGTAAATTTATTCATTATTATGGAATAAAGTATAAAAATTGATTACATTATGTTAGATATAATAATGTTATTTCACTCTTCATTAAGAGGATAGAAACATGAATGTGTATGTCTAAAGATGAAAACAAATATTACTGTATAAGAGATATGAAACCATTCATTAGTGAAGATACAATTTATATAATGAAATTAGTGTTTGATTATATGAAAAATAGTTTTGTATAAATGGATAAAGGATGGATCTCCAAAAATAAACCCACAAATAAATATACATATGAGATGGAGATGAATAATTAAAATGAAACAAAACTCCTCATGTCCAAAAAATAAATAGAAACGAATTCTGGATAAAGGGACTATTAATTTTTTGAAACAAAAAGGTCAAAATTTTCATTGGGTTCTAAAAATCTGTCATTATGATAATGAGGCTAAATAACTATGAATTTGGAATGAGGAAATATTAGAGTATGAATATAAAATATAGATGTAGTGAAAGGGATTTTCATAAGAAAATATTACAGAAGGATATTTTAAACAATTAAAAAAAGATTCGTAGAATCCAATCCTTATGATATCTCACATAGCTAAAGTCATTTTGATATATATATTTTTCTCTGATGAATCTTCAATGATTCCATCAGATATCCCTATTGTACCTAAAAAAGGGGATATGAAACCTAATTTTTGAATAATTATTTAATAATGTATCTCAAAATGTTTTGAAACCTATATTAGCCAGAAATGGTACTATGAGATCCGCAAGTGAACTAAAATTCTAACATGATAAAGAAGTTGATAAATATGATTTTATGGTTGTTAATATAGAATGTGGATATTATTTCGATGTCGAATAATAATAGGAAAAATAAATAGTATGCGTGATAAAATATGCAAAAGGGGAAAAATAAAAAGAAAACATATGATGAGTAAGATACCCAAACTAATAAATAATTAAAATAAATGTAATCATCATTATCAACTTCTTCATCATCAAATTTAACATCACCTTCTATTAAGAATGAAGAGTTAGAATTTTCTTAAGAAGGATCATAATCATAAATAGAATGAATTTCACCTTATAAGGATAAGGAACCTGACCACCATTCCAAAACATTAGTCTACGATAATAAAAAAATAGAAAAATGTATTAATATTTTTTATTATTCATAGGAAATAAATGTTCCACATAATTCTTCATAGGATATTGGAATGATAGGAAAAGAATTTTATGTCAAAACTAAATGAAAATAACCAATTCAAGTTGAACCAAATTTATTAAACTAAATAATATAAATTTCATTAAATGTTTATGATTATATTTTTCAATCCACAGAGAGTTTATAAGAAACAGTATCATACTTTTCTATCATTTAATAATTATGTCATATTACTCAAAAAGTTATATTTAAAAATCTATTTCAATAATATTTTTAAAAATATCCATTATTCGGATTGATGAATATTTGAATAAAAAATCATGAATAGTATTGTACTCACAAAAGATTAATCAATCATATTGTGGTTTGGTATAACAATGTGGATAATAATATTGGAGAACACGATGTGAAATATTTGGATATAATTAATTTTTTTCAGTAATAGATGAATCATTAAAAAAGTTCTCTATAGAAATGTATAATAGAGTTATGTTTTTAGAGTAATTAAGAGATACGATAGATGATTAGTTATGGGAAAGAAAAATTTTAATGGAAAGGTATATAATCTAGAATTAATGATTAGATGACTGAGTTCTTTTGAATATGATTTGATCCTTATGATGAAATCTGTTAAAATCTTGACGTTCAATGTCCATAAGTATTTTATTATGTATGAAAAGATCTTGAATATCAAAAAAAATCATCATGAGTTCAAAAAGATGAAGGCCTTCATGATGTACATGATGAAAAATGAATTAATATTTTTCCATTTAAATTTTCAATGTACTTTTTGAAACATTTTAATTCCTGTTAATTTTGAAATACTATTAATCCAAATATTATGTCTTTTTTTCAGTTATGATTTTATGTATGCTCTATTATATTATTCTTGTATGAATAGTTAATTATTTTTCATATATTCTATATTTAAAAATTATCAGAAACCTTTAATTATTTAAAATTATTTTATTGAAATCAAAAGGGGAGACTGTTTTATAAAATGGTGGATATTTTATAAATGGAGATATGATATTCAAAGGGGAGAATGTTTTGATTAATGGGGAAAATTATTCAGATGTGGAGATGATGAATACATTGAATCATATAATAATAAAATTATAAAATCTATAGGAGTTATAATATATATATTCAGTGTTCTTAAGAAGTCTAATTGTTGTATGCTTGTTATGTTATATTATTTAATTTATGTATTCTAGTTTCCAATTTACAAAGAGGTGGAAATTATTGAGTCAGATGTTTTACTTATAACAGTTCAATTCCATTAGCTCTAGAAATCGCAACCACTCTATTAAAAATAGTGTGTAATAAATTTTTATATCTGAAAACTATTAGTAGGTTTTTTGTAGACAAAGATTCTCTTCATCATATATAGAATAATTCCAATGTAATATGATTATAAAAACATCATTTTCAAATAATATCCATAAGATTGAGTATGCATCTGATTAATCATACATCTATTTATTAAGAATAGTGTATAGTCTTGTCCATAGTACTAAAAAATGTATAAATAATAGACTAATTCTTATACTGATAAATCAGAATGAGCCTCATAAAGATTACACTATTGATAATCAATAATAACATCCATCATAAAAACTAATGGTTTTAATAAGAATAAAGAAAATAATTATTTCATGAGGAATTATGTTAAAATTTTAATAGTGATAAAACAAACAACATTATACTTTTAATTATTCAATAATATTGTGATATGTCAAGTTCCATTTTTCTCAGGCCATTAAAACAGTGGTAGAAATATGATCGTTGGAGATTAACCAATAAATAATCGTTCATATGATGATTTTTGATCTGATAATATTTTCAATAAATCTATTAATTTTACTCTTATTGAACATCTCATTTTTAATGTATTTTTAAAACTAATGGCAGTGGTAGATATAAGGATTCTATTTCAGTGTTAGTTACTTTATAATGAATTTTACTTTTTTAATCATGTTCCTTATCATTTTTATGATTGAAGGAATATTGCGATAAGTATAATGTGATCTTAATAAATTAGATTGATCTCTTCTGGGGAATGTAGCATAGTTTATTATCTTCACATCAAGGGATTATGAGGATAGAATGACATATCATATTATTATAATAGAATATAATTTTTTAATAAAAAGAAATGATTGAAATTTTATTGAGTAAAAAAATGCGGAAACTTTTATGAATGGTTATTATCAACCTTTACTCTTAATGTTAAAATATTTTATTCTTATTTATATAGCTTCCAATTCATTCCTACATTTAGTACATCTCCTCAAATTATTTTGTAGTATAAATAATAAAAATGTATTTTTCATTGAAATATTAATTTACTTTTTATTGTTTCTATAACCGTAATTATGATATTAACTTATTAAATTAAATTCGATCAATTGTGATTCTGATTCCTTCACTCTTATCATTAGAAAATCTATGAGGCTCATAATATCTCACAATGTGGTATTGTGATTTTATTATTTTAAAATTTATGATCTAAAATGTACCCCCTCAGGATTGTATAGACATATTAGATACTCTTATGGTCCGAAAATTGGTTTTATATAATGTTTCAACTTCATATATTAATGTTGAGTTTGTACATCATTAAGTGATGTGTGTTATTTATGCTTACTTATAAAATATTTTTTTAAACTATGTTGCAATAAAATTTATTTTTTTTAATTGGTTATATTATTCTATGATGGATGGTAGGAATATTGAATCTATTGATAATATAAATACTTGTTGACCACATATATTAGCTAGGAATGAAAATGTGTATGTAAAGATAGAAGGAAAACATTTGTTTTATACTATTTAGTTGACAACATCTTAATGCTTAATGGAAAATAAACGATTTTTAATATGTATGTTAGTTCTTTTATAAATGGTATAAATTTATAAAATTTGTTAAACTACATTGTAAAAAAACACTATTTTTTGTTATGGGTTGAAGAATACCTATAGTCATATAATAAACATTGAATTATATAATTGTATTTGGTGTAAATTGGATGTAAATCATTTTAGTACATCCAATGTCATAGAAACAATAAGATCCATGGATTTGGAGGATTACCATTTCGTTTATTTTATATCTATAAATATAGTTTCCAATATGAATCAATGGTTCAAGATAATTATTAATAGATTAAAATATCATGGGTAACATGGTCTTGGTGATGAAATATCGGTCAAAATATTATTTAAATTATTCCAAATGATTTTCAATCAAGAAAAAATGGTGTTTATGATACATGAAATATTACTAATCATACAATATATTCTCTGACTGGTACTATCGTTTTGTATGATGGATTATTTAAAAGAGATGCTTAAAATTTAAAAAAATGATGGTTCTTTAATAAAAATATGTTATAATATTTATATATATAGTATATGATACTCTTTTCTACAATAACATACTAAAAAATTTGGGACATATTAATTTATCAAACACATTTATTAAGAGGGATTAAAATTTACTAAACTAAAGGAAATGAAATGTAAGATGTAGTAATTATTAATAACAAATATACCCATTTTGAAAAAAACTACAATTCTTATAGAAAATAATATAACATCATACTCTTAAAACAATAACATTTTTGTGAAATTGAATATCTTATTTATATCACCCTTGTGTGTATAATTAATTTTTAATAACATGGTACATATTTTGAATTTACCATGATTAATTCCTCTCACATATATAGAAAACGTTATCCCCCTAATTATCATATATCCAACATTATATAATCTTATCCCTTTATGATTTTTAAAGATAATTTAATTTTAATCTATTTTATTGGGATTTATGTGTTATTTTATTAATAAATATCATCATGGGGATGTTTAGGTAAAAATAATTTGTTTTAGAAAAAAAAATTTCCCTAACATGTTTATGAAAAAACCAATGAACCTTACATATCTAATAAAGAACCTACAAACTGATATGATTGATTAACTAAATAATTTTAAAAAACTAAGGTAACTATAACAAACAATATTCATAGAATTTTTCAATAATAAAATCACTCTTCTGAAATTTTTTGTAAATGAAAATTTTTTATGTTCAACAAAAAAATAATTAATAGATTCACTTTTTGGTTTAATGAAATATGAATTCGAAAAGAGTTGGATGGATGTGTTCAAAAAATTTGTTCGTTTTCAAATTTATATAAAACTATAATGAAGAATATGTTGATGAATACGAATATGAAGAATATCGTATAAGAGATAAGATGTTTTTCATTGGTGAAGGTAAAATTATAATAATGAAATCTGTGTTTCATTCTAACATAATGAATTATATAGAGAATGTTCGATTTGTTGTGTCTAATTCTCCACCCTCAAAGAAAAATAAATAGATCAAAAAGTATTAAACATAGCCTTATGCCAATAAAAATTAAAACAAAATAGAAAGACCAATGATGAATTTAAGAATTTGATGATACATATAACTAAAGAAATATAGGATATCCATAATTTAGACTTGATAATTATGGTGACAATGATTTTAAAACAAAAATTTGAGAGAAATTATAGGATGATAGGAAAAGTGGGATGTATTTTTATAGTCTTTCTTAATCTAGAATTACATTGGGTTCACAATAATGTGTAGAAAAATATTCTCAAAATCCAATCCTTCGAAATTATCAAACCAATGATGTTATTCTTAAGGATTGACATGTTTTGGAGAAAATTTATATTGTCCATGTAAATATACCTTTTGTACTTGATAAGAGAAATGGATTGTTAGATTTTGAATAATAAGTTGATAATGTTATTGAGAATGAATTTGATACCCAATTATCAGGAAATTAGATCATATTTATATATATATTTATAATAATAACATGATACTAATGATTATTAAAAAATTATGTGAAGGATAAGAAAGATAATAATAATAATAATAATAATAGCATTAATAATAATAATTATTATTATTATAATAAAAAAATAATGAATTTAATGAAGAATATGTTGATGAATACGAATATGAAGAAACATATGAACAAGAAGAATCAATTTTAAAAAAAGTTAATAGATTACACATTATGATAAGAACATTTATGTTAATATTATACTAATAATAATGAATCAAAATGACCTCATGAATATTTTTCAATAGGATATAATGAAACAATATTCTCTATATAAAAGTAATTGGACCATCATTCAAATTCAAGATTCAATGACAAGGATGAATTGATAGAAATTATTGATATTGTGAATTTTTAGAGGGAAAAATGATGTCAAAAAAGTTCCAAATAATATTGAAAAGAAATAAAATGAAGATGATGTTATAAGGTACTAACTGAAACCAGCAAAGGAAGAACCTGATTAATAGGATAAAAAATAAAACATTCTCACATCGGTTTTGAATATATTTATCAATCATTAATGAGGATTAAAGAGACAACATCTTACATTTCAAATCATGAAGTGATATATTAACATATTAAAAGCACATGTTATGAATAATAGGATTCAATATAAGTATCAATCTAGTGAATAATTTGGTTTTAATAAGAGTTAAAATATTATACAAAAAAATATTACTCACAAAAGTTAATGAAATGATTTGGTGATGTTGCTTATCCAAGTGAATATAGATATTCTAGTATAGTATGACTCATTTTTTGACCTAATGATTTTTTTGTCAGAAATATAGGAATTCATACATATGTTATTTGAAAATATATGAGACATATTTATTTTAATAGAATAATTCAAAGATAACATGTATGATCTGACATTGGAACAGATGTTTTTAATTAATATTATAATTCTATAAAATTATAGAATATTAAAATGAGGTCTTCTAAAGATCATATAACCCATGTCAAGAAATAGGATCAAATAATAAATAATGATACTTAGAAGATGGTTGTTATAGATGAAATGATGCTAAAACTATAAAAGGGTCGTCATTAGCTCAAAAATAAGTTGTGAAAAATTAAGAACCTTATGAATAATTAATGAATATTTTTTTCATTTTATATTTAATTTTATTTTTTTTAACATTTTAATGTTTTTAATTATCAAATAATATTCATCAAATTTTATTTTTTATAAATTTTTTCCAATTCCCTCTGGATAAATGTTTTTTCATATTTTTCATGGATGATTAGTTAGTATAATTTGTTGGATTATATGTTATATTAACTAAAATATATGGAAACAATGGATTCCTTTACATTCTTATTATAAAAACACAAATGGGGATAATGTTTTATAAATAGGATAATATTTTATTAAATGGGGTGTTATAAATAGGGGGAAATGAGTTGTTTTAATGGGGAGACATATTAATAGGGATATATTATAAATTATATTTATTATATTATAAAATAATTATAAACTATGAGGAGTTATAAATAATATCATAAATGTTCATAAAATAAAAAAGGACTAAAATTTTTCAACAAAGATTGTTTCATTAAAGTATAATGGTTTGTTCTTTCCAAAAATATGTAGATTATTGAGTCAAACGTATTACATAACAATTATTCATTCCATTAGTTATGTAAATCACAAGAATGGTTCCTGAAAACTATTTTTACTAACTTTTTAGATCACTTTTTTTATTATTTTTTATTAGAAAGAATTAATTTAAACCATACATAGAAAATTGTTAAATTATTAGGAATATAAACTCATCATTATTCAATATGATCCATCAGATTGAGTATGTGTATTACTAATAAGACATGTTAGGATTGATTCCTTAAAAAAATTATTGGTAGTTACCTTTATGATCATTATTAATATCGATGGCATCCTGTGAATGGAAGATGGTGACTCTGGCCATAGGATCAAGATATTCATGGGATGGGAAAGAAGACACGGATCATTATATCATGGATTTCTGAGGAATGGATGAAATAGCTTATTTTATTTATTTTAATGAAGGATTTATTTAGATGGAATAACAAAAAATATATTATATATAAAAATATGGATATGATTAGTAAATATTATTTAATACCTTTACTCGTAATGTTTAAAGAGTGTATTATTTTAATATATCATCCAACTTATTCATAATTGTACTATATATTTTATTATTTGTTTTGAAAGGAATATTTTTTGTGCATATAATAGAAATTCAGTTTTTATAATTAATGTTCTACTACTTTCAAACCAATTGTTTTTCAATGGGAGATGATTTTATAAATTGGGAGATGTTAATCATATATGGAGGAGGTTATCATTAAAATAGATATGTATTAAATTGGGGATGTATTATATAAAATCCATTATAAAAAAAATTATATACATAGGGGGAGCTGTATTGAATATATTCAATGTTATTAATGATGTATTTTCTATATTTCATAAGTTTCAGATTAGTCAGACGAACCTTCATTCAAACCAATACATAAATATTTTTTTATTCTATCATACTGAAAAATCGGAAGACTATTGGACTTCTTTTGATATATATACATTAGACTATAGCTCACAAGTATTACTATATTGATAATCGATAATATGTTACCTCATACATAATAATTTTAATAATAAAAATAGATTATAATTTTATATATCATAGAGTGTAATTTTAGCACTATAATTGTGCTACAAAATGATGCCAAACATTCAGTTTTGGCTGAACATTGTGAGCCCTCAAGATACAATGTTTTGGAGGTTTTTGTAAAATAATTATAAAAAATAATGTTGGATATTAGACTACAAATGATCAGTCATTTGAAGAGTTTTGAGATGATCACATTACAAACTAAATTTTTATAATGATTCCTCTATGAGAACATCTAATTACAAACAATTTGTAATAAATTAATGACTATTATTTCTATGGAATCAATTCTAGGGTTCATTAATTTAAAATGAATATTTTTTGTTAATAAAATTTTTGATAATTTTTAAGATCGAGGGATTTCCGGTTTATGATGATGGTGAATTATATCCATCCTATCATGGTTTTCCAAGGATATGTATATATATATTAAATGTTTGTAATTGTATGAAGTGATTTCTTGATAAGAAAAGATATAAATTATAATACGTATAAAATTATAGAAACCATTATTCAATGTAATTGATTACCATAACACTAAAGGTTAAAAATTTGTATTTAGATAATATATTATTTATGTCATTGTTACAATTACTTGCTATTGTATAAATATCTTTGAAATTACATTCCTCCTATCATGTAATAAATTGTTATTATTCAAAATTATCAATATATATAATTGATTATTGTTTTTGAAGCAATAATTATGATAAAAACATTAATTTATTTAATCATATTTAAAATGATTATGATTAGTAAACTCTGATAAAAAAAGTCAAATTTTAATAATATTAATTTAAGATGAATTTGGTTTTGAATAGTTTAGTTTTTTAAAACATCAATTTACAAAAACATTTATCTATTTACATCTATGATAATATTATAATTCCCAAATTGGTGTCAGATTAGGTTTCTACTTCTTATATAATTGTTGAGTTTTTAAATTTTTTACATAATGAAATTAATTATTTCTTATTAAAAAGAAATTATAAATTTGTTACACTATAATTTATTCCTAAAAAAATGTTCATATTATTTGGATATGGTAGGTATCAATATTTAATAACATGAAAATTGAAATCCTAATCAACCTCATTTTTTAATGGTAATGAATATAATATTATAGATATATAATGAAATTTTTTTTACCAATACTCGAGTTGATATGTTCTTAATGCATACTGAAATACACAAGAATCCTAATTATTATATTTATTATTTTACAAATGATGAGAATTTATTATATCAATTGTGCTACAATGTATGAGATATAATTTAATTTTATATGATGAGGAATATCTATTTTCATATATCATCTTTTGATGATTCCAATAGTATTTGGAGTAAATAATAATTAACACATATTCATACATAAAATGTAATGGAAATTAGAAGATTCAATATTTTAGAGGATTACAAAGACTAATTTTTTTACCTAGTAAGACCGTTTCCATGACTATCTAATGATTCACGATAATGATGAATAATTTATAGTCTCTTATAAAAAATTTATTGATGAATGGATTATTTTTTAAATGAGTATTAATATAACTTCCAATGAATAAGAATAAAAAAATGTAAATGACACAATAATCCATATTAATCATACATTAAATGATTTGATTAATACTATCACGTAGTATGATGTATGATTAAAAAGTGTTTATGAAAAATAAAAGAATGGAAAATGGTGGAGTTTATTTTTCAACAAAATCATATGTACCATCTATAGATTATTTATCATAGAATGTATGAAAATCTTTATGAAATAATAATGTTGTTGAATTAGATTCATGTTAACCAGCACCTTCAAAAAATAAGATAAATATTATGTCATGAAGGTTGTACAAGATCATTGGAATGAAATAGCTTATATACATATATAATAATATGTATAATAATAAAGGTGATAAGAATTATTTTAAGGCTACTTATTTAGAATGAATGAAAGATGGACATCGTCAGTCAGACTGTCAAATGTTGAAAAATAAATTCAATAAGGAATATAATTAAGACATAAATAATGAGAAATATTATAATTATAATTGAATGAATGTTTTAGAATATTATAACATGTGGATTAATAGTGGTTTAATTTCATATGAAGATTATACAGACAATGATATTTACAAACTATCGAACAATGTAATTTTAGGAAAATAACCTATGGTAAGTCAATGTGTAATGAATCAGGTACAAATTGTTCAATTTACAACCAATAATTTTTTAAATAAAAATTATATTGAAGAGAAAAATAATACATCGTCTAATGAACAACCATCCTTAGTATGACATAACACTTTACTTTGTTATGATGAATTTTCTACATTTTCAAAACATTCATAAAATGAAAATTTTAACATTTCTAAAAAATTGGATATAAGAATGAAAAACAAAAATATAATATTAAAAAATAAAACATTTTTATAATTAAATATTATACTAATAGACTGAAAAGTACTTTTTTCAAAACATTCATAAAATAAAACATTTGTATAATTAAATATTAGACCATTATAATGATATTGAAAAAAAATTATTATGAAAAATAATAAATTTAAAAAGAGTTTGGAAATGTTTTTTCAGATATAAATAGTTTACAAACAATTTTTAAAAAACATAGTTCCTAAACTATTACTACTGAGGATAATAATTTAATTTTGAAACTAAATTCAAAATCTTATAGCTTTACAAAAAATATAAATGATTAGAAATAGAAATGAAATTATTAATAATATGTATATGAAAATAATTCCTTATAATAATAATACATGATTGGGTTTTAGTAATAAAAACTTGCTTTAGAAAAAATTACTATGATCATAAAACTAAATAATTTTTCACAAAAATCAATAGTGGTGTTTACTGGATGAAATTATTTTATTTTAATATATTAGATTCATTTTTATTTAAGAAGGATTATTTTGTATAAAATAATAAAAAATGTAAAAAAATTTGGATAAATGTTCTTACCATAAATATTATAATCTTATGATACTATACCAAAGAATGTCTAGGTTCTAAAAAAAATATTTTTTGTAAAATAAACAATTATCCAGTAAAAAAACATTTTGTACATAGATAGTGTTTTATCTAGGCATATACCATGAAACATATATTTTATCAAGAATATAATCATGATGAATGGTGGGAATTTTACTTCTTGATATAATGTTGATGGATAGATTATATGAAGTTGTTACTTTTTTCTTATTTGAAATTATTAAATTTCAAATATTTTTTTTATAGGACTTAAGCACAAAAATATTAGATTATTTCACCTACGTGATGTAGAAAACATTTTGAAATTTATAAATGATAAATCTATTTTACTATGTTTTGTGGTTGAATTCAATATTCCTGCTAATTGACTTCAGAATGTTTATACACCAAACGTAGATAAATTAATAGAAAACAATTTCACTGATTTATTTTAATGGAATATAAATTATTGTTATGTAATAGAAGTTTATGGTATTATATCCTTATAAAAATATCTATATTGACTGGGAAACTATATGATAAGGATCTACCAAAACAGATGTTTGATACATCAAAATTATGTGGCCCTTTTCAATACATTAAGAAGTTAAAGTCATATTTTATTTCTATTAGTCATTCCTAGAATTAAGATTCATTGTAGTTAGTGCACAAGGGAAACAAATTCACAAATAATGGATGTGTAGTTTGATGATACAATGTGAATTTTTTAGTTTATATTTACACTAAATACACATGGGGATATTATAAAAAAATACATATGAAATGTTTTTTATTTTTTTTAATAATATCCTAATATAGAAATCATAGAATCCTCTCCTTGATCATTATTCACTATGATCATGGTGGAGAATTTGAATATTAATATTTGAAGTAATGATGGTAGTATGAATTCAGGTAAAATACATTTTACCACATAAGACCCCACAACAAAATGGAGTTATCTAATGAAGAATTGGAATTATTCAAGAAATAACATGAACCATGTTGACTTAATATGCATTTAATAATTTTTTAATGAAGTAGTTAGTATTAATTATTATACTATAAATTTAGTTCTAATCAGACTATTTATTAATAAAATTATTAGTGTATTATGTACATGAAAAATTCAAAAACATTTTTACTTCAATGTATTTTGTTTCAATGTTTTCTATTCTGAATACTAATGATAATCGATATTTGTTTTCACCCAAATTGGAAGAAAGAATTTTTTTTGGTTATTCCAATATTTATAAGGCTTATAATTTTTTTAAAAAACATTCATGAATAGTTGTGGAAAGAGGGAATGATTTGTTTATTAAACTAATCCCTTTTTATTCAAATCTTTTTTATATAACCTTGGATATTATTTCTAAATTTGATTTTAAACAATTTTTAGAAAGCTCATATCATCAATAAATTACGCAATAATTAATATTTTAAGGTATTCTTCATAAATATATTCATCCTGTTTCTGAATAACATACTTTTTGAAACCCATATTGTCTTTGGTTTCTTAAGAATCATCAAATTGAATGTATTAAAGGGGATGTAGATCGACAAGTTAGGAATAAATTTCCATAAAAATGAAATTTTACATATATTTTTCTTATCCAAATTAAAATATATGAATCCTTGTGAGTATTTAGGTGTTGAATATTGGATTAATCCATGTAATATTATATCAATGATTTTGAATGAAACTATGTGTATAAATTAGTTGAAAGGCATATAAAAATATATATAATTGTTATAAGATTGGTTTTTTCTAATAAATTTTATAGAAATGGAGTAATAGTCATAAATAATGTTATAAATGTTGTTAAGGGTTATAATAAACATGAGGGAATAAATTATTAAATAACATATCCTCCATGTGAAATATATGATGCTATTCAAATAAATTTAGGCTTTAAAACATTATTTAGTTTCAAAGAACATAAAATGAATTTAAAGTGTCATTTTCATTACTTATAAGTTCATCAGTATGATTTTTTATAAATACAGTATGATTTTAAAAATATAAAATATTTATAAACATACCAAGTATCATTACTGAAATATATACACCCATAAAATTGGTATGATTGACTACCTATATATCTATTGAAAACAATTTTTTTGAGGGAGTTATATTTACAACACATTTTATAATATAAGTAAATAAAAATATTATTTTTGATAATATATAGGCCTTTAAAATTATTTTTTGTTGAACTAAAAAGTAAATAATATATTCCATTTCATATCTTATTATGTATATGTTTGAAATGAGTATCATGGGAGAGTTATCATATTTTCAATTGTTAAAAAAATCAAAAATACTAGAAGGATCTTTTAAATGTCAACATATGTATATAAATTTTTTTTTTGAAATTTGGAATGGAAACACTAAATATATTAGTACTGAATTTTGTACCTCCAATAAATTATATCATAATTATATAGGGACATAAGATTATTTTTCAGATTTTAGTGGTTTCATAGCGAAATTACTTTACATAACTTTTCATCATTTGGGTTTAATTTTTTTCAGCATGATTATGTGAAAGATATAAATATAATAAAAAAGATTACCATCATAATTGTAGAGATCTGAAGCTTAACGTACATGGACATTAAATTACTTTTTCGGAATACTTAATACATAACAAAAACAGACACACAAGGACCGTAATAGTTTAGTGTCTTTGGAAACTTGGAACGTAATCTTCTAATCGTGGTGAAAGATCTTCAAAATCTCCCATAAAGATATTTCCCCTTTTGTCTTACCTAAAACCTTTCATTATATCCTGGGGAAAAGAAAACAGAAAAAGGGTGAGCTCAAATGCTCAGTAAGGGTAATCATGGATAAAATAAAACATACCATATACATTTGTACTTAAAAACATGAACATAATGTTTAAACATCAAAAGAATGAGAAATGACATAAAACATGGAAGTACATAAGGCATATATCATAAAGAAACATTAAGAATGACAAAATAAAATGGGAATAAAACATTTAAATGTGGCATCCATTAAGCACATGTAATGATTTCCATAGTAGCCAAGGCATTGCTGCCAAGACCATCTTAGTGGACAAAGTCCCTTTCTGAATCGAGTTCACTCCTCATTTCAGTCCTGTTTTTCTGAACCGGTTTAACCTTCAGTTCCAGCCATGTATATCTCATGAGATATAAATCTTTACCCAATGCATTGGAGGGAGATATAGGTCCCACCCATCTCATAATGAAATCATTTTTTCATGTGCCACAAAATCATAAATCATACATCATAGCATAACCTGTGAAATAAAATGGGATTCTTAAACATCATGCCATCATAACCTAATCCATAAACAATTGATATCATTTCATAATAAGAAAATTGAAACCATTTAAATCATAGATACATTTTACTTTATACATACACATATGAAATAATGTCATCTTAGATGGAAACTAGTTTTGACAAAACACTTGAAATGAATTCTTGAGGAAAATATCATTTCTTCTTTAAAATCATTTTCTATTCAAAAAATTCCATGAAATTTTAAAAGATAAGGGTTTTGCTGTAAATAATAATGCAATATTCTAGAGGAAGCTTCTTGAAAATGAGGCGTTATGAAACCGTAAAAATCCGGTCACGCCGTATAAGTTAAAAATAACATTCTCCTCGTACTTTTTTCGGAAAAGTCAAAAAGTACCTTATATGGTAACCAAAGGAAAGATTCCATTCATACAATGTGGTAAAAAGTCAATAAAGGGTAAAAATGACTTTAAACGTACATGAAAACACTTTTATAAAACATGTACATGGATGATAGAAATAACCCCAGTAAATACTTACGAATATGCAATCTCAGATAAAAATGAGATTTGCAAAATTATCCCTTACCTTAGGTCCAATTTGATTCGTAAGTGTCTGAACCTCCTATATAATGATTTAAATAATTTCATTGACTTATTACAGAATCATATTCATTGTTATTATATCATATATGGTTCACTTATGACTTTATATTACCCGTTCTTTTGAAAATTCATGTTAAAGAGCGTTTTGGGTAAAATTGTTTCATTTGTCGTCGGTGTTTTGACTTGTAATTATTCATATGATTACATAGATCATAATTACTTAATTCCAGATTATAAGACATGATTTATATATAATATATATTCAGAATATACATATATATAACAAATCAGTATGTGGAAAGAAATACACCGTTCATGGAGACGGTAGTCCGTACGTACGCATGAACGCTATTTTTGTTTCCTTATTGAGTTGAATGGAATTAAGTAGATGACATACATATATATACATATAAATCCAGTATCATTATTATTTCATATATTTCATGATTACTTGTTATATATCCTTTATAATCATTCATGAATGGTTTACGTGGAGAATGAATCTCATCGCGTCGTGGAGACGGTAGTCTGTACGTACGCACAAGCGATGATATCGTTCTCATGATCGTGGAATTGTATTGAAGTGTATGTATACTATTTCAGAATCGATATCACTTTACAATAATCATATATAGTTATTATGTACACCATTATACCCATCCAAGTAAGGTGGTGGTGGCAAATACATTACACCACGGTGTGGAGACGGTATTCCGTACGTACGCACGCGCGATGATTTCGTTTTCCGTAGGATGGATAGATGGTGAAATAGGGTTGTTTCATAATTATAATAACATATCAGTATATTATTTATACTGATGTTATTACTTCATAATGAAACAACCTAAGAAGAAGAAGTGTGAGAAGAAATAATGTTGAAAGAATCGGTAACGGACATTACCTCTTCTTTGAAGCACCTCTTTGAGATATCATTTTAGGGCACTAAAATTGTTCTTTGAAGAAGACCAGGACCTCTAGTATGTTTATAGGGAAGTATAGAAGAGAATTTGGCAGGGCCGGGCCGATCATGAAGGCTCAATGTGGTGTGAGGAAGAGAGGGAGGAGGTGCCCTTTTATAAGGGAGGAGAGGGGCACCTTTGGAATAACAAAAAATATTATTTTATTATAAAGCCAAATTCGGTTTTACATAGCTCCACATTGATTTATTTCGAATATAAGGTGGGTATGGGTCGAACTCCTATCATACAATAGAATTTAGACAAGTTTAGGTTCCTATTTTAACCTTATCATTTAGATTTAACATTAAGTTAAATAATTTTACTTTTACCGTGTCTTCTTGTGTTCTTACACTATAAGGTTAATAAAATTACTATAACAAGCCAAAGGAACCCCAAGTTGTTTATTATTAATATATATAACCTTATCTATGTCATTTGGCCGAACCATAGATTTTTAGTAATAAAATAACAATTAATAATATAATATTTGTTTTAAAAACCATTTTATGTCAATTTTGACACTATTTAGTAATTGATTTTTTTGAAAATGATAACAGAATTATTAGTTTGAAAAAAGTTAATTAGATCCATAATAAAATGTAATATTAACCTAGAAAATTAGTGGAATTCATAAAAAGTCTCAAATTAAATTTATTTGGGTATTTATAACATCAGTTATGTCAATATTTCATTAATAAGATAATTACTGCATCATCTTTGTGTCATAAATAAATTAAATTATTTAATGTCTAAAAATTAAAAATAAAATACCATTATGTAGGAAATATTTCTATCTTTCTAATGAATATTTATAGTCTAATTTATCTTATGTATAACACTATATTAAAAATTATATACTTATTAAACATTGATTTTAACTATTTTAGCCCTTCTTTAAATAAATTAATAATAAATGTCCTAATCTAATCCAAGTGGGCCTAAATGGTCAAATTTTATTCCTAAGTTTGTTTTTGGTCGAATTAAACTTATCCAATAGAATTAGGACATGTTTTACAGTAATAATAATATCATTTTTACCTTTAATTACCCTATTTACTTTTAACTGTGGTAAAAAATGGTAAAAAGTTACAATTCACCAAAAATTATTTTCATCTCATTGAACCGCATTTTACTTAATGACATAAACCGTGTCTCTCGGATTTTTGAAATTCCACTCACAGAAGCGGTAAAATTAATTTTTATGAAAAAATTCATTTTTCATAACTACCACTTAGTGGTTTCACTTTTCATCAAAAAATAAAAGTTTCCAGAAAAAATACCAAAAATTAGGCCTAAGCTATATTTGATATTATGAACTCAAAAATGATGTCTATTTTACGAAATTCAAAACATATCAGTTGAATTAATTAATTTAAAAATTAATTTCCATCGTCAAAACAAATAGCGTGTTCTTAAGAGATAATAACTATCAAAAGATTGACACTTGTTTATGTCTGGTTGAAATTACATTCAATGAACAAAATTGTATTAAATTGTAAAAATATATTCTAAATATACATTAAAACCACTCAAATTAATAATTTATCACTATTAATTATTTCTATCAAAAAGGTTGTTTTTAAAATTTAGTAATTTTCACTATTAATCAGAATATGAATGTTATCCAAAAAGTACCAAAATTTCACCTTAGGCTAAATTCGATACTCCGAATCCAAAAATGAAGTCCATTTTGAGAGATAAAAATTATAAAATTTTAAAAGGTGGTTATTACTATTCTTAACAACTAGTTTTAATAATATTTTAATAGCATATCGTTGTTTAGTGGAACTCAGTATTGCGTACTACACACGCTATCGAATAAGGTCGTGATTGCATGTAATGCAAGGCAAGTCAAGGATGCATGTTGTGCAAGCTTCTTTTGGTGTAGCGTACAACACAAGACATTAATGAAATTAAAAAGAATATTTTTCATAAAATCTCGGGGTGTTACATTCTACCCCCCTTAAAATGAATTTCTCCCTCGAAATTCATCGGGGTTTATAAATGGTTTACTACTCGAAAGTTTGTTTAATAGAAACCCACATCGTAAAAAGGAATACCAAAACTTGGCTTTAAAAACTAAAGTATGAAATGTAACGGTTATCCAAATTAACTTATCTCTGGTTTTCCACAAAGGTGAAAATATGGATATGGAAGAAAAATCTAACCATCAAGTTCTGATGGAGAGTGGTAGAGAACAAGGCTATGAAATAGCCAACAATTGCAAAGCCATAGATTTACGATGATCTAAGGTACCATCAGATTCATAGGATATAAAGGCACTAGGACAACATTTTTGGGTTTCAAAATCATTTCCCTAAAGTTGAAGAATCAGAATTAGAATAAATACTTCCTTTATTTTTGTACAATCTCACTATTGTTCGTGATTTGAACAATTTCGACATCAAATCTTATGGAAAAGAAGTTGAATTTATTTTTCATGAAGTGTTAATAGATCATGTGATAGAATGATGGGTCATTCCATCTGTTTCAAACAAAAGGTTAGCAAAATTTATCAAATATACATAATTCCTTCTATGGTGAGGTTAATCGTATACGATTCCAAAAAAGAACATATACTTCATATATCATACCGTGATATAAAATAAAACTAGTTTCTACTAACCAGGGACTTCCTGTAGGCCAGTGGTAGGCGATAAAGGTCAGCCGCACTTCGGTTGTGGGTTCGATTCCCACAGCCTTGTCCGACGCAATGGGTTGTCGCCCGTCTTTCATGTTGTCCTTTTTCTAAATCTATATTACTATAACATCCCACCAATAATATCGAAAAAAAGTTCTATCTATAAAAAATACTAACTTATGTCCAACATAATCCTTTCCAATCTTTAGGCTTATCCAAAATACTGTTGTCCAATCTCATATTATAGTGAAAATGATTACCAAAGAGTTCATATAACAAGCATGTTAATACCATCGTTGATCCCCATATATCATGAGATATGTCTTGTTGGTCACATTCCAAACATTCGAAGGCCTTAATCATGTATTCTCTTGAAAAATGAATACCCATTGAATCTTAGTGAAAACATGAGTACTGTCAAAAGTTAACTCTTTCCACATACCAAAACCCCAAAATACTATATACACAAACCATGATATAACTATTTTTTATATCAGTCATGAGCTCATGAATACTATCAAATATTTAATTTTCTCCTTATCCCTTCATTATGCGCATATCATCTACATTCCAAAAATATCTGAATAACCTTTCATGGATACTGGTACCATTAATCATACACTTTCAAAACTCAAGGAAAGACAACAGTGTAACAATCCTTAGATGTCTCTTTATTCCATAGTACCATGAGATTACTTATACAACATTACACTTGATAAACATGTAATCATTCCACTACCTTCTTAAACCATTGACCAAGCTTCAACAATTCATTCATCTCACATATCATTTTTAGTCTCTTCATCATCATCAACATAAATACTACCCATACGAGCGTACTAATTCTCTTCATGAGACTTTCCCTTAGGGCATTGGTTTGCATAATGCCCGTACATTCCACATTTAAAACATTTAACCATTGCTGATGTCGTAGAAATACCATTATCCTCATCCATGGTGATAATTGAACCTTTTCCTTTGCACTTACTAGCTTTGTGTCCTTCTTTTCCACACCCAAAGCATCTTCCAGTTCCCTTGAAACGATCTCCTCGATGCCTCTTTCCATATGATTTACATAGGGGAAATTGAACTTTCTTTCCTCTATGATCATCATGAAACTCCATCTTTCTCTTATTAGCCGAGTCAGGAAACTTAACAAATTTTACTTTGTTGATCATATTATGAGATTGATGATTCGGCATAATAGTGATGTTTGGACTTCCAAATCCCATTTCATTTGGATTCTCATAAATAATATCATTCCATTGTCCATCATATCCTCCATTATCGTGAATCATCTTGTTTCCAGCCATTTTCTAAAACCCAAAAAGAAGAGTGTTAGAGGAAAAAATCATAATAAAGGGGGAGTAACTTCAATATCTAACTTCTTAGGTTAAATTCTAAGATCGTTACCAAAGTTCTAGGACTATATCCTATCCGTGTACTTATCCTTAGGGGATTCCCAAGAAATACCTTAGAAATATATCTAGGGATCTCACTACGCATCCTAGTTTCCAAAGGTTGACTAAACCTTTCCTCTGATACCAACTGTAGAGACCTGAAGCTTAACGTACATGGACATTACATTACTTTTTCGGAATACTTAATACATAAAAAAAACAGACACACAAGGACCGTAATAGTTTAGTGTCTTTAGAAACTTGGAACGTAATCTTCTAATCATTGTGAAAGATCTTCAACATCTCCCATAAAGAACTTTCCCCTTTTTTCTTACCTAAAACCTTTCTTTATATCTTGGGGAAAAGAAAACATAAAAAGGTTGAGCACAAAAGCTTAGTAAGGGTAAGCATGGATAAAATAAAACATACCATATACATTTGAACTTAAAAACATGAACATAATGTTTAAACATCAAAAGCTTGAGAAATAACATAAAACATGGAAGTACGTAAGGCATAGATCATAAAGAAACATTAAGAATGACAAAATATCATGGGAATAAAACATTTAATTGTGGAATCCATTAAGCACACGTAATGATTTCTATAGTAACTAAGGCATTGCTGCCAAGACCATCTTACTGGACAAAGTCCCTTTCTGAATCGAGTTCACTCCTCGTTTCAGTCCTTTTTTACTGATCTGGTTTAACCTGCCATTTCAGACATGTCTATCTCATGAGATATAAATCATTACCCAATGCATTTGAGGGAGATATAGGTCCCACCCATCTCATAATGAAATCATTTTTTCTTGTGCCACAAAATCATAAATCATACATTATAGCATAACCCATGAAATAAAATGGGATTATTAAACACCATGCCATCATAACATAATCCATAAACAATTGATATCATTTCATCATAAGAAATTTGAAAACATTTAAATCATAGAGACATTTTACTTGAAACATACACGTATGAAATAATGTCATCTTAGATGGAAAGTATTTTTGACAAAACACTTGAAATGAATTCTTGAGGAAAATATCCTTTCTTCTTTAAAATCATTTTCTTTTCAGAAAATTCCATGAGATTTTAAAAGATAAAGGGTTTTGTTGTAAATAATCATGCAATCTTGTAAAGGAATCTTCTTGAAAATGAGGCGTTATGAAACCGTAAAAATATGTTCACGCCGTATAAGTTAAAAATAACATTCTCATCGTACTTTTATCGAAAAAGTCAAAAAGTACCTTATATGGTAACAAAAGGAAAGATTCCATTCATACAATGTGGTAAAAAGTCAATAAAGGGTAAAAATTACTTTAAACATACATGAAAACACTTTTATAAAACATGGACATGGATGATAGAAATAACCCCAATAAATACTTACGAATATGCAATCTCGGATAAAAATGAGATTTGCAAAATTATCCCTTACCTTAGGTCCAATTTTCTTCGTAAGTGTCTGAACCTCCTATATAATGATTTAAATAATGTCATTGACTTATTACAGAATCATATTCATTGTTATTATATCATATATGGTTCACTTATGACTTTATATTACCCGTTCTTTTGTAAATTCATGTTAAAGAGCGTTTTGGGTAAAATTGTTTCATTTGTCGTCCGTGTTTTGACTTGCAATTATTCATATGATTACTTAGATCATAATTAATTAATTCCAAAATATAAAACATGATTTATATATAATATATATTCAGAATATACATATATATAATAAATTAGTAAATGGAATGAAATACACCATTCATGGAGACGGTAGGCCGTACGTACGCATGAACGTTGTTTTCGTTTCCTTATTGAGTTGAATGTAATTAAGTAGATGACATACATATATATACACATAAATCCAGTATCATTATTATGTCATATATTTCATGATTACTTATTATATATACTTTATAATCATTCATGAATGGTTAATGTGGAGAATGAATCTCATCGCGTCGTGGAGACGGTAGTCCGTACGTACGCACGAGCGATGATATCGTTCTCATGATCGTGGAATTGTATTGAAGTTTATGTATACTATTTCAGAATCAATATCACTTTACAATAATCATATATAGTTATTATTTACACCATTATACGCATCCATGTAAGGTGGTGGTGGAAAATAGATTACACCACGGCATGGAGACGGTATTCCATACGTACGCACGCACGGTGATTTCGTTTTCCGTAGGATGGATAGATGGTGAAATAGGGTTGTTTAATAATTATAATAACATATCCGTATATTTTTGATACTGATGTTATTACCTCATAATGAAACAACCTTAGAAGAAGAAGTGGAAGAAGAAATAACGTTGAAAGAATCGGTAACGGACATTACCTCTTCTTTGAAGCACCTCTTTGAGATCTCCTTTTAGGGAACTAAAATTGGTCTTTGAAGAAGACCAGGACCTCTAGGATGTTTCTAGGGAAGTATATAAGAGAATTTTTCAGGGTTTGTCCGAGCTTGAAAGCTCAAAGTGGTGTGAGGAAGAGAGGGAGGAGGTGCCCTTTTATAAGGGAGGAGTGGGGCACCTATGGAATAACTAAAAATATTATTTTATTATAAAGCCAAATCCGGTTTTAAATATCTCCAAATTGATTTATTTCGAAGCTAAGGTGGGGATGAGTAGAAATACTCTCATCCAGTAGAATTTATACAAGTTTAGGTTCCTATTTTAACCTTATCATTTAGATTTAACATTAAGTTAAATAATTTTACTTTTACCGTGTCTTCTTGTGTTCTTACACTATAAGGTTAATAGACATACTATAACAATCCAAACGAACATAAAGTAGTTTATTATTAATATATATAACCTTATCTAAGTCATTTGTCCTAAACATATTTTTTTAGGAATAAAATAACAATTAATAATATAATATTTGTTTTAAAAACTATTTTATGTCAAGTTTGACACTATTTAGTAATTGATTTTTGTGATAATCATAACAGAATGATTACTTCATAAAAAGTTAATTAAATCAATACTAAAATGTCATATTAACCTAGAAAATTATTTTAATTCATAAAAAGTATCAAATTACATTTATTTGGGTATTTATAACATCAGTTATGTCAATATTTCATTAATAAGATAATTACTGCATCACCTTTGTGTCATAAATAAATTAAATTATTTAATGTCGAAAAATTACAAATAAAATACCATTATGTAGGAAATCGTTTTATCTTTCAAATTAATATTTATAGTCTAATTTATCTTATGTATAACCCTATATTAAAAATGATATACTTATTAAACTTTTATTTTAACTATTTTAACCCTTCTTTAAATAAATTAATAATAAATGTCCTAATCTAATCCATGTGGGCCTAAATGGCCATATTGTATTCCTAAGGTTGTTTTTGGTAGAATTACACTTATACAATAGAATTAGGACATGTGTTAGGGTAATAATAATATCGTTTTTACTCTTAATTACCCTATTTACTTTTAACCGTGGTAAAAAAAGGTAAAACGTTATTATTCACCAAAAATTATTTTCATCTCATTGAACCACATTTTACTTACTGACATCAACCGTGTCTCTCGGATTTTTGAAATTCCACTCACAGAAGTGGTAAAATTATGTTTTATGAAAAATTCATTTTTCTTAACTACCACTTAGTGGTTTCACTATTCATCAAAAAATAAAAGTTTCCAGAAGAATACCAAAAATTAGGCCTAAGCTATATTTGATTTTATGAACTCAAAAATGATCTCTATTTTACCAAATTCAAAACATATTAGTTGCATTAATTAATTTAAAAATTAATTCTCGTCATCAAAACAAATAGCGTGTTTTTAAGAGATAATAACTATCAAAAGATTGACACTTGTTTATGTCTGGTTGAAATTACATCCAATGAACAACATTGTATTAAATTGTAAAAATATATTCTAAATATACTTTAAAACCACTCAAATTAATAATTTATCACTATTAATTATTTCAATCAAAAAGGTTGTTTTTAAAATTTAGTAATTTTCACTATTCATCAGAATATGAATGTTATCCGAAAAGTACCAAAATTTCACCTTAGGCTAAATTCGATATTCCGAATCCAAAAATGAAGTCCATTTTGAGAGTTAAAATTTCTAAAATTTTAAAAGGTGGTTATTACTATTCATAACGGCTAGTTTTAATAATATTTTAATAGCATATCGTTGTTTAGTGAAACTCGGCATTGCGTACTACACACACTATCGAGGAAGGTCGTGATTGCGTGTAATGCAAGGAAAGTCAAGGATACGTGTTGTGCAAGCTTCTTTTGGTGTAGAGTACAACACAATACATTAATGAAATTAAAAAGAATATTTTTCATAAAATCTCGGGGTGTTACAATAATGTTGTAAATAAGTATTAATTATATTCATTGAACTTTGGATATAGGCTTATTATATTGTTCTTGAAATGTATTTTATCTATATTTTTATGATAAATTTGGTGGATGTATAATAGGGAAATAATATAAATTCAAAACATTTCAATTAATTGTAGATTATTTAGATTTATGCTATTGTAATAAAAATTACTCATAATAACTTTGAACAGATAATTAAAAATATGTGGTATCTGGATGTTGTTGTTCCCTTGTTTGGTGGAAGAAAAATCCACTCTAAGTCTATGGCATGATTTTTTCTAAAACACAAATATATTGAGATAATGAAGGTTCAATTTCATAATTTAAAATCCTAGAACATAACCCCCATGTCAAACACAAACGTAAAGGAGATATTATTTTATTATTCATTACAATGAAAAACTAACTTAATAATACTTTTTTGATCCCCTTCCACATAATTTATTAAATTAAATTTATCAAAATCATGGAATGATTAATGTCAGGTTCACCTATATATTTACAAATTTTTATTAATATGCTTACATAAATATACACATTTTCTTAGGAAAATTACATTTTTTAGAAATACTTTATATTTTCTAAACAAATATAAATTTTCAAAATTTTTATTTTTTTAAAACAATTGTATGATAATGATATATCTATAATCATTTTTCTGTAATATTTTTTCATTTATAATTCTCATACATTTTTTTAGACTAAAAAATTGTTATAAAATTATAGATTCAAATTTTTTTACAACCATTTTTGACTAATAATTAATCATAATAATATTTAAATAAAAATATTGTAATTTTTTCATTATAAAACTAAAAAAATCATAAATTAATGTTAAAAAGAATCAAAAGTTTATATTTTAAAAAACTAAGAACAACATGTTAATTATACCAATGAATATTAATAATATGAAAGGTACTCTTCTATTCATTTATATTTTTCACTAACTCATTATTTTAAATTATAATTACTGTTCCTTTTATATTTTATTTGTAAATGAGAATTGTTATTTTTTTAAAAAAAATATATGATTCCCTATTTGGAATTACATCCAATATAATAAATAATTTATAACATTCATAGTTCAAATAAACATTACATTAAATTTTAATATAAATAATTGTTATTAGAGTAGAATGGGTTTCGATCTAAACCGTTGATTTGAATTTGAAAGATGAACTATTTCCACTTATTCCAATATATTCTTGGTTCATCTCATTATAAAAAAACATGTTAATGTATTTTATATCAACCTATAAAGACACTTAAATCCCTTTAGTTCAGTAATTTTTATTTTTGTTTAATTATCAGACTCAATCCTGATTACAATTAAATAAAACTAGACTATGGAAAATGGAATGTATTTGGGGAAAGAAAATTTGAAATTTATTTGATTGATAAGTTCAAAAATTCTCTCAATATGATATTTTTTTCACTTTTGGGAGATTGTGTGTGTTGGGAACCTAAAAAAAAATATATTTTATATCCTTAAATTTTTAGAGATTTTTAATCTTAATTTTTGTTTGATATTGAAGATAGTAAGTGTAAATTTTCTGTTAACATGTTTAGGAAATGAAAAAGTTGTTGTTTTTAAATTTCACATTTCATTTTGTTGTTCTTATGATGGGGAATCATATTAACATTCTTATAAGGTATCAGATAGTCTTAAAAATTCACTATAAATATGGTTATATATTTGTTGTTATTGTTTATTGCAAAAGTTGGAATAGTTTATAATATTTCTCCTGATAATTTATTTTCTACACTATGGATAAATGATTATCATATCCCCAAGAAGGATGATAGATATATTGTGAATGTTTCTAATTTTATTGTTCATGTTGAACGTTTCAATGTTATAATGATGGTTTTTTAATTTTTTTCTTCATTACGGTGAAAAATATGAAATTATATTTCATTAAGGCAATGATAATATTATTTCTGTAATTTATCAAAGAGTTATAAGTAATTTGTTTACTGTTTTTTTAAATAAAATTATCATGTAATATAGTAGATATATTTATGTGGTGAAGATAAAAATTTTAGAATTATATTCGTGTTTGATTCTAAATAAATATGTTTGTAAAGAAGGTTGAAGGACATGTGCCCGATAATCAAACTATAATGAAAGATGGTGATGAAAATTAAAAGAATAAACTATATTAACCATATCCTCTTTTTAAAAATAGTAATTCAATGATATTATCCAATTAATAGTTACATAAGATTGAAAATCATAATGCATATAAGTATCTAAGGTATCTGTAATTCAATCATGATCCTTCTATTGCAAAGGCATTGAAAAATCAAACTGCATAATATTAAGAAGAATAAGAAGAAGGGAATAAAAAAATAAGAAACATGGTAATGCTATAATTGTAGATATCAGGATGAAATTTGTTGAGAATTATTATGAAATTATAAACCATCCGATTTTACATAAATATTAGGTTATTCTAGAATATGGATTTTTATTTTAAACAAATATGATCTTCTGGATGATATCCCATCACTAGATAATAAGGGATACATAGTGTTTGATGTCGAATAATTACTTGCAAATGTACCTAAGAAATAATTTGTACATGAAATAGTGGGTATTTGTATCTTATAAAAAAACAAGACAATTATGAGAAGAGACTAATAATGTAATGGATAAATAAGTAAACTAAGAAAAATATTGATTTTAACAATAATAATAAGAAGTGGAAAAATATATTAAAGAAGATGACGAATAATAGGTTTATGAGTAATATGAGGGTGAAAACGAAGAACGAGGGGATCAATGTGAATGAAATTATTAGACTACATATTCCTCAACACTATTACCTTTAAAAGAACTATTGAATGAAGACTCATAATGTTCTTAATAAAGATCTTCTTCAGAATAAGTAGGAAATTAGTATTTAATGAAAAATAAAACATTCAAAAATTAAAATTCTATACTCGATGATATATCAAAATCATGGGAATTTTTTTATTTTTTGAATGTTTCTTGGTAAAAAAATTAACACAAATTATTTAAATGATATTTGGAAATAAAGGAAAATAATATTATGTTATAATGAGAAGATTAAACCCACCTCAGGATGAGGCCAATTAATTGAACTCCAAAAAAAATCCCAATGTTGATATTTATTGTCTTTTTCAATCCTTGTGGAGTATATAAGACAAAATACCATACATACCATAAAGAAAGATGTCAAATTATACCAAATAATCTCAAAGATCAATCATAATGACATATTTTTTTAATAGAATAAGTAATTTAAATTGATGGATGGCATAAAAAATTTCTGGAATACTCTCTTAATTACAATAGATTTTAAAATTAGATAGTGAAGTGGTCCAATAATGTAGATAATGATATTTTAAAACATGATGAACAGTTTTTAATATGTGGAAAATCATTTTCTAGTAAAAGATTATTTTCTCAAGATGTTATCCATATATATATCTAATAGAGATATATATTTAGAAAAAAATTTATACACAAAAGATAATATGAAAATGAACTAAATGATTTGAAATAAAAGGATGATAGTCTATAATTGGAAAATAGAATACTGAGGTCTTTTGATCAATATATGTTCCATGTTAATAGTGAATTTCAAATCTTAAAGTCTAGCAATTTGGGGAATGTTTTTCTAGATGAAAATACCATAAATTTAGAAAATAAACCACAACAGTTCAAAAATAAGCTTGCCTTCATGAAGAACAAGTTTAATACAAAAATATTATTATTCCATTTGAACTCTAATTATAAATTTTAAAACATTTTAAAGATTATTATTATGAAATTATTATATCCAAATATTAAATTGATAAATAAAATCCAATTATTATTGGATATATGTATTTTCATATTTTTCATGTATTTTTAGATAATTCAATTTATTTTTTCATATGTTATCATTTAACATATTTCAAGAAATAATCTAATAATTCCTATTTTATTTTGAAAATCACAAAGGTGGAAATTGTTTTATAAGAGGGATAATAATTTATAAATGGGGATATGTTGTACTTAGGGGCAAATAGTTTTCTTTAATTGATAGATGCATAAAAATAAAATAAATACTAAATATTGTCGTTCATATTACTAAAATTATAAACACCACAGAGTTAAAAATAATATCATTATATTTCTTAAAATAGAGAAGGGATATCAGTTTATCAATTTATATTGTTTCACTTATGTATAGTGGCTTGTGATTTTAGATGGGGGGAGAATATTTAGTGATAATTATTATAACATACTTTTCCATTCCATTAATTTTCAAAATCACATATACTCTTTTAAATACTATTATTACAATAATTTTATGTCCCATGTATGTTAGTATTATTTTTTAGAAAATTAATAACTTCCACAATACATAATAATTTTTTATTGTTTTGGGAATATAAAACTATAATGTTTTAACACGATCAATCAAATTGAGTTTCAGTCTGATGAATCAGACTTACAATTTTTTTTGACAAGTTGATTGATATTTTCATGTTTGTTGTACTACTAAATTTATTATTAATAGACTAATTATGATACTGATACAACAGACTAAGACTCATATAGACTACCTTATTGATAATCGATATGAAAATCCATTATATTAATTATATTTTATAATTGTATTATATATGAATTGTTTCAATCATAAGTAATACCTAGAGAATTTTCATTATGATAAAAAATCATATATCCTGTTATGACAGGAATATTTGGAGCAGCGACGTTCATGTTGTTTGAGGCCATTGTAACAAACTAAGAAATATGATTTTTAGAGCCACACATATAAACAACAGATTATTTGATGAGATTAGAGCTGATCAAATTCACTAATGAGTATATATATTGTTTTATATACATGAAAATATAATTTAAAATTCTTTTTAATAATTTATATAATTGAAGTTGTAAGTAATCATTGTCCATGTTGTTTCCTTCAGAATGATTTTTCTTTTTAATTATGTGCCTGGTCATTGTTATGATAGATAGATTTTTGGGATCTGATGGTGGTGAATCGAATCCATCTAATTGGGGGATTATGGGGATTTGAAGACATCACATATTCCAATTACAGTATAGAGGGCCTTCCTGACATTTAATGATATAATTTATAATAATTATTAATATTGTAGATATATTTGGTCAATATTATTCACTACCTTTAATCATGAGGTTAAAATAGAGTAATATTTTAATATAGATTATAATTTTTCTTACATTTACATGATATTGAATGCCATTTGTTTACACATATATTTAATAGTCATTTAAATTATAAATAAATCCAATTTTTATATCAATGTAACTATTATTATAATGAAGAAATGCATTTATTTAATAGGGTTAATTAATATTAAAACATTCTACCCCGATCGTTGTACAAAGTATGAGTATAATAATATTATAATAATAGTTATTTTTTGTTTTTTTGTTTATAAAATGAATCATCCCCTCAATTATTTTTATAATTCTTTGATACTCATTGGATGAAAAAAAGTTAGTTGATTAATATATTTTATTTTATAAGTGATTTTTAGTGAAATCTTTTAATTTCTAAAAATATTAAATTAATATAAATTTATATTCAATTGAAAATAGATCTAAACTAATAATTTAGAATAGTATGATTTTTCTATTTGAAAATAACATCATCCAGTAAAAATATAATTATTCTTAAAAATATTTCTACACATTTACTTTTGATATAACCCTTAGTTAACCCCTTCATCACATACCAATCCTACACTTATTTTACATTAGTTATGGATCATGCAGTATTTATTTATATAAAATAACACCATAACTATAACATGGTAGAAATCCTAACTCATTTCCTAATAATTATGCCAAATATATGATTATTTTAAATTTTATATCATTTAATAAATTATAATTTATTATTTTATATCATTAATGTAAATTTATATAAGTATTCATTACATTGATTTTAATAAAATGAAGAAATGAATATTCATATATAAAATTTATTTTGATAAATCCCCTAAAATGTTATTTCAAATTATATAAATATTTGGTCATATTATATTTCTCCATATTTGGAACATTAATTTTTTAAAATAATTTTTATGAAATTTCAAATTTTTTAAAAATATTTTGACAGTGTGGTGAAAGAATTTCAGTTAATTATATAGTTACTAAATTTTATTAAATAATTAAATTGATGAATATAATTTTTTAACAACAACAATATTATATTTTTGAATAAGATTATTCTCCACTAATATCGATGATAAAAATAGTATTGTTTTAAATCCATGAGTTTGTTCATTTTTAATATTCATTATGTAAAATATTTTAACTGATATATAATAATTAAAATTCGAAACAGGTCATATAAATTAATTATGGAATACAATGGATCTATGAAAATCAAATTTTTTTCAACTCAAATGGTAATTTTAAAGTCCTTATATTTTTATTTAAATATTAAATTTCCCGATTTTCCCATTATCGAGGTAAAATATATTAAATAGGTTAATATTTATGTTGACTGTAAATAAAAGTTAATTATTTAATAAAATATTACCTCATGATTCAAAAAATGGAATCTATTTTTAAAAATTCATAAAATATTAATGTGATAATTTAATTTAAAATTATTCAACCAATATACAATAAAAAATTGTTATTTAGAAAAATGTTTTTACAAACAATATTTTTCCACTAAATTGAACTATATATTCATATAATTGCATAATTGTTAATTTTATATTAAAATAATGAAACTAAAATTTCAAATTAATATAATATAGAATTTTAATTTTTAAATACTTTTAATGATAAAATAACTTAAAAAATAATTATTTTTTCACTATTCAATGTAATTTTTTTACAAAATTTTAAATATTTTAATCTGATGATTACATCGAATAAAAATTCCTAAAAAAAATTAATTTTAACATTGAAATTTCAATAAATTATAGAAAATAATAAAAATAATCAATCCTAAAAATCTAGAAAAACTATTTTTTAAGAAAACATATTATACAAAATAAAAGAGCCTTTTAAAAAATAAACTAATTTTGTTATTTTAAAGGAATTAATTAACATATTATACATTATTGTGACCATTATATGTTTCGTAATAATGGAAATAATATTCATTACTAGAAATTTCACTACTATTTAATAAGGTCACATTTATATAATAATAAATTTTAACTCATTTTATCATAGGGTTTCATATCCTTTATTCTATAGAACTTTATATTTACATTTAAAATATTTGAATATTACATTATCCCTTATTTAAAAGAGTGAATGTAAATTAGAGAGGTCATATGGATTAAAACATAATAAATTTCCTTATAGGATAACATAAGTGGGAACTAAATACATATATACAGAGGAAAAACCTAACTCTAAGGATTGATAGAGGAATATAGATAGAAGGTTCAAGAGAAGGATAAACATTACGATGCTATTTTTTGATGGGTTAAAATTTCATTGATTTCTCAATAGAGATTCTTAATGGATGACATATTTATTTCCAGATTCATTTATTATAGTTAAGGAGTTAATTTATCTTGTAAACAAAAATGATTTATAAATTTACATAAATGAAAATAATATTTTCATCATTTAATAAATTTATATCACAAACTCAACTTTCTCTCGAATTGATGAGTATTAAAGATGAATTTATCATTCATGAATCACTAGAATAAACTTATATGGATCAGAAGAAATTCAAAAATGGTAAAAATGTATTCATATTATATATATACATTAAAAAACCAAAAGGTCAATACAAGAAAATATAATTCCAGAAAATTATTATTCATTCTGAAGAAGAAAACCTAATTTAATATCCATGCATCTATCATAATATACAAATATCAAGATGGATTATATAATAAATTAATATCCTTAAAATTCCAAAATCATTTCCTGAGTATGATTTAAATATGAAAACAAGAAATATATGATCACATTATCTTCCTTGATATATTAACTATTTAACTATATATATATATCAATCCCTCTTAATTTCCTATTCCAAAAATTATATAACATAATCATATAATCTCTAGGATATGATAACAATTTCAATAAATAAAAAGAAATAAAAGACAAATTAAAAAATATATCTCTCTATAATTAAATTTTACTATTAATCATCTATTAAAATATGAAAATATTCTATTCAAATTAATCATATAAGTTTCAAAAAATATGGAAATATTATTAAAATCACATAATAAAAAAATCACTTTTAATCTCATGGATATCCATAAAATAGAGAATATTCCCATGAATTATGTTAAAATTAAGAATATAGAAGGTTTAAATAATGTTAACAATGTTATAATAACATGCACATAGTTGAGATAAGATGTAGAAAACGCATCTTTCTCGACCATTGATTATGGGTTAATGCCCCACATCCTTACCATATGTGATAGGCAGTCGCTCGATGTTCGAGTATTTCATTTAATAAAAAGACAGAATAATAATACATATAAAATTCCTCAAAAATTGATAATAATTCTCAAAAAAACATTTACATAGTTAATATAAATGAAATTTTTATCCTCAATGGTTATCTCATACATTTTATTTTTATCCCTAAAAATGTAATAGACCAAATTTATTGTATAATAATAGATCATATAAAACATGAATGTTATAAATATCTTTATACATATTTCCAAACAATTATGTGCTCATTATATCACAAATATGTGAGGCATTACCCTCTAAGAGAAACACATGAAACTAAAAGTGATATGATAGAAACCGGCTAACTCCTCTAACATCAATATAAAATAATACCTGAGTTCAAAAATATAATTTCAAGGAATTAATACTAAAATATAAATAGATAAATAAATTAAAATATGAAATTAAATACGATAGAAACCTCTAATCCCAAACAACTCGTACAATACCCCAAGTAAGTAGTAACCAACATGATCTAAAACATTCTCCAACAGACTTGAAAATAGTTTGTTTATACATTGGGTGACTATAATAGTATACTCAGTAGGATCCCCCCTAGAGCAACTCAAGAAAATTGTAATGAATGTATTCTAAAACACAGTGAACAACAATTAAAAATAACTCATCACCTAAATAGATATACAATGTTTCCATCCACACCATGGATACTCTCTCCATGTATTTCATATAAGAGAATACAATATAATAATGGACACCATGGGTACCAAGCTATTACTTCCCCACTTGTTTTTTCTCTTCCCCAACATCACACATCCTGATCATATGTCTCCATAACGTCACACCCACAAACTCATGGGTGAATCATCACATTGTGCACCTCATGTAATACACCATAATGTACACATAACCAAATGAAACTAGGTATTTTCTAAGAGCCACCACAACTTATATAATGTGTAACATATGTCAATTATTATACCTCAACACATCACAACCCATAAAAAAAGTAACGATACTCATTCCATCACAATTTATTCATATAATACCTCTATCAGTCTTGAGGAAACTATATCCATAATACATGTGCATAAAATAAAAACTAGCCAGTACACCCCTCTAAACACATTTTTTAGTAAAACTATCTTCTTTTCATACAAGCACAAGTTTCTACCAATACAATAGACTATGGAAAAAGGGGAATTCATCCATTATTCCTCCCACCAAGATGTTTGGGAAAACACACAACCCACCCGCCAGGGCTCAGAATCCCTGAGTGTTAGTTCCCTTAACTGACACGGTGGAGTACTATATAGAAACCCAAAATGTACCTGATATAATATTTCTCCTACCAACACAATGGAAATAAACTAGTCTCAGACTCCACTATAGCTAACGTCTCTCGAACTCATGGCTACCACTTCTAAGACTACATATCATATAAGAACACAACCATTTAAAGAGTGACATTAAATTGAATTAATCATTTTTATCAATTTGAAATCACGTTAATTAATTCTTAACCATTAATTAAACATTATCATTTACCCAACACATCACATTTTCATTTTATCCAACATTCATTCATGGGAGGAATATAAAAATTGAGTCCAAAAAATTGTATAATTTCAACCCTTAAATTGCATCTGGGGAAGCTCCATTCTAATGAGTTAATCATTTATTAAATTATTTAACAACATCACCACCTATGTCATTAGATTATCTCTGAAAACATTATATAATCCCCAAACATAAGTGGATCAACCATGTAATTATATGAAATGTCCAGAAAGTCTTTCCCACTAGTAGTTGGAGAATAAACATGTCTGACCATGAGTTGATAGACACTGAAATCATGTGGAAAACCACAAACGTCTTCTTCTCCCAGGAATATATTCTATCCAAATGCATCCATCTAACAAAAGAAAGTATGGAATGGAGAGAAGATAAACTAATAGCATGTCACACATCTAGAAAACTGATGCCACAAGAATCTATCTTTTATACCAATGTGTAACCCTTTTTGCATCCCATTATGTCATCTACGGTGTCCTCTCAGACACCCATATGTATATATTGATGCATATCACCAATCAAGGCCTCTGGTACTTCCACAACAGTCGAGTGTCCCTACCCACATTCCACAAAAGCACTCCAGGCCCATCCATCCCAGGATCACGCCACATCCAAACCTCTCTATCCCCAAAAACGACAAATTCCCTCTAGTCCCAACCATCATAGGATCCTGTCACATTACAAGAAGCGGGAAACAAACATAGAAACTATTCTCATTTCCCTAAAGGAAAAAATTCACCCTTCACACACAATGATCTCTCAGTTCTCAAAAACATATGGCATGTGGCCTTTAAAATAATGGAGGAAAATAACGCCTTATAAAAGAATTGTCTTTATCAAAAAATAGTTAAAATTCTATATATAATAAAATGATTTCTTACTCACGTGTTCCAACAATGAGAAACATTAGAAACAAGCTATCAAAGGATATCATATATTAATTTGAAAATTAATTTAAAATTCATTTGATTATTTTATCATCAAGAACAATCATTATGAAGTTTCATTAACCAATTCAGTTAAACATGAATACATGCATTAATTTTATTTACTTCATATTGCACCAACAACTAGATTCATTCAACAAGATACTTAATATTTTACCCAATTAATTATCAGTTAAATAAGGATTGAATTTTTACTAATTTTCATTAATAAATACATGATAATACAAGAAGGTCATTGATATACCACTATCAATATATTGAATTGGAAATCTATTATCATGTTATTAAGCAACATTATCATTATACGATCAATAATAATTCATTAATCTAGTTCAATTATTTTATTTGGATAATTTCATTGGGATCTAATGGGATAAATCAGGAAAACTATATGATTTCATATGAATGAATATTGAAGAAATGATTACTGAACATTAAAAGGTCGTCAACAATCATTTCACAAGAACATGCCACACAACAGATCTCCATTCAACTCTTATGTATAAACTATATCTAATAGAGGACGGCGCGGCAGCACTGCACTAGTAACAACTGAATGAGACCCCATTATATTAATGGGTAAGAAACCACCACAGCAAGACTATATGATATGAGATTAAATGAGATAAAAATGTTGAAAATACACTAGAAAATGATGAAAAAATTACATGGATCATGTGAGGTCATGAGAAACCAACTATGGAATCCTAAGATCAATTCCCATTGATGTTGTATCCAAAACACATAAGAGGGGACTGTCAGTCACCTGGGATGAGAGAGTTGGAATCAATTTTCCAAGGGTTTGAAAATACATGTTACTAGAATGTTTTATTACATTACAGCATTAGGGGATCACATTACATATAATATCCATTCAAGAAGGGTAATTTCTCCTATCCAGTTTAATAGAAAAATTTATCATGTTTTGTTGTTATTTTAATTTTCAAATCCTAAAGTATTAAATGACATGAATCTTGTATTCACATCATAAAATTCATATACATGGTGTGAAAGTCACTTTCAGGTCATAAATGTTCTATGATCCTTGTTTTCAACACCCAAGTCCCTCAAGTATTCCCCTGGTCGTCCTCCATTCTCTAAATGCCTATAGAAGAGGTAAACGGTTGATCCACGCAGCTATAGGCCCTTACAATACATATAAGTGAATATTAACCCTTGTACACATTCTCATTGACCTAGTCACCCTCAGACTAGCATATTATGTATCTGAACTCCAATCACACAAAAAGGAACACACCACATTTAAGAGAGGACATCAGAGAGAAATCATTTATAATTTCACACTATGGAACCACGATGACATATCCCAACCACTAAAACCATTTCAACCACATCTCATCACACCGCATAACTATGTAAGTGGTTGAAACACCACTTAAAGTATTGTAATAATACACTCTACCTTAAGATATTATATATATTACATAAGTAAACTTGAATGAACCATAACTTTTATAGTTGGGATACAACCATATACTAAAACTAAAAAATTTATATCCTATATATAATTGTTTTTTGATTATTTGATTCATCAAAACCTATATGATTTCATACCACAAACCCTAAAATATACCAACCGAGAAATACCACAATATAGTGTTATGTTTATAAGAGAAAGCGGATTTATAATAAACATCAATATGTATCCCTCATTTTCTAGATAGTCGAAAAACCATAGTTCCCAATGAAATTAGGGGTTTTGAATTACATGATGAATCAAATGTTGAATAATTTGAAATACTATTGAATATAATTTTAATACTCTATAAATTCATTACGAATCATTTTTATCATATTATCTCACAAAAAAAATGTCTCTTTTGATAACTTGTAGGGCATAACTATTTCTAGATTGTTAATACTCATATATGAATAAAAGAATCAGAATTATTCAACATGAATTCAATTGTAATATATCAATTTATATTTTCTTTTTATAACCATGTTATCAAATATTTTTTAACATTTTATTTTTCCATGAAAACATATATTTATTTTATTTCAAACATGTTTAATTATTATTTTCACTAAATATTTCATCGATAACATTACCAAACAATTCTATTATTCTTTTTTTAATAAAATTATCTTATTCAACACCCATTCACATAATTTACTTGATAATAAATTTTATTTTTCATATTTCGTCAAATTATACTATTTTAAAAAATCCAATATCAAGAGAGAGAGATAGAGAGAGTGTCTGTTTAATGTAAAAATCATTCTACAATTTTTTTAAAAATAATCATTGAAACCAATATTCAAAAAAAATATGAAATCCAAACACTCATCATTATATAATAACAATTAAAATAACCATATAATGAAAAAATTATACATGTAATCCAAGATCTAAAATGGTTTGAAATATGCCAAAATCCATTATATCAATGTAAAACCACAACTAGGATAAAATAAATAATCTCTTACAAAATCAACCATTAATAAAATATTTCAAATATATAATTATATTAGGGGATCGAAAATCCTTTGTAACATATGTTATAATAAAAAATTATTTAATCTTTGAATTTTCAAGGGGAAAAAGGATATAACATCAATGTATAATTGTTTATAGTAAATAAGTCATATTTTTTTATAATACAATTAAATTTCAATAATAAAAATATCCATTGGAATGTTTAGTTATGCAATGAATTTAGAGGATATTAAAAAAAATAAACTATCAATTATTAACCAAAAACAAATAATATAATAATAACATATAATAAAAGAACACATATTATTATACATATATCTGTTAGAGAATAAAATTTTTTATTGATATAAATGTTTAATTAGGTGAATAATGTTACAAAAAACATATTGTTATAAATATTTTTTATCTCATCAAATATATTAGTGAACACATGAAATTACTATTGTATACTTACACACAATCTAGATAATTACATGAAACAACTATCAGAATGAATTTATAATCATATGGAGCTACATCACCACTTTTTGTTCTATAGAATTTTACTAATTTATATTCATAATATTCATTTTGTTAAATATCAAATATTTTCTTGAAATTCTTATATATTGAGATCCCCACTATTACAAAAAATAAGGTGATATATATAAATACCATACATTGATATAATTATTTTAGGAACATAATCACAAAATGGGGTTACAAGGCCTTCAATCAAATTAATGGAAACCTACCGTAAGAATAGTATGCACTAAAAATTTATATGTATGATACATATTTAAAAAACTATTTTTCACCCAATGTTTTAGAAAAAAATCATGTATTAGGAACCTCATAATCCAAGTACATGTGTCTTCCGCACATGTGTGACTTTTGGTTAATGCATATTACCACACTATTTGATATGTTATTTTCCATTATGATTTGATTAAATGGATTCTATTATATGGATTCATTCATTGAAAAATTACAATGTCAATAATAATATATTCATACATTTAATAAGGTTGAGTTGTTTCACTAAATGACATAATGTGAAGATGAATACATAAAGGGATGAGATCCAATCTATTTGGTAAGGGGGATTGTATGAAATATTTTCAATGCATTCCTCTAAAATGATTTAATTTTTCACATGGTGAATATTATACCCCCCTTATATTTTACGTGGTCTTGAAAAAACATTCTTGGATCCTGCATTTTAATCCCCTTAGAGGCTAGAGTATTTCATCCACTCCAATAGTGATGGAAATCAAGCGTACTTAATTATATATTAAAGGTTAAATTTCAAGGTATACATGTATAAATGTTTATATCCTCCATTTATATTAAATGATAATTATATTGATTATTGGACAAAAAATATATATAGATTTTATATCAAAACAATTTTCCGTACGATGAACCTCTAAAACCCAATAATGGTATTAGATCCATGTCCCTCTTCCAATCAACATGTGCCCATTTCTATTAAATGTGTTTAATATTTCATTAATTGATAACTATTTTCATGACACTATGTGATATATAACATGATATCATATTATTAAAAGAACTGCCTGAAATTATAGTATTATATAAATGTAATATATAGTGGATGGTTTAGTTTATATTAAGAAGTTAATGTAGTATGCATTGCTATTGTTGGAAAATAGTTCATTATAATTTCATTTAATTTATTTATTTAATTTAAAAATTAAAATCATATAATTAGGAATATATATATAATTTCTTAAATTTTACTATTATTCAAGTTACATGTAAATTATTATAGGAACATATTTTAATGTTTTCAAAACAGTTATTATAAATATTCCATTAATATTAACGATTAAATATTAATAAAATTCCTTTTTTCTATTTTAGGACTTATTAAATTTATTAAATAATATTAAATAATATTATATATTTCACGAGGATATATGGATTGACCAGATATTATTAAATAAATTTTAATTATAAAATTATACTGGTAATTAATAATTAATTAAAAAATTACATAAATTAAGAAAATTTATAAATAACTTTTTATTTTAAATTATTAATGTTTTATAATAAAATAATGTTTATTTTTTGATTTAAAAGTCAATTGATTAATTATATTATTTAAAACACATAAATTTTTCTGATAAATGATTTTTTTAGGGTTATAATAATTCTTAAATATGAGATATTTAGAGTCTGTATATAGTTTACAAAATATAAATTAAATTATAAATGTTCAGTGAATTATAATAGCATATCATATTTAAAATCAATTTCATGTTATTTAATATATAAAATAGTTAATATTTAATGTGGATAAAATATTTGACAAACAATATAATATAATAGGAAAAAAATAATGTTTTCTCTAAAAAATTTATATTTATAATATGTTTTTCAATACTTCCTATTAATTTATTAAAATATTAAATATTGAAAAGTTTAATTTTTTTAGATTTATATTAATTCTATATTAATAAATTAAATTTATTTATATTAAAATAGTAGATATATATATCATAAATTTCTTCTACTATATTGATTATTCCATTACCAAGTCGGTGAGACACCATAAAATTTATTTTTTAATTTACCAAGATCATGTAATTATACATTTATACAATTTTTATTATTTGTGAAATAATGTTTCTTATTATTATTTATTACATATATTGTTAATTTAATTATGTAAAAATTATTTTCACCTCACATAAAAGTACATATGGATTGAATACACCCCAACCAAGAGGCTTACATACGATGTCTCAGGATATCAATTTCCCTTGGATTAATCATATAGTGTTTTTAAATCTCATATATCATTATTATTTATAATAAAATTTCATTTAATTCATTCATAACATTCATTAAGATTTGTTTAAATATATATTTCTTCTATTACTTATTGAATAACTGAAACCTGTTGTTATTTAAATAGATACACATTAATTTTGTGTAATGAACTAAATTTTGATGATTAGTTGCCGACAGTATAATAGTTTCATTAGAATTATTAAAAAAATGTAATAAAATATGATAATATAAATATTTCATATACTAAAATAGTATGAATGGTAAAATTAATATAATATATATAAATATTATGATATGTTTAGGAAGAAACAATTAATAGTATGTCCATAACTACATCTGAAAGTAAATTTTTAAGACCTTGATTGTTATGTATAGGATACCTTAATATTTTTCTTCCAGTGAATTATCTTTTGTAAGGAATGAAATTAACATGATTAACCTAAGGTTTGGGATCCATAATTTTTGGTTTTATAGGTTATTCTAGTAGGGAATTAAAAATAGTTAGGCAATCTAAGAGATATAGAGAGTTGAGTTTTTATACAAGATAGAGTAGTTAAAAGTTTTAGCCTCTCAACAATCCATGAATCATAACTAGTATGAATAGAATGAGTCTCTACCCAAATAGTTTTTTCTTAAATAAGTAATACCCAAAGTATATGTCTTTGAAAAAAAATTTTAGGATAACTAAAATTATATGGGTTATGAACATCTAAATCATAGTTCATTGACTGCGATGTGGTAAAATTAATTTTTTATAACACTAAAATAGACTTGTTTAGTGTTATTTGATGGTCGATGGAAATAAAATGACTCCAAGAATGTGTCTATTTGTGTAGAAAAAATATATATTAAAACTCATAAAAACTATATCTTATATGTTATATTGGAGGCATGTGTTAGTCATCATACAATATAGATAAAACAAGTGATGTTGGTCAAGATCAAAATATGGAGAAATTAATAACATAAAAATATAATTTATTGGGGAATTGGATTGGAAAAGTATATGATTTTAAACATCATACCTAAATTTAAATTATGCATACTGGAATGATTTTTAGGTTGATAATTTACGTTTTCACAAGGAAAACTTGTGAATTATTAAACACTACGCTTCATTAATAATAAAACAAAATCAACCACAAAATGAACTATTTGTTTTCACTATATGTTATTTATTATTGTCCTCGATGTTTTCTTCTCACATAAAATAACCTCAATTTAAAAATCATCAATAAATTTATTTTCTGTCACTTTTCAACAACTATAGATTAAAAAAATAGTTTTGTAGAAATATATTGACAGATCAATATCCGAATAAGATATTGGAAATGTAGTGAGATATATTACCAACGAAGTAACTTTAACATAGATGTTTTAAATAATAAATATTTTCAATTAAATAATATTGTTGAATACAATTAATATTATATTAATTACAATTAGTTCAACCATATTATGTATGCTTTCAGATCTTCTACATCGAGTAGGTTCAATTCGCACAACATTTTCTCCATGATCTATTAATGTGAACTTATAAAATATGCATATATCTCATAATCCTAATATAATTCCATTACCATTTTTTGAAAATCCCTAATAATCATCCCTCTTGATACTTCAACATCTATTAATAGTATGTTTTCATGTCAATCCGTGAAGAAATCTTTTTTGTCATAGCTTTAACGGTATCCCTCTATATTCCAAGTCCTATTCACAATACCAAACACCGCCCTCACTAGGTATTCATGTAAATCCTTACCAACCTATTATGATCATATTAATGTAGGAATATATAAAATTATTTAACAATACCTATAATTTCTAACATCATTATACACATACCATCATTGACTATAAATTTATGAATTATGGTTCACATATTTGAATTTATTTCACATGTGATCGACATATTTGAGGATAATTTGGATAGAGTTCTATTTCAAAATAAATAATATGAATTACTCATCCATTTCCAAGCACTCATAGGAAATCAATCATTATTCCAACTCTCGCTATCATTCGTGTAAAAATCATCCAACTTCCTCCTTCAATCCATCAAACATTAATTTTGTGATACATTCATATTATTCACCATTACACTAATATATACAAATTATTCATGGTTGAAATTCCAAAAAAATCTATTAAATAAAAAAATAATCATCCACATAATTACTATGATCATTAAATTAAATTAAACATTATATATTTTTAATTAATAGATTATTATAATAAATGATTCAATCTCTCGATACCTCACACTATGAATCCTTGAAGATGATCAAATATTACCATATCTAGTTTCTATATTTATATTGGATATATAAATATCTCTCAGATCTATACTGATTGAATGAAAAAATAATCTTGTTTGAATTTTAACAAATAGACTTACACATATAATTGGGAATCAAAAATTAATCACATAATCATGAATAAATCATGAAACATTAATTAATGATGACAATCTATAATCATCCTCAATTAAAAAACACATAACATGGGCTATGTTTATATGTGCTCTAGTCTCTTTATCACCACCCGATTTTTCATCATTTTTCAGTATAGTGATCTCAATAATTGGGTCTACATAACTTTTAATTATTTATTTACGATGTAGTTATAGGCGACTTCAAGGGAACCTCCCTTATCGATATAAATATCAAATTTAAAACAGTATCTCCAGTTTAATACTTGGCATAGGGAATCATCCACATTAATTCATGATTTTTCACCAGTTAATAAACAGAATTCATTTTTATATTTTTGTGGTACATATCTCATTCAATTGATTAGTCTACAAGAATGATTGGAGATTCATGGTCGAATGGAGATGATGTCGATGATTTCAAATGGTAGGTAAAATAATAAATGTAGATTATAGTGGGATCATAGTTTACTAAATCCTTTTCTAAAAAATGATTATATGTAGTATTGTATACACTTTATTTGATCCCTCATGATAGAATCTAAATACTAATGGTATTTTGAGAATAATATTTACATAGATGATATCTGTTGTTACACTATAATAGAGCATATTAATTCGGATTAAATTTCTATGGATGCATGAGAGCTTATGAATATTTATTTTTCTCAAGATATCATGGAATAACCTATTAATAATTAATCTTGTAATCGGTTCATTATTATATAATTTTTTAGAGATATATATATATATATTTTATTCATACTTTATTATGGGTTTCTTTTTTATTTTTCTAAAAATAAACTAGCTTTGTATGGTAGTGTTCCATCATGAAATTAATTATTTGACCTTTGATACTTCTTGTGGTAGGTTGGATAATATTAGATGACTTACTATGAAATCCTTCATATAAAATTTTACCGTGGAAGAAATTTCCTCCAAATATCCAAAAAAAAATAAATAAGAAAATATGGAAGGTATCATTTTTTATGTAGAAATTTAAATATCCAGAAATATATTAATTTAAATCGAAGAATAAAAATGAAAAAAATTATTTCAATCAAAAAATGTTTTCAAAAAATTCAAATTCAATCAATGATAAAATTAATTGAACAAGCCATTTTAATAAATTTAATAATAAAAGGGAATATGTTATTATAAAAGTTAATTAAAAATATAACTATAACATATTGATCATTTAAAACCCCAAAAAATAAAAAATTTCACAATTAATTTAATGAATGAAAATTAAAACCTCATTTATGATGCTAATAAATAATTCAATATTGATGTAAAATTTTAAGATAATAAATTAATTTATTTTAAAAAAACCAATGGAAAACTAAATAAAATAAATATCATCTCAAACACCATGAAAATATATAATTGTCTTTCATCAATGATTTCATGATATTTAATTGAAAATATTAAATATTTAAAAGGTAAACGAAATTAGCATTCTTAGAAATTTATTTTTACATGAACATGATTTTATAATGGACAACCATTTCATCAAATTTGTATAAATACTCTTTCAAAGATTAAAATACACCACAAAAAACATGGAACCACATATTCATCCAACATTTAAAATATTAATATAACTTTATAATAATTTTTCTGTAAATTAGATCAAAATAAAAATTAGTTTTATTTTTTTGTTTCAAGAGTATAAAAATTGTATCTAATTAAAAATTAATATATTAATGTGTATCCCCTAATAATATCCCTCATATAGGTTCCTAAAATAATGGATCAAATATCTACTTCATCGATACTACCTAAATAATTTTCATGTAAATCAATTTCAACATCATTAGTTGAGTTTAATATTCCCTTTATTATAAAGAACATATCTGATAAAACTTTAAAAATTATTGAATTTTTTTATGAAATGAATGTAAATAGAACTTATTTTGTGTATAAGTGGGTTTTTTTATTATTATTGCCAATTGAATGAAATAATCAACTTATGAATCCCAATTTCTTATTTTAATCAATTTTCAAAGAGATTATATGATTGTTTATTTAGTTTCATCCGTGGGGTGTTTGATTTAAAAGGATAAATCTCTGACTTTAATGTATAAAAATTTAATTTCATAATACTCCAATACAAAATTCAACAAGATAAATCAGTCTAATAGTTGTTTTACATGGTTATAACCATTTTTTCAAAAAAAAAATTGTAACATCCCTCGATAATAATTAAAATCCAATAATTTCTTATTTAATGTCAACTATACTTTTTATTATGAAATTCCAAACATTTTAGAAGACATTAATATTAATTAATAAGGAAGATATATCATTAAATTAAAAAATTTATGAAAAGTTATTAATGAATGATTTCATAAATAATAATGGAAATTTTTATGTGAACAAATATTGATGAAAAAAATAAGGACATTTGAAGACAACACCTCAACATTTTAAACATAATCACCATCACTAATGTTAATTTTTAATTATAGGGAAATATTTTATTTAAAAATATTTGATATTTAATTAATTCATAAAATGTTTTAATGGGTATAAAAAAGTTGAAAAATTCCTCACCCTTCAATATATAATCCATAACATAAATAAATAAGATTTTTTTCTTCTTTTGATGACGAAAAACCAAAATTTGTATTTTTTATCAAAGATAACATGATGAAATTTATTGAAAAAATAATTTTTCTTCAAAATATAATTTAATGTGTAACGACTCGAATCCAGAGCCACTCAACTAGTGCCCCATACCCGATTCTCCACATGACCTCAAGCATGTTTCCCTAAACGCCAGAGGCTGTCGACTAGCAGCGAGGGCCTTGGTGAGTCATTGGGGAATTTATGCCCTCATTTGGTAAGGTATACAAAGACATGGAAATAACAGTCAATAGCAGAAGCAGTAAACATCATACAATAACTATAAATAAACAGTGGAAACAATGTATAATATAAAAATGATGAAAATTATGTAGAAGGTACAAATATATAAGGAAAGCAGAAAACACAAAAACATGTTGAAATACAACTGAGAACAGTGTACTAAAAGTAAACAACAACTCTAGCAGCATCGCAAGCCTAGGCTCGGTTCTATGCTCTCCATCTCTAACCATCAATCATGTACCTAAAGTAGAGGTCCACAATCCCTATCCACACCTTCAACCATATAACCTATTTGGGAAGAAAAGAAAGACCCAAACAGGGTGTGACACTAATCCCAGTAGGCAATCACCACAATACCATTTTCGTACTGTCAGTGAGCAATGTAGAAAAATAAAATGAAATAAATGCAGTAGAGAAACAGGAGTACATTTAGTAAACAATCCTACAAATCTCCATTAACATTTATTTATAAATTTAATTTAGTCATTTAATTATCACCCAAGGAATCAAGAAACATCTCTATATTCCCAAGGAAAACAAAGTAACATAATAGGTATCTGAGCAGACTACCTAAACTAAAAATAGTACAAAACACAAGCTTGTTCTTTGGAATGGTGGGGCTCATCACAACCAACCAAACAATATTCACACTGACTCTCTGGGTGACTCATACTGGTAGACACCTATTATCAAGTAATCATTCAAAGGCACAGACACTCTGGGAAGCACTCACCATCAATTACCATGTGGTCTTGCAATGATAGGTATCGACTCTCTCAGGAAGCACTTACATATAATTCCCCCTATAGTCTCGATACGTAACTAAGGACACTCTAAGGAAGCACAAAGTACAATTCATATAGGTCCTGCGAATGATACAAATTTATAATAGTCTCTCTAGGGAAGCCCTTAATCGTCAATTCCCTCTTTATTCTTTCGCACCAGGTTCACACAACCCTAAGTAGTCTAATCCTGCATAATCGATTGTCAGCATCACTAAGTAAGTTCAACAACTACTTGGATAATAGATACAATGCATCAAAATAACATAAACAGCAGGCAATTAATGAAATCAATTATCTCAAGGTAGGAAAACAATGCAACAAGGTATTCAACACAGGCTACCTAAGTCAAACGGCGATAGACAGCCAAAACAAGGTAAACATCCATGGGGTGATACTAAAACATGAAAACATGCATATATTATTATCAATTAATCTTAAGAAAAAAACCAAACAAAGGAGGGTGATAATAAAAGTTCAATACCCTAACCTGAGATACCAGATACTTGGGAATCCATCACTTTTTGCACAAAAACTCAATGAAATTCAACATAGGGAATCAAACCACCTACCTAGATCCTATGAGATCGATACACTTGAACATAATCCTGTGAATCGGCCTAGAATGGAGATGATCTGTAGAAACATATAAAACATTCAACCATAGATAACTCTCTTAAGAGAAAGAATTAGGAAATGTGGCCAAGGAAGAACCAAGAACTCACTGGTTTGATTCTATTGCAACCGACGGCATTCGATTCACATAACATGAGACAGATCAGTGGCTTGGAAATGATTTGGACTCCTTGGATTCTCTGGACAAAATTAGGAGAAGAAGAAGACAAAAATATGGATTATATGCCACCCCGGTCTGTTTAATGAAATAAAAATAAAAGTACACGGCGTGCACTCAGCTTTTCCGTTCACCACATTAAGCAGCCTCCACATCACCCTTAAACACCATGTGTGTGGCATGGACATGGCCAGCACACAGCATCATGCAGGATTAATGTACAAGGCATGTACTTAGGAAATTTCTAGATTTTCTTCTTTTCCAAAAAAACAACCAAAAAAATGAAAACATACATGAAACAAAGATCCGAGTTCTTACAAACTCCCCCCCCCCCCACTGAAATAAATTCGTCCCTGAATTTACCTAACAAGGTGGCGTAGAAGAAACCTCGAACAACTCTGGCCACTGTGATCGCATATCGGCCTCCCGCTCCCAAGTCTCCTCCTGCACACGGTCATGCCACTATAGCACACATACCTGAGGAACAGATCGACCACGGAGTACCCGAGAACTATGACCAACAATCCTAATAGGATGCTCCTCGAATTATTCATCACGCTCTATCCAAACCTCCTCGGGTTGAAAGACATGAGTCGGGTGTGAGAAATAATATCGAAGATGAGAAACATGGAGGACGTTGTGCATAGCCTGGTACCATTGAGCTAACTGCAACCTATTAGCAACCAGCCTGACTCTCTCTAGAGTCTCAAATGACCAGACGTATCTCAGTGAAAACTTACGCTTCCTCTTGATCATCTTGTGTCCCGAACTCAGGGTAACATGTAAGAAAACCTGATCTCCGACCTCGAACTCCAAAGGTAATCTCCGCTGATCAACATAAGACTCATGTCGAGACTTTGTAGTAGCCATCCATTTCCAAATCAACTCCACCTATTATGTGGTCTTCTGAACAAGACGACGTCCCAGAATAGCTACCTCTCCTTCCTGCAGCCAACACAAGGGTGATCGGCATGGCCTACAGTACAAATCCTCTTAAGGTGCCATCTGAATAGCTGCTTGAAAACTATTATTTTAGGAAAACTCCACCAGAGGTAAATGTTTCTCCCAAGAACCTCTAAAATCAAGGACGCATGCTCGTAGCATGTCCTCTAGAACCTGTATCATGTGATCTGACTGGCCATCAATCTGAGGATGGTAAGTTGTACTCAGAAGTACCTGTGTAACCAAATCCCTCTTTATCCCTTTCCAGAAATGTGATGTAAAGTGGGAATCCCTATCTAAAATGATAGTACTCAGAACCCCAGGAAATAATAAAATCTCACGGATGTATAACCATCCAAGCTCATCGACGCCGATGGTCTCCTTAATCGGAAAGAAGTGAGAAACCTTCCTGAGCCTGTCAATGAAAACCCATACATTGTCATTCCATCGAAGAGATCTCGGTAACCCGGTCACAAAGTCCATCACGACATAATTCCACATCCACTCAGGAATAGGTAGCTGCTGTAAAAGATATGCTGGTTACTGGTGCTCCGCCTTCACGTACTGATAGGTGGAACACCTTATGACAAAACCAGCAACTTCTGTCTTCATACCTGGACACCAATACTGGTGGTGTATATCACGATACTTCTTGGTGATGCTAGGATGAACTGCCCAAACTGTGCAATGAATGTCTCGAATCAGCTCCTTGCGTAAATCTGATGGAACCCATATGCGTCCCTGGAAATGCATGATATCACCCTCGCCTACGGTCCATCCGGGAGGAGGGTCCTCTCCTGACATGCTTTCCCGTATGACAAGGCCTTTGGAGTCTGATAGTTGCCTCATTCGAACTCGGTCAAGAAGGGTAGAGGTAATAGCTACTGAAGAAATAAAATTTTGACCTTGTCTGTCGTGCACCTCCAAATGCATTTCACTTAATAGAGCTATAAGCTTCCACTCGCTGCTGGTGTCCTGAACTGCCTATATCTGTGTCCTCCTGCTTAGTGCGTCTGCCACAACATTGCCTTTCTCAGGCGCATAAGAAAGCTTGAAATCGAAATACATTAGGTACTCAACCAACCTTCGATGTCTCAGATTCATGTCACACAGCATGAAGATATACTTGAGTATCTTGTGGTTAGTATATACCACAAAATTATCTCCCATGAGATAATGTCTCCAACAATTCAAAGAATGAACTATTACAACCATCTCCAGGTCGTGCGTAGGATAGTTCATCTTGTGTGGCCTCAATTGTCATGATCTGTATGAAACAACATGATCCTACTGTATAAGCACTGCTCAAAGCCCAATTCTAGATGCATCACATAAAACTGTATAACTCTTTACTGGCTCTGGAAAAACTAGAAGCGGTGCTGAAGTCAATCTCCCCTTCATCTCCAAAAAGGATGAATCGCAGGCTTCCAACCAAACATAATTCACCCCCTTCTTAGTCAAGCTCATTAGTGGCACTGCTAACCATGAGAAGTTCGGTATAAACTGCATGTAGTATCCATCCATCCTTAAAAAACATCGTACCTCGAAGACATTTTTCGGCTACTCCTAGGTAACTATAGCTCTCACCTTCTCTGGGACTACTGATACTCCTGTCTCTGAGATGACATGGCCTAGGAAGTGAATCTCATCAATCCAAAAGAGTCAATTTTGGATTTTAACATATAACTGATGCTCCCTCACTATACTCAAAACGATCTCAAGATGAGTAGCATAGTCGTGTCTAGTGTGAGATTACACCAAGATGTCATCCATGAAAACCACCATGAATGAATCCAAGTAAGGATTGAAAACTCTATTCATCGGCGCCATAAAAATTGATAGTGCATTTGTGGGAATGAAAGGCATGACCAAATAATCATATAGACCATACCTGCTCTAGAAGACTGTAAGAGGTATATTAGATGGTCTAACACGCAACTGATGATATCCATATCTCAAGTCAATCTTCGAGAACACTATGGCTCCTCGAAGCTAATTGAAGAGATCATCTATCTGAGGCAATGGATATCAGTTCTTGACCACCAACTGGTTTAGCTTCCGATAATCCACACAAATCCTAAGGGTGATGCATGCCTTCATTGCAAATAGGACAGGCGAACCACAAGGAGATGTACCGGTTTAGATGAAACCCCTTTCTTGAAACTCTTCCAACTGCTTATTGAGCTCTCGAAACTCAGGTGTATCCATCCTATAATGATGAATGGTCACCAGTGCCACTCATAGCACATGCTTGATAGAAAATAATACCTCTCTCTCTGGAGGAAAACCTGAAAGGTCTTATGGAAAGACATCTAGAAAGTGATTAAACACTGGATAAAAATCTATCTGAGAAGTCACATGGTCATCCAGAAATAATCTAGAAATCTGGGATGTAACACAGCAGAACCCATGATGCTCTGGTCCAACTCTACTCTCCTGGAAATCCCATTCGCACTTGTGAAGAAATGATCCACCCTCTGGTGATGTAAAACTCACCCTATGGCAATAGCAATCAAAAAAGGCCTGGAATTGAACTAACTAATCCATCCTGGGAATGACATCACATCATGTCATTTCCAAAACATAGAGGCTCCACGAAAAACAACACCCACAAACCTCAAGGGGTAGTCTAATCACTGACGCATGCTAGCAGTTCTAATTCCCATGGGAGTGTCTAGTGTCACCATATCCTCAGAATTATAACCGGTAAGTCTAAGGCTTTCCAATGTATGCACATAAATAAAGATATGAGAATCTCATGTATCAAAATATGTAGAGGATAAAATTGAGGCTACTAAAATCGTACCTCGAACTGTGGAAGGTTCAGGATCCTACTCCTGATTTATCTACTCTACTACAAATGTATGGCATGCACCGCAGCCCTATTTAGTAGCATGATATCCCTGAGCAGACCCTCCCTAAGCCTGACCACTGTGTCAACAGCCTCTACCTTTGCCTAAATGACAAGAAGAACTCTTTACCCCAGTCCATTGCTGAACTGGTAATCCTGCTCCTATACGCGGAGTCGAAAATGATCCTCCTTCACTAGAAGCTATAAGAAAAACCTTGTAGAAACGCTACAGATGACCCATCCTAACACATGATCGGCACTCCATTGGGTCTCTCGGGCATTGAGGATTATTATTCCCATTTGTTCCACACTAATAGCACACCAATTGGTTTCCAGAAGGAAGATATCATCTTCCAGAAGGAATGAATCGATTCCTTGAGTCACCTCGTGAAGACTCTCGGTGGCGCTTTGTGCCATCTACTTGAAAAGATTCAGCCCTAGAAGCTGAACCACCCTGGTCCACAGCTCCAGTCTCCTTGGGGTTTCTCTCTATGATAAGTGCCTAGTTGACTATCAGAGAAACATAAGTCAACTGGAAGACGTTCATCTGTGATATGATGCCCAGTCTGAGGCCTTCCTCAAACTTCCTCACAAAAAACAGCTCTTCATTCCCCTAAACAGATGTGAAATTCCATAACTCTATGAAGCGAGAGGAATACCGCATAACATTGAGATTACCCTACTGCAAGGTCATGAACTCTCTGGATCTATTAGCCCTCAGCGTCGCCGGGTAAAAGTAGTTGTAAAATGTACGCTGAAACTCATCCAAAGTCATAGCCTGGTGGCACCTTGTCTGTGAAACCACATCCCACCCTCTCTTGGCAGCGTCATGCAACATATATGTCATGTGATTCACTATCCTATCTGGAGGCGTCTCTAGGTGCTCGAAGATGAATAGAATGGATTTGATCCATGACTCCGCTGTTGCGGTCCTCCCTCCCCTGTGAACGTGGGAGGATTCTGCTGTTGAAAATCCCACGTTAGCTCTGCCATAGACTGGGCCGGATGCTGAGCTCCCTGGAAGGTCTGCATGAACCTCATTAAACCCTCTCTGAACTGTGTGTTCACACCAGTTTCTGGAATCACTGCAGGTGCCATATCCAGATCAATAGGAGGAACTACGAGTAGTCCCTGGTCTCCCCTATCAGGCATGCGGTCACTGCCTGGTTCCTGACGTGCAACGAGAGGATGTCTTGGTGCCATAGATTTCAAAAGTCAAAAGCACACCTTCTTTAATTACGAACACAGTTGCAACAAAAAAGTGTTAAACCGAACATGAGGGAAATGTTTTAATATTCTGTAAAACATGACTACATGGTGTGTTAGTACCACTACACAATGTGTGTTCCAAAAATTTTACCCTGGGCATGTACCTTGGCCATATATGGCTGTATAAACAACCCATCTACATGGCGTGTTCTAAGACTACACAGTGTGTACTAACCATTTTTCTACCTGCCCAATCAGTCTTATATGGCTAGGAACACAGTTTGTCCCATCAGTAAACTACACGATGAGGTTTTTCCACTACACGACATGTCCTTATGATTTTTCCCATGTCTGTGTTGTTAGTCACACGGACTAGTACATGTACCACTACTACCTGACATGTCAACTTGGTACATAGGGTGTTTCCCTGTTGATTTTTCCAACCTATTTATTTAGTTACATGGCAAGGTCACATGGATCCCCTTTGACAAAACTATACGGCGTGTTCAAAGGAGACATGACGTGTACTTGACATGCCTTACCTGGCCCGTGTTGTTCATGACACGGCCTGAGACGCAGCCAACCCTACATGGCGTGTTCCAGATAGACACAAATTGTACTTGAAGTAAACCCCTAGCCCATGTTGATTGTGACATGGTTGGATACCCAATTCACACAACACAGCGTGTAAACTAGTACCCAACGTGTTTTTACAAGAACATTCACAACCCCATGTCCCTGTCCACATAGTCATGGACACAGCTAAAAACTACACGGCGTGTATTCATGATGTACACACCGTGTATTTTGGGTTTTTCCATATAGTATCCTTAGAACAGATGGAGACTAGAAAACACATAAAGAAAGCGATTAGGTTCCAAATTCCGATCCATGGGGGGCCGTACTCCCCGCAAATAAAATATTGGCATCATAACAATGCATATTACAAGTAAACAGTATAAATAACTCACGACCCACCAAATTCCAATCCGAGAGGGCCCATAACACCTCTAAGAACAATTTTTGGAGTCCATGATAAATAATCTCTAAAAAATGATACCCTATCAATCCTGGTAGGTATTTTATCACAACAGCTATCACAACAGTATGCATCGTCTGTCACAAATTCTATCACAACAGCATGAAAATTCTAATGCAACCTAGATGGCAAGGTAAAATGCATGACATGTGATTTTCTTACAAGTGAATATATGATGCATGAGATGTCATACCATCATCTCATTGGGTTACAACAAAATAGAACCACAATTAGATAAACAGTAACAACACAAAAGAAGTGCACCACCCAATGGTGAAATCAAGTAAACTTTAACATTTGCAAAACTTGAAAATTGCAACATTCAAGGTAATCTGGATTTTCCCCTGTATAGGGGTTCTAGAACTCCTGGGCATAGCTATTTACCATTTACCGATTCCGTCATATCCCAATCTAATGTTGGTAAACAGTAAGTCAATAGAAAAGGAAAGAAACTCCTCTGATACCACTTTGTGATGACCCGAATCTGATGCCACTCAACTGGTGCCCTATACCTGGTTCACCAAATGACCTCAAGCACATTTCCCCAAATGCCAGAGGCTACCGACTAGCAGCAAGGGCCTTGGTGATTCATTGGGGAAACTATGCCCTCATTTGGTAAGGTATACAAAGAACAATAAAAAATAGTTAATAGTGGAAGCCGTAAACAACTTACAATAACTGAAACTAAACAATGGAAACAATTTATAATATAAAAATGATGAAAATGATGAAGTAGGTACAAGTATCTAAGGAAATAAGTACACACAACAATGTGCTGAAATACAACTGAGAACAATGTACTAAAATTAAAGAGAAACTCCAACAACATTGCAAGCCTAGGCTCGATCCTATGCTCTCCAGCTCCAACAAGAAATCATGTACCTGAAGTAGAAAGGCCACAATCCCTATCCACACCTACAACTATATAACCTGTTTGGGCCGAAAAGCAGGACCCAAACAGGGTGTGAGACTAATCCCAATAGTCAATCACCATAGGATCTGTTACCTACTGTCAGTAAGAAATGTAGAAAAGTAAATGAAATAAATGCAGGATTGAAACAAGAGTACACTAAGTAAAAAATATTACAAATCTCCATTCACATTTATTTAGTAATTTAATTCAGCCATTTAATTATCACCCATGGAATCTAGCGACAGCTCAATATTCCCAAAATAGAGCATGTAACACAATAGGTATCTCAACAGACTACCTAAACTATAACCAGTACAAAACACAAGCTTGTTCTTGGGCTTGGTGGACTAGTCACAACCAACCAAACAATATTCACACTGACTCTCTGGTTGGCTCATACTGGCAGACCCCTATAGTCATGTAATAATACAAAGGCACAGACACTCTGGGAAGCACTCACCGTCAATTCCCATGTGGTCTTGCAACGATAGGTGTTGACTCTCTAAGGAAGCACTTACGTCTAATTAACCCTATAGCCTCGATACGTATCTAATGACACTCTCAGAAAGCACAATGTCCACTTACTATAGTTCCTGCAAATGATACTAATTTATAACAGACTCTCTAGAGAATCCCTTAATCGTCAATTCCTTCCTTAGTCTACCGCACCAGGTTTACACAGCCCTAGGCAGTCTAGTCTTGAGTAATCGACTATCAGCATCCCTAATTAAGTTCAACAACAACATGTTTAATAGCTAAAATGAATCAAAAGAATATAAAAAGAATTCAATAAATGAAATCAATTATCTTAAGGCAGGAAAACAATGCGACAAGGTATTCCTCACAGGCAACCTAAGCCAAACAGTGATAAACAACCAAAACATGGGAAACACCCATGGGGTGACCCTCGAACATGAAAATAAGCATGTATTACCATCAATTAACCTTATGTTTACACGAAAACTAAGGAGGGTGATAATACAGGTTTAAAACCCGAACCTGAGATACCCGATACATGGGAATCCGGCACTTTTTGCACAGAAACTCAAAGAAATTCAATGTATGGAAACCAACCACTAA